>OY987326.1:120601972-121201972 GCA_963920685.1 Polydrusus tereticollis
AATAGGGTGAGGGGAAATATTGTAAATGCTCGTTTCTCTTACCGGTAGAAAAATTAAATTTCTTGGCTCGATATTTATACTGAAGCCAGGATCGACTGTTGGAGAGATTCGTATAAGGTATGTGAAGGATTATTTGTATAATACGAACCGGAAATAATATTGCACTCTATGCGTATAGTAACAACTTGTATTATTTCTACAGGTAGATCTGATTCATGCACAACACCTGCTGTTAGTTTACGTTGAGAAAAACCTAATAATCTTGCTATACTATCTTCTGGCTGAAAATTTAGGTCGTATTGGCTTCTCAACTCGCACCTTAGCGTATTATTATTAGGTTTCAACGAAAAGACGTGATTGCGCTCGTCTAAAGTAGCGTGTGAATCAAGAATGCGATTCTGAACAAACGTTTCGATATCCTGCAGTTCGTACGACCCCGTAGGTATCTTCAATATCTTTTCCACGTTATTTTCAGTATAGTAAATCTTGTTTTTTCCTGATTCAATGTTTGGAATAGTATTCCAAGTATTCAGCGATATAACTGCAAGAGAGTATTCGTAGTTTGGGTCAAGTTCTATTGGAGGAACAAAGTGTGCTTCAAGCTGGTGAGAACGACCTTTTAACGTAAACGTCTGAGACATGACTGATGTAAGGGACTTTGAATGATATGTTTTATAGAGATTTATTGTAGAGAAAAGCCAATGCTAGATGTCCACAATTGGATGATCCCAAGTCCTGATACTGATCGTAATTAAAGCAAATTTTACAATTTTTCATATATTTTATAAATTCCTTGGGTGGTTTCAAATAGCCAAAACTATCGAAATAAACAACTTTATCACCGCGTTTCTTATAAGCTACCCAATGTGTTCCGAATCCGACGTTTCGATCTAAATTGACAACACCACACTCAGTATGGTTAGGTGATTTTGGAAGAGTATCTCGCATAAAGACCCCCCTAAAGTTGGGTATCTTTAATTGAGATGTATAGTTTTTGATGTCTTCATCGGTTAACGGGCGTTTGGGCAGCTTCAGTGGTAGTTTTTTGGCATTTTTCTTAGATATAATCCATACCCCGATTTATACTTCTTTAAATATAGACCGCTACCCTTTTTCCCTAAAGCAATGGCTTCCATCGTTTCATTGTGGCGTTTAGCTTCTTGTAGCTTGTCTCTCCCACTTTGAACATCATTGACGGTTTTTGCAATACCGGCCACCCCGCCGCTGAGAGCACCCAAAGCACTAAGCCCGGCAAATATTGGTATCAAAGGAAGGATCCCGCCAGTCTTAGGGAGTGGTATAACCCTCGGTATATTAATTTTTCTACGTCCACCGGCTTTCTTTATCGACATGCGTGCTGCTTTTAGTAAGTTACTCAAGGTCTTTTTCTTGGTTATATCACCAGCGCCGTGTTTACTAAGCTTATTCACAATCGAAGTCAAGCTTTTGCACCCCGCCCCCAACTTACGTTTAACCTTCATAGCGTTAGTAACTAGCCAAGCTGATGTTTTTTCGCCAAAACTAGAGTCGTTGGCTTTCACGCGCTCCCACGCTCTATTTTCAAGTATTTTATCTGCCTGATGTCTTTGTTTCAAGTCTTGAGACTGAGAGTATGCAATATCGTGATCTCGACAAAAACTGTCCAATTTATTCTTTGGGGGATCACCTCGAGCTAAACGTTCTTTTAATCGAGTGCCGGGACCACAATATGAATAACCAGGTAAATGAAGTTCAAACGGGAGTCGATTTATGGTACTATTTAAGACACCTGCACCCTGCAACGTTGTCATTACAAATAAAGTTCTTGAAGAGAAAAGAGTGTATTTATAGTAATGCGGAAGCAGAAACAAAAACACCACCTAAATATTCAAAATTTCGATATGCCCAAACAGAAACAAACAAACACGGGCAGCTTTTTCCAAACACCATTAGGGCGTTAATATGTGGACCGAGTAATTGTGGAAAAACCAATGTAATGATTAGTCTATTAACTGACGCCAATGGTTTAAAATTTCAAAATGTGTACGTTTATTCGAAATCTTTACAACAGGAAAAATATGATTTCCTCCGAGAAACATTGAAACATTGTCGTTTGGGGTATTTCACATATGGTGAGAATGATGATGTAATAGACCCGTCAACTGCTCAACCCGACTCTGTATTCATCTTTGACGATGTGGCTTGCGAGAAACAGGATAAAATTAGAAATTATTTCTGTATGGGCCGTCATAATGATATCGACTCATTCTATCTCTCGCAAACATATTCAAAAGTACCCAAACAGTTGATTCGCGATAATGCCAACGTGTTAGTTTTGTTTAAACAAGACGAGCTAAACTTGAAACATATTTATAGCGATCATGTAAACACGGACATGTCTCTCGATTCGTTTAAACGCATTTGCTCTGAATGTTGGAATGATAAATATGGGTTTTTAGTCATGGTTAAAGACAACGACATTAATAAAGGCAGATATCGTAATAAATTCGATACCTATATAATACTATAACGTCATCATATGTAGTTAGTATCACCGTCATCATTGTAAAGTATAGACCATTTAGTCGCAATGTCTCGACAATTTAACAGCTATGATAAGAATGTTAAACGTCGCATAATTGATGCCTCTAATACAATAAGAAGGAAATACTTGGCTTTAAAGCTGGAAAGAAACGAAGAAGATGCTGCGCTTAACAAGTTTTTAACACCAGTTACTACCCCGCTAAATATGCTTGTACCGCTTATGGAAAAGAGAGCCAAGAAGCCAAAGATTAAAACTGAACCGACAGAGACGATTGTAAAAACAAAACCAGAAGAAGTTCAATTTTTGCCCAGAGAAGCGGAAGTTAGGTATGGAGATTTGGTTGATAATGAGGAAATCGAGGATGATGTGTTTGAAGAGAATACCCCACAAGATTTAAAGGAGGTATTTGAAACTACTATGAGAACGAATCCGGCAATTTTCGAGGAATTTACCAGTCAATATCCTCCAATTTCTCACGAATATTTAAAAATGTATTGGACAAGTTCCCCTGATTTGGATGACTCACAAGGTCTAACATACAATTTTGAAAATGGTAAATGGACAATGGGTTCTCTGTCGGTGGACTTTTTGCAAAATGGAGACATTAAAGTAGGCGATGTCGCTTATCCAGGAAGTCAGGGTCTATATGAGTTATTGTTTTTAAAGAATCCCATCAATCGTAAGAAAGATGATGAGGTGCATTATAAAGACATATTAGTGCGCACTAATGCATATAGGCGGTTAAGTAATGGTCAACTAAAAGGTAGCAAATCGGAAAAATATAAAAATATTATTAGACCGCTACTAACATCTTCAACACGAGGATCAACGTCTTTGTTGCAATCATCAGCATCTTCTCATGCTAGAAATCTTAGAAGTTCTTCGAACAAAACACCGCCTATTAGTAGAATGCCTGTAACAAGATCTAAACTGAAATCTGGGAATGCATTAATGGAGTACAACGAAAGACCAAAGGAATTTGTATATTACGACGATGTAAATGAACTAGTTGAGCGAATGAAGAAGCTTGAAGCCTCCGAACATGTTGGTAATAATAATAATTGGAACGAGATTCAGAATATTTTACAGGAATTGCAGAGACTTGGAATTATTGAATTCTATAAATAAACATGTAATTCCTTAAAAGCATCATTAAAGTATTAATCATGAATAAGTTTGGACGTTCTTTACCTTCCCCCTACAGGGTTCCGAGAGTTTTACCAGCACCCACCATACTTTCCTTCACTAGGGATGGTGATTACAATTTTAGGGAACATAAGCTTTGTAACGTCAGTCCCCCAACAGATGATACAGATGGTGTTAATAAAAAATTTTTAGATGATGCAATTTCTGTTATTTACATGAAAATTATTGCTTCTTCAAACGAGTGTGTTAAGCTGGTTAACGATACTACCAATAGCATCGAAGGTCGCATGAAGGCTGTATCTGCAGAATTACGCGATTTAAATGATCGTTTGCTAAAGTCTTCTACCAGTATTTCAAGAATAACAAGAGATATTTCAACAATTAATGATCGTTTTAATGCAATTGATGTTAAATTGAAATTAGTTGACAATTACCAGCAAGAAGCCATGAAAATAGTGCAACCAGAGTTCGATAAACTCGAGGACCTCTTACATAGTTACATGCATGTAAAAATCGAAAATTCTTTTGCACCTTTAGCTGCAGACTTGAAGAAACTTGATGAAAAAGTAACTAAATTAGCAGATACAGTTGATAGGGGTATATAAATTGTCTAACATGTTTCAAATATTTCACTTTATTAACAAAATGCCCAAGGGTATCATCACTAAGGCGCGAGAACAGGTTGTTAAAGAGTTACACGCCCCAGCTCGTTCGAAATTTAAACGTCGTAGATTTATCCAATATGGTTTAGATGATACATTTGCATCCGATCTTGCGCAACTCGATCAATATGCGCGTGAAAATAGGGGGTATAAATACATACTTGTTGTTATCGATTCGTTTTCGAAATTTCTCTGGGCAAGACCCATAAAGACGAAAACTGCTCAAGAAGTAACCAAAGCGATGGAAAATATTTTTATACACTCCAAGCGAATCCCGAAAAAGTTAGTTACAGATAATGGAAAGGAATACTACAATACTAGTTTTCAAAATCTTATGAAGACGCATAAAATACATCATTATAGCACTTTCAGTATCTTGAAGGCTTCAATTGCGGAGCGAGTAATTCGAACAATTAAAGAAAAGCTTTTTAGATTGTTTACTTTAAATGGAAATCATCGATGGATTGATTTGTTGGAGGAAATCGTGAATACATACAATGCTACTAAACATCACACGATTGGCATGAAGCCGTCGGATGTTAATAAGAGTAACGCGGATAAGTTATTAAACTCTGTATATACGCATCTAAAGGTTGTGGGGAAACGAAAATTTGGGGTTGGGGATATTGTTCGTATAAGTAAATCCAAGCATGTCTTTGAAAAGGGTTATGTACCTAATTGGACAACCGAGCTTTTCAAAATTTCCAAGGTTAATATAACAAATCCTACAACCTATATATTGGAGGATATGCAGGGACGACCAATCAGTGGAGGATTTTATGAAGCGGAATTACAGAAAACTAAACAGCCCGATGTATTTCTTATTGAAAGAATTATACGGAAAAAGGGGAAGAAAATGTTTGTCAAGTGGCTTGGCTTTGATAATTCGCACAACAGCTGGGTGGACATGATAAAAGATGTTGTTTAGTTTGCTAGAATTGAGTGTTATGCAGACTCATTTGGATAAATACGTCATATTTCGTAATAATCAGCTAGTATTATAGTATAAGATATACTGCAAACAGTGACACTGTGAGGTGATTAAAGGTCATAATCGTACAACGAAACATAAGGAAAACTGTGGGGAGATTGTAGGCTCTGGTATTAAACTTATTCAAACAGCTTTTAAGAATAGAGTGAATACCTATCACATATCGACAAATAATAATTTGACTGATGTTAAGCTGTTCCTGAAAGACTTGAAACATAAGGTTCTAACGGTGTTAGCGGAGCAGTTGAGTCTTTATCGAGCTATATCAATGAATATGGAACTTTATGGTGTCTACAACCATCAACGCAGGAACAAGAAATTAAATCATTTAATTCGAGATATGGCGTGATTCATCCAGGTACTAATTTAGAACATGTGTTTGAACTATATAAAAATAACCTACTTAAAAAAGCTTTAGAATTTACCGAGATGGGTAGCGGGTGGGCCTTGTCGCAACTTTTATTCCTAGAACTTAGTATTAATAAATATTCAGGAGTGGAGTAGTCAGAGTGTAGTCGATAATTTGCTTGGACGGTTTCAGTACTTATTTAGTCATGGGCGAATACGTTGTTGAAGAAGATTCAAGAAGTTTGTCTCCTTGGAGATATCTTGATAGCATGATATTAAGAAGTAGAGAAGACATTAAGAATGAGAAAAAGCTGTTGAACGAGGTACATTATTCCGCTGGAAATTATAAGATAATCGTTGGCCTTAGTGTCGCTAGAGGAATGGTGCCGAGTGTAAAGTTAATAAATACTGTTTTAAATTTACCTGAGGAAAAAGTTGCAGCATCACTAGCCAATTTCGAGTGGCATGAGTTTCTCGAAATCGCGTCCAAAATGGTTGAAGATGATACATTATTAAGAATTGATTCTGAAACTGAAAATTTTACAGTGTCGTCCGTTACATTGTTGAGTGAAAAAATAATAAATCTTGTGTGTAATAATACAACGTTATGTTTCTGTTCTCATGACATAACCTCATTTGTTAATATAAGTCACATTATTAATTATAGATTGAACCTGATAAAAAATTTAGATTTTATGGCATTTTATGATAACTTTTTAAATTATATAAACATTAGTGAAGACATCCAAGGAAACTTGTTTAAGATTATTAAAAATATGTGTAGTTTAAACATGTCTGAACAAGCTATTTACATGTTGGAACTAATACACTTTAATCCCAAGAAGGTACTAGATGACTTTGATAGAATACAAATGTGTAATATTTGATGATAATAAATGTATATTAACCCGTTTTATTGGTTTTATTTTATAGTATTCTTGCAACACTTTAGATAGCAACATCTCCTAAAATGTGTGGAGATGATGGTTATAGTTTGCTTCGTAATTTTGAAGATAGGCTAATTACGTTCGCTAATTGGCCTAGCAAGCTCAATCCTGAAGAGTTGGCAAGTGCAGGGTTTTATTACACTGAGAGATTGGATATTGTCAGGTGTTCATTTTGTCATTGTGAGTTTGATGGTTGGTATGTGGGAGATGATCCTTTGAAAGATCATTATAAGAATGTCAAGCATTGTGAGCTAGCTAAAGTCTTATGGAGATGCCGCCAATTGAGAAAAAATAAACCGATAAAGTGTACAAAAGAGAAGAAAAACAAGAGTTTCTCATATACCGACGCCGTTTGTATGCTAGTAATATTTATAATTTTTATGAGCGTCTGGTACCAATCTCGTGAAGTAATAAAGGTTTTAGGGAATGGAGTTTAGATCATTCTACCTACAGTCATGGCGGCGTTAAGTTCATCCTATATTCTCTTGACTGCCTTAGTACAAAATGTGTTTTACGTTTACGCTCCGTATAATGTATTGAATGCATCGGTAATGTTGGGAACTCCACCCTTTTCTGCAAACAACACATGGCTTCAAATGACATATGAACAAATTGATAATAGACATACGGCTGTTCTTAAATCAAACGCTCCAACAGTTGGTGATTTGCGATATAAGGTTAGGTTTCAGTTTAGAGACCTGACTTTTGGCGAAACCGAGTGGAGGACGCTAATAAACCAAAATGCTTCTCACAATTCTCCAATAGTGGATGGATATGCTGGAACACATGGTGTGCTTAGTTTAATTGTATTTATATGCGTATCTTGTACCATTTTACTAATTAATCTATTGCATACCTTTATTAAGTCAAGGTATAGATAAATAAATAATTTTCTATAATTTTGATGTCTTTTCTTTTATTTAATATATAACTCATATCCGCGAAACAATTTTTTTTCTCGCACATGCGGACTGTTAAATTTGGTTCTATTTACTCAATTAACCCCGTTCCCTTTCTAAACAACTTATGACGTCACCCTAAACACGCGACATGTATTAGCTATACTAAGGTCACAATTTCGTCGGGAATATATATTTTAGGGAATTTGGGGGGCCTGGGAGGTCTTTGTATACTTACATTACATCTTCCCTGTATAGATTTTTGTATAAAATTATGCAAGTAATTATCTGTTTAAGAAATGCACTTTTGCATATAAATGACACAATATATTGTTGTAAATTAGCAGTAGTCAATTAGCATAAATAAATCATTATCTAGACAAGCCTCGTGTATAATTAGTGTTTTGCATAATGATACTACATTCGCATCGCACTCGTCAAGGTTATTTTTCATCCTTTGAACTGACAATCGATTATTAAAATTCAATTAAAAGCTTGAAGGATATAATAAAATTTGAAATACAGGGGGGATCCTCAAAATACTTTTGTGATTTGGCCCGATCAACCCCGTCCTTTTTTTAAACAACTTATTTCATCACCCTAAACACGCGATATGTATTTGCAATCTTTCGCCCTCCTGCCGTTAGGGCATTAGCTATATCAACTTTGGCCCTATTGGCCCGATCAACCCGGTTCTTTTTTTAAACGACTCATGACGTCACCCTAAACACGTGACATACATCAGCTGTCGATTTTGACATTTGACAGGTGACATCTGACAGGTGACAGTTCTTAATTGACAGGTGACAGGTGTCGTTTTCGAGTCATGCGCAAGAACCCATTTCATTGACCCCAACTACGCATGCGCAATATCCTAGGCTTATTGGTTCCGGAGATATGAGTCATAAAAAATCCCTCCGAAAATTAACATTGGAGGGCCCAGCCTGGTTTACCCTAATTTTGTACATTATAAAACACCACCATAACCCCACTTAAGGACCTTTTGTTCCAGCAATCTAATCAGATGTGCTCCCGTGGTTTCACGTTGTCAAACATTGTTTAGCAGTTTTAATCTATATGCTCTCGTAGCGTATTTTGCAAGGCTTTGAGGTTCGGCCCCAGAGGATTATGGTTCAAATCCCGCCGAGGACAAAAACTTTTTTATGGTATTATTATATTTTAAAATATTTTAACTGATTTACAACGTCATACCTACCATCGCGGTAAACAAGATGTCGTATATGAAAAGCAGGTGGCGCTACAGGTCTCAAGATAACAGGTACGTACATCTCTCCCCGTTAGGTGGCACCCCTACAATGATATTACTATATAATCGGGGTAACACGTGATCTGGGTTCCGTTGGGACAAAAGTTAGGTTAGAATAATGTGTGGGGGGTTAGGTGGCAGCAGTGGAGGGTTTCACACAGGCCAATAGGGCCCTATATTACCGGCATCGAGCAGTTATGACGTCACTCACTAGGTGGCGATAGTAGCTGGGTTCCACTTAGGTTAATAGAGGATGGCGGCTTCCAGGAAAAGTGCCACGCCCTAAAATGGCGATAAAAATGCAGATTTCAGCCTCCATGTTATTTCTTATGGGATTTTGAGTTAGAAACGGTACTGCTATACTACTGTGGTTTCATATTTCGGGGTACATCAATTTTATTCTCAAGATATGGGAATACATAGCACTGACATGCATATTTTTGTTGAATCTCCACATCCTCAAAAATTTCTTGTTTGGATGGTAGTTTCGTGCAGAACAATCATTGGGCCCATCTTGTTTAACTTCAGCGTCAATGCACCTCGGCACAGAAACAATATGTTGAGTGAACTCGTTCAACAGGCTACACCATGATCAACTTTTGTGTTCCCTAACTTGAAAAACATAATTTTCAGAACTCCTTTACATATTTTACAAGAATTGGAATAAAGGATTGTTGATAAATGTGTAACTATAATTTAAGAAATGCAGCAGAATGGTTCTAAGAGCATTAGGATGCATGCCAACGTATGCATCCAACAATACAAGGATATTTTTATTTGCTAATTTAATTTGCCCTTTTGTTGTTCATGATGTTGCTTGTCTTTTATTTCAATTTTGAAAAAAGGTTATTATTTTACCTCTCAAATTAATAACATATTTGTGTATTATTAATGATAATGTAATGATATCAGTATGGCATCCATGCTAACCGAAATTGACAGAGTTATTTCAGTATAGGTTTTCTTATTAATGATTTTGTACCAATGATTTCATTTTGGGTTTTGTTGGTGGACCTCAATTACTACTGTGTACAAATTAAAAAGATATTTAAGTCACTCCTTGGCGAAAATTTAATTTTTACATTATTTCGTATTCGTTTAAAGCAAATGCATCCATTTACGTATGTAAAATCGTAATAATTACAGAAAAATTATATAGCTTTAAGTTCTAGTTATCTAAATAGTTCAATCGCAATTTTATAAAACCTATAAAACGGTCGATATCATAGTATGAATAGCAAGGTTCTATTGGGTGTTCATTACTTAATAATTATAAAACTAATTGCTTTCGAGTTATATAGAAGAAACATGAATTAACTTTATAATAATTATTGTATTATAGCTTATGCAAGAAAATCTTTTAGTGAATTAGATTATCCTTAGAAAACATAATAGGCAAAATAGAGTTTTCTGAGGTTAGATTAAAGTTTAAGTTATAGCCATTAGTGATAAAAGCATAAAGAGTTTCCAATATTTCTAGGCGAACTAACATTACTTCCCTCCATGATGTTTTACCACAATGGAGGTGCCCCTTTTAAACATTTCAATCAAACTTGAATATATAACTAACTGTATTAAATTAGAGGTTTCTATAAATCAGCGAAATGTTTCTATTACATATTATTTTCTCTTAATTCTAAACTATCAATATTATAATAGCTAACTAACCTGAATATGTCAATTTTTAAGGTCCGTACAGCTCTTTTTTCTAAGGGAAATATTTCTATTTGGGCTCCAATTTTTATGCAATGCGTTGCGTCCAGAGTTTGTTGATGAGACGTTTAAGGTTAGCAAGTTAAATAAATTTAAAGATTTTTTTCTTTCAATTTTTAAATATCGATATTATAATGACCGTCTTATGTTTGTTTTGAAGGTTCGTGCAGTTTTAACAACATACTGTTTTAATACATTTTTTGAACTCGCAATTAATACAACTATTATTAGGTATACACCTTTTTCTAGCCCATTTTACAAATAATTTAGATATTAATAAACTGATTTACAGAAAAAAATTATATATACAGGGTGGCCCACTCTCAACGCAGGCTTCCATAGTATCTAAACTACTCAACTTTTTAATATTTTTTAATAACAGAGTCATAGAGAGGCATTAGGCCTACAATTTAAAATTATTCTAAATTATACAGGGTCTGCCAAATAGTTAGGGCATATCAGTTCTCCCGGATAGGTGGATTGGTCGGGGCAGCTTATTTCCTTGGCCACCACGATCCTCCGACGTAACTTGTTTGGATTCTTATTTATGGGGCAGACTAAAGGACATCGCATATCAAACAAGGCCCACTACAAGGGAAGATATGATCGTAAAGATCAGAAATGCCATTAGTAGCATATCTATTGCCGAAGTGGAAGCCGCTGTTAATGTAACGGAACGAAAAGTACAAGATTGTATTAAATGTGATGGTGGACATTTTAAACATCTCGAAAAACATTAGCTGATTTATTTATTTTTTTTTAATATTTTATTTTAGTCCCAAATCTTTTGTGTTTAATTTTGTTTTTATGTTAAATATGGTACTGTCATTTTCTCCTAGCTGTTTGGCCAATCTTGTAAAGGTTCTGTTATTATATCGTCTCTGTCCAGGATACCTCATCGCGTATATTCTTGATGCTATTGTTGAGTTCTGGTAGTATTCAAAATAAACGGCTAGCACATTAAATATTATTTCATTTTGAATTCTCATTGTTTTAAGCTTAATTGCAATACCACAACAACGACAAAGAATGGAGTCGGATAAATAAGTCTTATTGACAACTACAGGTGTTTTGTTTAATTTTTGCATTTCCAGACCTACTTAGCTTAAACGCAAGGCAAAAAGTTTTTTTCCCAAAATATTCTTGTATATCTTGTATATCTTGGGATAGGATTAAGTTATCGACTTGCGGTTTTGACTAAATTCCTTATGTTTCTGTCCTCTTTCCATCTAAATGTAAAAAATACCTCATTATATTTGAAATTTTCTAGGAAAATGGGAAAATTGTCGACTTCTTGAAATAGCGCCCCCCAGCGGCGACAAATGAGCTGGTACGAGAGGTACGTTTTCTAACAGAACGTCAAGTTCTTCAGATAGAAACTGCGTATAGGAGGTTCCATCTAATCGAGGTGGTAAAAAGTATGGTCTAATAGGATAGTCGCCAATGATCCCTGCCCATACATTGCCCAAAAATTGTTGCCGAAAACGACCTGCTCTAATTTCATAAGGATTATTATCCGACCAAAAATGTTCGTTATGAAAATTCATAATGGCTTCTACTAAAAAAGAGGCCTCATCAGTAAACGAAATGTTTGGTAAAAAATTGTTATAATGTATGCAGCAACCACCTACTAAAATCAAAACTTGGCTGAAAATCACGGGGAAGCAGAGCTTGCACACGTCGAATATGGTATGGGTATAGTTGATAAAGATGCAAAACCCTCCAAACAGTTGATGCGCTTGTTTGAAGTTGCACTGCTACCTTCCTGCACTAGTTAAAGGATCATCTTCTATCTCTCGAAGTATAGCCACTTCTAACTCAGGATTGGTTACTGTTGCAAGTCACGCCACTGGACTTTATAAATTAAATCTAGCTGGGACTCAGTAAGCTTCTTATCATTATGAATAACGGTATCAAATTTCAATAAAATTGGGAAAAGGATATTTAAAAATATTATAAAAAATAGATTTTTTTTTAAAGTTGCACCACCCTGTATTTTAGAAACGGGGCAACTCAAGACACATGTTAATATAAACTCTTTCTCTTAGAATATCATAAGGAATCATTCCCTTAAGTTACGTACCGTATACTTCTGAAACACCCTGTATGAAGTAAAATATTACAGAGTGCTGGTCGCATGTCGACATACGATCGTATAAACTTGTATAAGTGCCGAGATTGGGTCTGCAATACAAGAGAATCGGAAATACCTAAACATACCATTTTGGACTCACGATATTTGCCTTTTATTTCCGTCTATGAACAGTCGCGTCTCATTTTTCTGAGTGCAAGAAAGAAAAAAGTATATTAACGGAACTAAGAAGAAAATAATTTGTGTACACAAAAAATAGTGTAATATTTATAAAAATTCAATGTGGAGACGCTTACTCTCGAGATAAACTGTTTTTCTCCATTCAAAGTAAAAATATCTTTTTAACTTGTACAACAGATTGTTCTAGGATAATGTAATTACTGTTTTATTGAGATCCACCAATAAGTGTTGTGATATATCTTGGAATAAAATAACTGACGATATTTTCACTTTAGAACTAAATATTTAATGTCACACCACAAATTTATAAAGTTAATTAAAAATTTTAAACTTACAAATGATAATCTTTTAAAAACTATTTTGCATCCACTCAGTATTATAACCAACTTTCCCGTTTTCT
The DNA here is from genome assembly GCA_963920685.1 of Polydrusus tereticollis. NCBI lineage: Eukaryota > Metazoa > Arthropoda > Insecta > Coleoptera > Curculionidae > Polydrusus > Polydrusus tereticollis. Next base: position 120,615,142 of record OY987326.1, read on the forward strand.
GGTGATTTCAGGTTAGTTCAATTGAGTCTTATCTCATTAAAATATTTTAGTAGGTACTTACCGGTTTTTCGAGTTCGAAGCACAAAGTCAAGTGATTAAACTTGCTATGAATAGGTAAAAAAATCTTTGTTGCGTATATCGTTAGGATTCCGCTTTTTGGAGAAACGCCAAGGTAATATTCATAATTTAATAATATGGATAATTATTAAGTAAAGGAAACGAAAACAAATTTTAAGAAAATAGTGAAATATTTAAATTGTTTGGAAAGTAATAGAAAACTCTCGACACAGATACTGTACTGCAATTGATTAACTGACATGAAAATTCAAGCAGTTTAAATTATTATACATCAGTAGTTTTAGCTATTTTATGTATTTTATGTTAGTACACGATACAATTTTTTCACTTTTCCTGAAGGTGTTGGTAAAGAGGCTTATATTATTTTCTTTTTGATTGTGTTACTGCTCTATTTAAAGGTAACATATCGATGGTCCTCTGCAATAACGACAAAATTCAGAATATCATGTTTTTTATTTTAATAGCGAATTATGTTGATTTTAATGGTAAATTTTATGTGTAACGACAAAATATCTCAAGTATTCACCTAATCGATAGGGTGCGCAATTGTGTCGTTGTGCCGAAAATTATAATTTGCGGCATCGGCTACTGAACACGAATACTTCTCCTAGTTGAGACTGAACCATTGTTAGGTGATGACTGAACACAAATACTTCTCCTAGTTGAGACTGAACCATTGTTAGGTGATGAACTAATTCTCGTGAATATTGCCATATTTCAAAAAGTTTTGTCATGTAAGCAACTTGGTTATATAGTATAACAACATATTCATATTAAGCTGTTATTGTTAACGAGATAAGTAACTTTTACTTCTTAAATTTATTGAATGTTGGTAATATATTTTAGGTGTCCTTATTTAGCATAAACTATTTATTGATTGCCAATACTTTAAGGTTTTATTTTGAATTGAGTCACTGTTCAGGAAACTATTTTTATCTAACTTTATTCGTCATTATTTTACATAAAATGTTAACTGAATCGTAATGCAGATGCTGAATTTTGAGTTATGTCACTATTTCACAAAATGTTTAATATTAGCTAATGAGAGGCGCATTTTTTATTTTTTCTTATAGTTTTAGGTAGTGCATTATAACAGAGAGAAAAAAGAAGATATAGATATAGACTTCATCGACCTTTAGAGCATGCCACATAATACAGATCCACCTAACTGCCAAATGTATGCAAAAATATTTAATAATAAATACAATATTTAATTCCATCAACCTAAAAAGGACCAATGCGAGAGCTGCGTGTAATAATAAAATGCTGTTAGTGACGAAAAAACTGCATTGGAACTAAAATATGAGGAACATTAAGAGGAAAAGAGTATTTCACGAAGTGAAAAGAAAAAGACAAAGAAAGCTAGTAGTATTAAGTTATTAAAAAAAAATACTATACCAAAATTCTATGCAACCGTCTATAACAGTACCTACTATCTATTGCATTGAAGTTAGGTCAATAATTAATTATATTGTGATAGAACAGTGCAAGATTCAAAAAATAATCTAACTTTTTCACACTCATCGTCAAAAATTTTTATAAAGCAATGATGATGATGATGATGATGAAGGAGCCATCCGCGGACAAGTCTTAAATGACTTTAGCGGATATTCTCTTATAGTTCCAATAATCTTTACATTATTTTTAGCAATTATTGAATTGTATACTGTAAACTCATTTTGGAAATACAGTGTGACCAAAAAAGTATGCAACATCTGGGAAACTTCTTTATTATTGGTTTCTCAGAAATTTTTATTTTTGATAAAAGTTGGTGCTGGCCTTAAAAAAACATGAGAATTTCAGATTTTATGTATGACTTTTAGTGTGGGAGCTAATGTCATTTTCCGAAATCGCGTAAGGATTAAAATACCTTAACCTATAAATATAGGTACAGCAAAATATTTTAAGAAAAAGTTATTTCAAATTTAAAATATTACTCTGAAATTTTGGTTATATACCTCAACTTTTAATTTTTTTGATTTTTATCGATTTTGTCTTTAAAGCGAAGATGTTTCGAAGAAAAATATTATATTTTAGTACTGAAATTGGGTTATGGGTTATAGCGTATTACTCATTGAGTAGTCTGGTACCTCCATTCAAATATTTTTCTGCAATAATTAAATTTCATCAAAATTCAAATTATTGTATATACCTATTTCAACAAAAGTTAACAATGTTGATTAATCGTGGTCTTTGGATATCTCGTGTCCAGTATTGGCAACGAAAAAATTATAAAATATTAATATACAGGGTGATTTCTAACGTGATACTTTTTATCACCTGTGGATACAACTACTTAAAAGAAACAACTTTTTCAAATAACTTTTTTTAAATAACTCAATAATAAAGGAGATACGGTAATGTAAAAAGCCTACGATACGACTGCTGATAATTTTTTTTGTTGTGTTTATTTTTTTTTTTTTTATGTCAAGCAGTGAAGTCTCAATTTGTTGTCAGTTCATCGCGTGATAGATTTCAGTTAGTTTGGGAGTGTTTCAAAATAAAAATGGCTCATGTGCATGAAAAAATATGTCCTTTATTTTTGAGTTATTTAAAAAAAGTTATTTAAAAAAGTTGTTTCTTCTAAGTAGTTGTATACACAGTTGAAAAAAAAATATCACCTTAGAAATCACCCTGAATTATTATAATAAGTTTTAAAATATTGCCACTGGAAACTAATGCTTTGTTACTCTGCCATTCCTCTCAATACATTTTATTGTTTGCTTACTAGAATGTTTAATAAACTTTTATAAGATGTCTGGAGAAATTAGAGAAAGCGCCACATGAAAAATTTCGTTAATAAATACAGGCTTGTATGCATGAAACTTGTTATGTTTAAGAATATTTTGTATTGTAAACTTTTAAGATTCAGTCTCTATTGTAATTAGAGAAACTGGCACAAGAATCTCATCTTCCAAATGACCTAAATCACGAAAAGGTTACTTTGCGTATACCGCCTCTGTAAGATATCCCCAAAGAAAGAAGTTCAGAGGTGATAGATCTGGGGATCTTGGTGGCCACTGATAAGCTGAATTCCTTTCAATCCAGTTACCTCAAATTTATCTTTCTAAGTAAGATGGTATTTATCACAGCACTATGAGCCGGTACCCCATCCTGCTGAAACCACATAATAAACTTAAGATTTAAGGGAGTTCGCCGAGTTCGTTGGAGAGTTCGTTATGAAGAATTTGAAGATAACGTTGAGACTTAAGGTTTTCTACAAAGAAAAATGTTCCTACTATTTTATTGTCCAAGATGCCACACCATACATATGGTTTTGCTGAATGTTGGCTTTTACATTCTATTATACATTTTGTGTTGATGTCCATGTTGGTGACCATCATCTACAATTCTGTGTTGAAACTACACCATTTGTTTTGAACGTGGCTTCATCAGAAAATCTTTTTTTTTGATGAAATTACCTATTGCTCTCTATTTCCTCTTGTACCCAAAATGCAAAGTAAAGTCTTTTGTCATAATCGCGTTATAAAATTCTGTTAATAAATACGGGTTTGTATGCATGAAACTTGTTATCATTAAGAATATTTTGTATTTTAGACTTTTTAGATTCGGTGTGTTTTGTGGCTAACCTTAAAGATTTCTTAGGATTTTCTACAAAGGTTTGCAAAACTTTTAGTACTTTCCCCTTAGTTCACACTCATGTGGTATGCTTTCTTAATTCCATTTTAATGAATCCGTTTTTTTAAAGTAGTTATAAGTTCTACAACGGAACTAAAATGCAGGTTATTTTCGGGATATATTTTGTTAAAGATAGCGACTGCTTCTCTGAACGATTTGTATTTATCACCAATATTAAGAACTAATTCTGTCTTTTCTTGCGTATTTAGCCGCTATCTTCAACTAATTGATTTCATATGTCAAAGTGAAGTAAAATTATTGCTATTTGTTTTTATTTCAAATGCATGGCCTACTACGTGGCGACATCTCACACATGTATCTTTAAATCACTAGTTGTTTTACATTAAATGAAAAGAGTTCTGTTTCTTCCTGATTATGATTTGTATACATTTTGAACCAAAAGTGTTTAAATGCGTTTGCAACACGCTGATACATAAACTGGCTCTTATCTCTGTAAAAACTGAACCATCTTGTGACTACCTATGTAATTAATTTTTATCTTAAATAAATTTTCAAGTGACTTAGCGGGTTTACTATAGTCCGTTCATTGAGTGATTTCTCATATCGGATTAAGGATGCATAAATTAAATATTACCTGGCGCCTGTAAATTCCAGTAACTCTCAATAAGTTATCTATTATATTAATGAAATGCTTAATGTACAGGTAGTGACTGAGACTTTCTAATAAATATTTGTCAATAAGTGATTTATTATATCAATTAAATGCATAATGTACAGGTACTGAGTGGGACTTTCTTCGTTTTCTTTAGTTTGGCTATATACAGGGTGTTATGGAAATGACTTATTATATTTTAAGGGGCCACTCCTGAGGTGATCTAGAGTTACACTTGATAGTTTTTTTTTCTAAAATCGGAAGTATTTTGAATTTTGTAAAATACCTTAAAACCGGACTATGTGCGCCTTCCATGATAGTTCAATGCCCCTGAACACATGTGTTTTTGACAAGACAAACTGCTGGAATGGTAATTGTTTAGTTTAGTGCAATTAATGTTGAATTTTGTGCTAAAATTTCGTATATAGACTAATTGAGGGTAGCTGATCACAATTTTCCTTTTGCGTTTTTACGGCAAATGCACTGGTTTTGAGAAAAAAAAATGTTAAAGTTTTTCACTTACAGGTTAGGGTATTCTTTTGTAAGGATGTCTTTAAGAAATAATAAATTTGTAACGATTAAAACAAATTTATTAATTAGGTAATTTAAGGAAAACATAAAGCGATAAAATTAAATCAAAGGTGTACCGATAACCGACCATATGAACTCTAAAGTTCTTAGTCAACTACTTTTCTTTTCAACTTGCTTTCTTCAGCACCTCGACCAAATCTAACAAAAACAAACCGTCAGCGTATTTTGTCTGGAGCCGATCCGAGGTTTGTTTATTTCGATATCTTTGAGTGTCGCGTTTCACTTTCTGTTGGGGAACAGCCCTAAGAGTTGAAATGAGTTGTCCAAAGATGGACTGTTTAGTTTAGTTGTAACATAGTAGGCGTAACATGTCAAATTTACGATCTCGTTCATAACATAGTAGGTATAAGAAATGATGTATTTTAAAGTCGCGCCATGGAAGCGGCTGGAGACCACTGCCACGCTCCACTTTTGTTCTCTGTAAAATGCACTAACTGGATTGGCGGAAGCTTGGCGTCGGCCACAAAAGATGAATGAGTCGCGTCATAGGGTATTCGTGCAGCGGATCCAGCCGCTGCGTTCGGCGCTAATTAAGTCTTAAGAGTTACTGTTGAGTGAGCAAGTAAGCTAGCAACACGTCCCGTCAAAAAGGAATAGCCAAAGTTGGTTGTTGGCGGTCATTTTACTGTTTGTACCAAGTGGTAAATCTTTACGAATGTTAGTGTATCAATTTAGAGTAACTGTTGAGTGAGCAATAAAGCTAGCAACACGTCCCGTCAAAAAGGTTAGCCAAAGTTGGTTGTTGGCGGTCATTTTACTATTTGTACCAAGTGGTAAATCTTTACGAATGTGTGTATCAATTTAGAGTAACTGTTGAGTGAGCAGACAAGCTAGCAACACGTCCCGTCAAAAAGGAATAGCCAAAGTTGGTTGTTGGCGGTCATTTTACTATTTGTACCAAGTGGTAAATCTGTAGAAATGTTAGTGTACTAATTTCTATGTAAAAAGTGGAAGTTTCACCCTAAGTACGGGTACTAAGTGTGCATAGCTCTGTGCAACGAGTTATAATGTGTTAATTTCGCCAGAAGTTATAATGTGTTAAGTTCGCCAGTATATTAAATAAAGTTATTTTGCTTTAACACGAGTTTAATTTCCAATCATAATAAAACCGACCAGTGAGTCACACGCCTGTGGAAATATACCACAAACTTGATTGAACGTAAGAGGAAATAAAGCCCGGCGTTTCAACATGGTCCTTCGAATCCGGATGTTGGAAAATTGAATAAGTGCGGAAGTAAAATTAAAGTAAAAAATTAGCAAGAAGAGGCAGTAAGAGACTTCCAAACCAGTGAGAGTAGTGAAGTGAAAGTTAAGTGAGTGTCGACAAAGAGACAGCGGAAGGTAAAAACGTTACATGTAGAAATTGTAGTAGTATTGTTGTTGATAATTCTAGATTTGTTAGTAGCATTACACTTTGGTAGCCAACATTAAGGTAGTGTTGTGTTCGACTTCACCTCTGTGTAAGTTGTGTTGCTAGAGAGCAAAAGTCATTAAAAAAAAAATAAAAAATAAAAAAATGGAGCCTTCAGACGAGGCAGTTAATATAAGTGAATTAAGCGAGTTAAAAAGAAAACGTGGGGTGGCAAAGGCTGCGATCACGAGGAGTCAAACATGGTATAATACTAATAAAAAAGACAAAGAGGCACTGAAGCAAATTATATCGCGAGAGGAGACGTTGAGAAAAGCGTACGGGACGTACTCTGATTTACAGGATAGTATTGAATATTTAAATCCAGACGATTTAGATAGGGATGAAGTCGAGGGCAAATACCATTCTTTGGTGGCGGCGTTTAATGAAATATTAAGCGCAGATAATGCACAAGGTAGTGTAACGAGTAGTAATCAGGGGCAACATTATATTTCTTCGGGTGTTAGATTGCCAGATTTGAAGGTCCCATCGTTCGATTGCAGTGTTTCGGATTGGCGGTCTTTTGCAGAAATTTTTAAAGTTTTAATTATAGAGAACGCAGTTCTTTCGGATGTACAACGATTAATGTACCTAAAATCTGCACTCAAGGGCGAGGCTTTGAAGCTAATAGATTCTCTTGAATTAATAGGAAGTAACTTTCAGATTGCTTTTGACATTTTGCAAAATAGATTCGAGAATTTGACATGTGTGGTAAATAACCACTTCAAAACTATTTTAGGTGCGCCGGTGCTAACTAAGCCAAATTCAAATAATTTAAGGGAGTTCATAGCGAATAATACAAAGACAGTGGAGTCGTTAAAACAATTGCCGGTATCTCAGACTCAAGTTCTTGAATATTTGTTAGTATATATTATGGAAAATAAATTAGATTACGCCACAAAAAAGGCATTTGAGCTGGATCGTAATTTAAATAACTTACCAAGGTTAACAGATTTCTTTGAATTCTTACAACGTAGGTGTTTAGTGTTCGAAAATCTTTCTAGTAGTAGTGAACAACAAAGTTCACAGCCCAGAGGCACAACTAATAATAATAGAGTATCCTTTTTTGCTAGTCAACAGCAGAGCGATCAGTATTGTTGTATTTGTGGCATTCCAGATCATAGAACATATGCGTGTCGAGAATATTTGGATTTAACATTATATGGAAGGCAACAGATCGTACAATCGAAGCGATTGTGTTTTAATTGTCTGGGTGCACACTCTGTCGCTCAGTGCAAATCACAAAGTAAATGTAAATATTGTAATTTATCGCACCATTCAACGTTGCATAGAAATGTGCCAAGAGGTAGTCCTGATGCAAGTTCGGGCACCGCACAACAACAAAATTCCACGCGAAATGCAAATTTAGGTACCGTGCGAAACGGGCGATATTCTCAGAATAATAACGACAAAACCTCGTACAACGCGAACAGTTCAAATAATCAATCGTTCTTAAGGCCATCCGGGCAGTACAACGGGTCTGGGAATCGAACACACAACGTGTCAAGTTTAAATACGAGTACGGAGACGCCTAGTCCTCAAAATATCGGTGTACAAAATTTACAGGGTAAGTCAAGTAGGGATGTCCAAATAAGTTCCACTAAACCAGTGTCTCTTTCAGCATTGGCAAATGAACATTCTAACGTATTATTGGCAACCGCGCAGGTAAATCTTGTAAGCAAGAATGGGGATGTGATAACAGCGAAAGTATTGTTGGATAATGGAAGCCAAAGCTCGTTTATTACTAAATCATTAGTAGAGCAGCTACAGTGTGATATAATTAATTGTAAATTAAATATTTCAAGCGTTTCACAAAACAGTTTTGTATGTAATAAATTGGCGAACGTTACTATATATTCGAAAACGCAGGATATCTGTTATCCAGTGAAATCGTGTATCATTTTGGATAATATCACGTACAAATTGCCGCAAATCCCTATCAAAGTAGAAACTTTGGATATTCCGTATAATTTACAAAGCCGGCTGGCTGATCCAACTTTTAATATTCCATCCGATATCGACATGTTGTTGGGCGCTGATGTGTACTATTCGATTTTGGGCCAGGGGCAGTGTATTTTAGGCTCTAACAAACCTACTTTGGTAAATACCACACTTGGGTGGATTATAGCAGGGAAGGTACCTGCACATTGTACATCGCCAGTGAAAGGGCACGCTACGCAGGCAGGCGGAAGTAATGCGTCATTTTTTTTTGCAAACTCAAGACGTGGATAAGTTGTTGACAAAATTCTGGACAGTCGAAGAAGTGTCTTCAAAACCTATAATGTCAACTGACGATCAGTTGGCAGAAAGTATCTTTATTAATACTACAAAACGTGTAGAAAACGGTTCGTTTCAGGTCAATATGCCGTTTAAAACTCCGGGTGAGTATACGAAACTTGGTGATTCGTTTAACATGGCTGAAAAGCGGTTCTCCTCTTTGGAAAACAAATTAAGATATGTCAAATCTGCAGACAATCCTGCAGATATTTTGTCGCGCGGAGATTTCTCAAACGAAGTAATTGCTTCAGGATTCTGGTTTCAAGTGCCTAAGTTCTTACTTGACGTTAACTTGGATTTGAGTTTATATGATCAGCAGATCAACATTGCTAATCTGCCGGAGCAAAAGAAGGTGGCACTTTTAACGGTGTGCCAGGAGCAACCTTGTGATTTTTGGATAAATTATTTTTCTCGGTTTTCTAACTTTTCACGTCTGATACGTATGTTAGCCTTTATGTTCCGGTTTATACATAACCTTCGGAATAAAGATAATAAGATTCAGGATGCAACTGTCACGGTTGGTGAGCTTGATAGGGCATACCAGTTCGTGGTAAAAAATCTGCAACGCCAGAGTTTTCCAAAGCAACTTTCGGAATTAAAGAACAATCAAATAATTTCAGATAAGCAATTGAAGCATCTTAAACTTTTTTTGGATTCGAGCCAGTTAATTGGAGTGGGAGGCAGACTTGAAAATGCGGATATATCATTTGATCATAAGCACCCGTATTTATTGCCTTCACATAACGCGACAGTAAAGATCATGCTTAAGTACGAACATTTGAGATTAGGACACGCTGGCGCTCAGTCAGTGCTGTCAAATTTTAGGCTACGGTTCTGGCCACTTAACGGTTTGAGAGAAGCGAAGCAAGTTATAAGGAATTGTATCACGTGTACGCGATTTAGAGCTCTTCCAGCTCAGCAGATCATGGCAGATCTTCCTACAGATAGGGTGCAAGCAGCACGTGCATTTCAAAAAGTGGGGATTGATTACGGGGGCCCATTCCTAATAAGATCGTCTAGATTACGGAAAGCGCCGTACATTAAAGCATACATTGCAATTTTCGTGTGTATGTCAACAAAGGCTATTCACATCGAACTAGTGACTGGTCTGTCAACTGAAGCATTCATGATGACGTTGAAACGTTTCATCGGTCGTAGAGGTAATCCTACTATTATTTACAGCGATAATGCAACAAACTTTCAGGGGACGAGTAATCAATTGTACGATGTTTACAAGTTTTTCAGTAATGCGCAAAATTGTAAGCCTTTTTTAGAATATCTCGCCCAAAATGAAATTCAGTGGAAATTTATCCCCCCCAGGTCTCCTCATTGGGGCGGATTGTGGGAAGCTGCTGTAAAAAACACGAAGCATCATATTTATAGACTAATGGGTACTTCAAAATTCACATTCGAAGATTTTTATACGATTTTGACGCAAATCGAGGCGGTGTTAAATTCACGACCATTATGCCCATTGACAAACGACCCTTCAGATTTCGGGTATCTAACACCAGGGCACTTTTTGATAGGGGAAAGTTTAACCGCATATCCTGAGCGCGATTTGACAGAAATCCACGATAATAGGCTAAAATTTTGGCAACAGTGTACCAAAATTCAACAGATCTTTTGGAAGCGATGGTCGGTAGATTATCTCAATCGTCTGCAACAGTGTCCTAAATGGTTAAAAGTTAGTAGAAATATAGTCCCTAACGACGTGGTGCTATTACGCGAGGATAACGTACCTCCGTTGCAATGGCCGCTAGCGAGAGTGCTGGAAGTGTATCCTGGAAAGGATGGTAACGTGAGGGTTGTAAAACTAAAAACAGCTGACAGCATTTTCACTAGGTCTATAGCAAAAGTGTCTCCTCTCATTTATGACCAGGCACATGTAATTACTGAACTTCATCACGACTAAGCCAAACTACTTTTGATTATAGGTTACCGCACCTCGTGCGTGTGGCCATATTTTAAGTCTTAATCTACTCGATTACTAGTTTGTTGAATAATAAGTTTCAACGTACGTTTTATTTATATTAGTTTATTTTACACAAGGTGTCAGTCCTTTTTTGGCGTGGTGGCCTGCCTTAAGTCCACTGGGGGTCGAAGGCTAAGACTCCCTGGGAAACCTAAACGGTTACATGATTTTTGCATTGTTTTTGTTTTTGTTGGCCCTTCGCTCTTAAGGAGCGTCGTATGAGTTCGCACAGTTGGAAACTTCTGGCAGCTTTTTCAAGAACACACTAGGAGCGTCCCTGGTGTCAAAAGACTAAAGACGTGGACTACCCTGACAGTAGCGCACTGCCCTTTCGGTTCTGGGTTCCGGCGGAATCTGGTTCCACCTTTCGCTCTGCGGAGCATCTGTCACTCTGTTACTTCTTCTTCTTCCATTTCGTTCTATCTAACTTTGCGGCTTCGGCACTACAAGACACGAGTAGTGCTGTCTATCACTACCAAGTGTCATTTCTCTGGGTTGGGGCGGGTAAGGGGTTATTGAGCCCAGTCCAGGGGAATTATCAGGTCTTCTTCGGGTGGGGATTCGGGAAAATTGTGAGTGTGTGACGTGGGGTGCAAATTTACGCCTTGTGCTTCATGTCAATACTCAAAGTTAGGGGTGTCTCACAGTAGCGCCAGTTCAAGAAAGTTAGGGGTGTCTCATCAGTAGCGCCATTCGCAGTATTCGACTCCAATGTCAATACTTAAAGATAGAGGTGTCTCTCAGAAGCACCGTTCTTTAGTTTTTTAGTTTTTTTTATTATTATTTTATACTACAAGGGAAGTAGTTATGGGTGTCGCTGCGGAATGCCAACGTTTATGTGCAGCTCAAAAGGAGCTTGCTATCTGGACCTCGTGTGTTCAGTTTTTTAAAAATTAATTTTATGACAGTGCTCGAAGCGAGCTTTCAAAGTAAATTTCGAATATATTCTTCAAAGAATATCAAAGTCATTTAACACAATATATGATTCGGCAAAAATGTGCCAGTTATGAAAAATAGGACATTCAATCTGTGCAATACGGACGGGTAGGACGGCTGTACAGAACTTTAGGTTCTTTTTAATATTAAGATTGTTGTGAAACCTATTCTACAGGTTTCATTAGGATACGGGTCACTTACGTTCAGATTACGTGAAAACAAAGGAAAAGAAAGACTTTATTTTTCTTTGGGACTTTATACACTTAGGTCAAGATTATGTTCACAGAACAAAACAGGACTTCAAGTGGACGATTGAGCATTGGCTTGTGTACGATTATGTCAAGTGGGTCCAGTAAAAGACAATGAACATTTGCGGAGGCGAGATAACTTTGACAGTGTTTGGAAATACGAGGGGCATGTGATACATGAAATCGTGTGTCATGCTGAACAATTTTGTGTGACCTTCGGTCATATTGTAAATATTTTAGTATAAGTTATGAAGTTAAGGAAAAAAAAATGGTTATAGTTAGAGCTGCATGGTTGCGTTGCACGTGGCACATGCGCAGCTCTCTTTTTGAATATGGGGTATTTCACTCAGATCATGAGACGATGTAGAGTCTACAACCATATTGATGGTCATGGCTGTTAACGTTTATGTATTGTTGGTTGTCGTTGTTAGGTTAGGTATAATGTTGGATACCAGAGTGTTAATTTCTAAGAGTAGATTGTGTAGAAAGGGGATGTACTACATAATGTTCGATTAAATTGAATTGAATCACAAGTGATTCAAGGTGGGGGAGAATGTTGGGGAACAGCCCTAAGAGTTGAAATGAGTTGTCCAAAGATGGACTGTTTAGTTTAGTTGTAACATAGTAGGCGTAACATGTCAAATTTACGATCTCGTTCATAACATAGTAGGTATAAGAAATGATGTATTTTAAAGTCGCGCCATGGAAGCGGCTGGAGACCACTGCCACGCTCCACTTTTGTTCTCTGTAAAATGCACTAACTGGATTGGCGGAAGCTTGGCGTCGGCCACAAAAGATGAATGAGTCGCGTCATAGGGTATTCGTGCAGCGGATCCAGCCGCTGCGTTCGGCGCTAATTAAGTCTTAAGAGTTACTGTTGAGTGAGCAAGTAAGCTAGCAACACGTCCCGTCAAAAAGGAATAGCCAAAGTTGGTTGTTGGCGGTCATTTTACTGTTTGTACCAAGTGGTAAATCTTTACGAATGTTAGTGTATCAATTGGGCATAATACTAGACAATCATCTTAAATGGGACTATCAAATCCAAATGCTAACAAAAAGGATAAGATCACTATTGCATATTTTTAAACAAATCAGAAAAATTATTGACTTACAAAACCTTCGTAAAATCTATTTTGCTCTTGTCCAGTCTATTTTGTCTTACGGCATTATTGGATGGGGCGCAGCTTATGATAATGTCTTGAATCCTTTGATTGTAGCACAAAAAAGAATCATAAAACTTATTTACAAATTAAACATCCGCTACCCTTCAAACTTATTATTTAAACACTGCAACTTTCTCAGTGTCAGAAATCTCTATTACAAAGATGCTATTATGCAGTCAATAAGACATGATGCAATGCAGACAGATAACGACGTAATTATTCACCATACAAGATATAGAGAAAATCAGAACTTAATTTTACCTCGCTCAAATAGAGCGATCGGGCAACGCAGCTTTCTGTATTTAGGACAAAAAATATACAATTTACTGCCTCTACACCTGAAAAATATTATTCATAACAAAAAATTTAAAAAAGTAATGTCTGAATGGCTAATCGAATACTCACCTAAAATATTATAAATTTTTGTTTGATTGTAGACCTACATAATAAGTATAAATTATATATTGTTAAAAACTTATTAAAAACACAAAAATATAAATTAAATAAATATACAACGACACTCGATGACTCGTTGTAAACAAAATTAACTTACAGATTCTAGCGGGATTCTCAAGTTTGGAAATAGGAACTTCATTTATTGTCTATCTCAAATTCTCTTTTTTGCCTTTTCTCAGCTTCTCCTTTCAGTCTTCAGTTTTCTTTCTTTCTCGACTTGTCGAACATACAAATTGCTTAATTTAAGTCTATTATGATAACATCTTTCATTTATCATTTATCTAGAATACATTATTCACTCACCATAAGCACACTGTAGGATTAATATACCGAGATGTGCAGTCAAGCCTTTGGCTTTGTAAATTTCGGTACATTCTAAACTACTTTTTTCTGTTTCTGGTACATTAAAAAATAAAATTCTAAAGAATTTCAATTCTGATTATTATTGTTGAATCTTTATTTAAGCTTATATCACACCCAATTTTTATTTGTTTATTGATGATTAGGTAATAAGACAAAATGTATAATAGTGTGTTGAATAAAATAAATAAATAAATAAATAAATAAATAAATAAATAAATAAATTTAGAGTAACTGTTGAGTGAGCAATAAAGCTAGCAACACGTCCCGTCAAAAAGGTTAGCCAAAGTTGGTTGTTGGCGGTCATTTTACTATTTGTACCAAGTGGTAAATCTTTACGAATGTGTGTATCAATTTAGAGTAACTGTTGAGTGAGCAGACAAGCTAGCAACACGTCCCGTCAAAAAGGAATAGCCAAAGTTGGTTGTTGGCGGTCATTTTACTATTTGTACCAAGTGGTAAATCTGTAGAAATGTTAGTGTACTAATTTCTATGTAAAAAGTGGAAGTTTCACCCTAAGTACGGGTACTAAGTGTGCATAGCTCTGTGCAACGAGTTATAATGTGTTAATTTCGCCAGAAGTTATAATGTGTTAAGTTCGCCAGTATATTAAATAAAGTTATTTTGCTTTAACACGAGTTTAATTTCCAATCATAATAAAACCGACCAGTGAGTCACACGCCTGTGGAAATATACCACAAACTTGATTGAACGTAAGAGGAAATAAAGCCCGGCGTTTCAACACTTTCCTTTCAATTTCCTAGATTTTATGGTTTTCCCTTCAAAATATGTGATAAAACTTTCACCAAACTATCTGTTCATAAAATAAGAACAACATTTTAGCAAAAAAACTATGGAAAAGGCACAAATTTAGTTAAATTCGTTGTTAATACGCCGACAAAGTAGAAGCGTCTCTTTTCAGATTCATTGCACTCACGTTGCCAGATTGTTCTTCTTTTTCTTGTAATTATTAATGGCTTCCATCCAGGAGAATGATATGCTAGCTCGAGCCAATAGGATTCATTCAATTAATAAAAATGAATTGAAAAGTATAGGCAATTTATAATACACTAACAATCTGACAACATGGGTGCAGTGAACCTGCAAACAGGCTCCTTGTACCGTGCAGTTTGCTTCTGCTTTTTTGGCCAGCTGTCAGTGAGCTGTCTCCCGTCTTTTTCCAGATAACGTAGAGTTTTCTGTTCGCTTACAAGTTATCCCGTTTTTCAGAGTTTCTTTGTGGCATATTTCGTTTATTTCAACTCAGAAGTGTATACTATGACTCCGACAAGTAATATTTTATTGGAAATAGCAACATTTTAGGATTACATGCAAAATAACATACCGGTGAGTTAGAAAAACTTTAACATTTTTTTTCTCATAACCAGTGCATTTGCCGCCTAAACGCAAAAGGAAAATTGTGATCAGCTACCCTTAATTAGCCTATATACAAAATTTTAGCGAAAAATTCAACATTTGCACTAAAGTAAACAATTACCCAAATCAGCTGTTTGGGTCATTGGCGCGTAGGTGTTTTGGACCTAAATTTTTGAAGGCATTTTTCTCGAATTTCTAGCTTCGAGCGCCATTTATAGCAATTATTCCCCAATTCGTCTCGACCTATATATTTACGGGTTAAAAAATAATAAGTTATTTCCATAACACCCTGTATATATATACATATTTGGGTTAGTTTGGTTTATCCTTGTCTCACTTGCTAACGTAACGTTTGAAAGCCGATTATTAAAATGTCTTCTGATAAACATGTTCTTACACCGAATGAAAGACGTCTTATTTTAAAAGTTGAGGAATATTTCAAGAAATAGAAGGAAAATGGTGGTCCTTTATTATCTACGGTGACGGTACAATAACGAACAGCGGATTCCTGTGGTATATCACGAAGAACTCTGATAAATATTCACAATTTAGGAAAAGACGGCCATATTAAAAAGAAAAATAAAAAACGCCGTTTAAGGTTGAAAACCAATGATTTGCCAGAAGCAGTTAAATGTCAAATCCGAGGAGTTATTTATAAAATGTACAAACAGAAAGAGGTGGTAACTCTTGATTCGATCCTTGAGAAAATCAGAAACAGAGAAATATGTGACATCGGACGTACTAGTCTTTCATTAGTTTTAAAGCAGTTGGGGTTTAAGTACCACAAAACTAACAACCGAAAAATTCTTTGTGATCAACAACACATTGTTTCTAAGCGGTGGTCGTTTTTTAAGAAATATCTAGCTTATTTAAAGTCCGAGAATTCAAAACCTGTGGTATTCTTAGATGAGACATGGATTTTTGCGAAGGGAAACCAAACAAAATATTCATAGCAGGATGGGTCAAAATACTGCTATTCAAGGGTTTCATCCGGGAATAGAAAAAGATATGTCGTAATACACGCCGGAAGTCAAGAAGGATTTTTGCCAGATGCAAGTTTAGTTTTTACTTTATAATAGCAAAAGAACAAAACATTCATAAGTAGCGTCCCGTTTAAGAAAAAAATTGAAAAAGAAGAAAACATTTCATATTTAGATAACTTTTTGATTTGTAATAACTTGAAATTATAAGGTTTTGCTGTATGTTTATAAGTTAAAGTACTTTATTCTTGACGCATTTTCGGAAAATGACATTTGCTTCCACATTAACAGACATACATGAAATCTGAAATAGAGTTTTATTTTTTTAAGGTGAGCACCAAATTTTCTGAGAAACCAATAATAAAGAAGTTTCCAATGTGCTGAATACCTTTTTGAACACACTGTTATAATGCAAATAATATACGGGGTGTTTTTTTATTTAAGTGTCCAATATTTCAAAAGGCAATTCCTTTGCTTTCGATGCTCCGTTTCCAAAATACTTTATACTTTTTACTCATACTTAAATTACTTGTAATTTTTGTGTCTAAGTAGATACTGTTGTGTAAACTTACAGCCCAAATTTATCATGGGCTTAGCTACAATCAGTCCAAATCAGCTCAAAGTAGCAAATCGCATACGAATCTTATTAAAACAGCATTTATAATATCTACACTAGTGCAGGCTATCAATGTCCTTCTTCCAGTATGAAAATACGAAGTCTCAAAAGTTTTAACGTTTGTCTTACTTGATCAATCTTTGGTACTAATTATGTTGTTTGCATTTATTCAGCTGATTTAATAACTTAAAACAATTTTCGCTTGAAAATTAATATTAACAACATGCTTGGAATATTAAACTTTGCTAAGGCAGCGTTTTGTGGAACATACTTTGCCCGCCGTTGTTCATTTACAAGCAAACTTATGAATAATTTATGAATAATTTACCAGGTTGTACGGCATCGTCATATAACAAAGGGGTTTGCACGCAAAGCAAGAGTATATTATGTAAAGATTCAAATTGTAACTGTTGGTTTCTTGCACTACATGTATATCTGTACTACCAAAAGTAAAATATTTATGTTGATCTTTCAGTTAAATTGCATACATAAGGGTATAATAACTCTCTGATTTAACGCTGGGATGATCATTCAATAAATATTCTAATAAATTCTTCCTCGTAATTCGCTAAAGTTTTAGAATTGAATGGAAACACAAGTTTCGTCGTTTAAAATCTAAATCAGCGCCAAGAAGAGCATTTTAGCAAAAATTCAGTGAAAACTGCCGAAAATACTTATACAGTGATGACGTCTGTGGAAAGTATTTTTTCCAGGTAAGCGAAGCACCAGAGTAGAAAACGCTCGGACACGTCGATTTTATTTTATTTTCTTGCATCTTTTAAGGCTTCTGAAAATTATACAGGGTGCTTCAAGAAAGTGGGCGGCTGTTAACTCTATTTTTTTAAATAGAACATCCTGTATGTTTTGGATTTTTAGGAAAAATTCTACAAACAACCCTAACTAAAATTTTTAATAACACAAATCCAAATGATGCATTTTAACTTAACAAATGCTGAAACTATTGTCTATTAACTTCCTGGTAACATCCTAACCGATCGATGAACTCTTGTTGCATATTTCGATTGAAAGAAGGTGAGATTTCTCGAATTTCATCCCTTATGCGACTTTTAGAAAAATCTACCGACGCCGACGGCGACGTGACAATACAAAATTTATTCCATGCTAGATGTTCTTACTAGATTTAATGTTTAATGGAAAATTATAGACCAACAAGCCTTCTACCATCATTTTCGAAGCTGCTTCAAACATCGATGTGTCAACGTCTTACGGAATTCATGAAAAAATGTAATTTTTAAAACAGCAATGAACATGGACATGTGTCCGGAAAGTCAACTCATACGGCCGTTTTCCAGTTTGCAAAGAAAAATCTGAATATTATTGAGACAGGTGTTATGCCACTCGGCGTGTGTTTGGACTTGTCTAGGGATGTGTTGATCCTTAATTGTTGTTAATGAAGCTAGAGTTATACGGCATGAGAGGAAACGCTCTCAGTTTTTTCAATTAATATTTATCAAAAAGGCATTAAATAGTCGAAATAACAAAAAATAGAAAGGCTTATTTGTCGAAACCATTAGAAAATCATCCAGGAATTGCACAAGGCAGTATAGCGGGATCCATTTTGTTTGTAATTTTTTTGAATGACAACTCTATAATAACCTCATCAAGAGTCTGTAACCTGTTATGCTGATGACACCAACCTCATAGTTGGTGAAAAATGTATTGTAAAACTAGCAGCTATGGGTCGACGTCTATTTGAAAGGGCAAAAAATTAGTTCTCAGAGAATAAACTTATACTTAATCAGGATAAGAGTAAAGTTACATTGTATAGAAGTCTATTTAGATAAGTTTTTAAACTGGTCACATCACATAACTTTGCTTTCTAAAAGACTAAATTCGGTCTGCTATGGAGTTAGGGTAATTTCCAATTATATACTTAAATGAAAAATATCTAAAAGTGATTATTATGCAAACTTTGAATCCATCATAAAATATGGCATTATGTTTTGGGGTAGTAATAGTTTGATGAAGAAATTATTTGTTACCCAAGAACGTGTTTGAGAGTGATAAAGGAACGACCGCTGCAAGGGTATCTTCAAATAATTTGGAATCTTAACTATGTATGAACTTTATATACAGAATGTCCGGAAATAAAGATGAGAAATTTTAAGGTATGCTTCTACATAAAAAGATATGAAAAAAAGTTCATATTTACATTGGTCCGGAAATGCTTCCAGAGGGAGCTGCAGGCCCTTGAAGATGGTGTCATAAAAGTGGTTTCTATTTAATTTATTAGGATCTACACACAATACAGGAATTAACTTCTACGTATAAGTTAGAGTGATTAGAGGTCACTTTTTGAAAATATCAGGTGACCCATATTGCAACCAGTGGCGTGGGAACAAAGGGGTGGTTAGTTATTTGGGGTCATATTTTTTTTCGCCAAGTGTATTTTTGCTATCTTTAAATGAATTATGATTCTTTGAGCATTTTTACGTAAGAAAGGTTCCCTTGGTATAAAGTCGTATAGTCGACCGTTTTTGAGATAAACGGACTTAAAAGGACGACTGCATTGCGTAAATACAGTAAACAGGCTATGTAATAAAAATAAGAAGATGCTTGAATACTATATTAAAATGTAGTTATTCTTTTACACTCATTGCCAAAAAGAAAAACGAATTTACTGGTACCTACTACATTGGGTACATTTTTAAATTCACCTGTGGATTCCACCAAAAACTTCATTTAAAAATGTAACGCATAGGATACCAAGCGCTTCGCAACAAATCATAGTTGACTTAATTCAATGCATTTGAACTTGTTTAATAAGCAACTTCACTTTGTCACTTTTTGAAGTTTTAGTTGAACAATCCGTTATTGTGACTTGTGTGTTTTTACTATTTAAGAATTTCACTAAAAAGCTGAAAAATGAATAATTACTTATTTCAAGAAATGGCACAAATGCATTTTCTGTATGGAAAAGCAAATGGTAACGCTCTCGAAGCGCGGAGATTATATCAAGAGACGTAACCTGACAGGCAAGTTATTCCATGCATTCAATTTTTCATTAATATACATAGAAGACTTTGTGAAAAAGAATCTTTTAAACCAGATTACTCAACTGGTAGACCACGTACCACTCGAACTGTCGAAGCTGAAGAGAGAGTTCTTGAAATAGTCGCAGGTAATCCAGGGATAAGCATAAGAAGGCTAGCTACGCAAGAAGGCATTCCAAAGAGCTCGGTTTTAGAAATTTTGCATGAACAGTGTCTCTACCCATACCACATTCAAAGAGTTTAGGCTCTATAACCCGAAGATTTTGAACCCAGGATGCAATTCTGTCGATGGCTAAGACAAAAATGGCACCGAGATCCCGACATTATAAGTAAAATATTTTTCACTGATGAGGCCGGATTTACTAGAGACCGAATTATCAATTTCCATAATAACCACGTATGGGCAGACGAAAACCGACATGCAATTTTTGAATCAAGGAACCAAGAAATTTTTCCATTAATGTCTGGGCGGGAATATTTGGGGACTATTTAATAGGGCCCTACATTTTACCAAATATATTAAACGGTGAATCATACTTAGAAATTCTACGAAATATGCTACAAGACCTGCTTGATGATGTGCCTTATGCTCAAAGGACAGATATGTACTTCATGCAAGACGGGGCTCCACCACATTTCAGTCTTAATGTGAGGGCACATTTAAATGAAGTTTATCCTGAGCGATGGATAGGACGAGGGGGCCCTGTAGCTTGACCACCTCGTTCTCCAGATCTAAATCCATTAGATTATTTTTTATGGGGTTACCTAAAATCCTTGGTATACGAAGTACCAGTTCGCAGCGTTGAAGAATTAGAGCAGCGGGTGTTTGCTTGTTGTGAAGTTATAAGAAATAAACCTGGTATTTTTAGAAAAGTTAGAAGATCTATGAGAAAACGAGTTCGAGGATGCATTGAAATCAACGGAAATCATTTTCAACACTTATTATAAAATTTATAATAACATTGAAAAGGATTTAAAAATTTAGGGACAGCGTTGTTTATTATTTTGTTATTGATTTGTTGGAATTTTGATTAATAAAATTATTATTCAAAAAAAAAAAATCTGAGCATTAAAGTCCGTTTATCTCGAAAACGGTCGACTATACGACTTTATACCAAGGAAACCTTTTTACGTAAAAATGTTCAAAGAATCATAATTTATTTAAAAGATAGCCAAAAAACACTTGGCGAAAAAAAATATGACCCTAAATAACTAACCACCCCTTTGTTCCCACGCCACTGGTTGCAATATGGGTCACCTGATATTTTTAAAAAGTAACCTTCAATCACTCTAACTTATACGTAGAAGTTAATTCCTGTATTGTAAGTAGATCCTAATAAATTAAATAAAAACCACTTTTATGACACCATCTTCAAGGGCTTGTAGCTCCCTCTGGAAGCATTTCCGGACCTATGTTAATATGAACACTTTTTTTCATATCTTTTTATGTAGAATCATACCTTAAAGTTTTTCATCGTCATTTCCGGACACCCTGTATATGAATGTCTGATATTTTTTTTTTAAACATAGAGATATGTTTGAACCTCAGTTGTGTCATAAATATAATACAACAACCACAAATGTGAATTACAGATTAACACTGACCGAAAAGAGTCCAAGATATGCCTGCCTGAAATTCTTTATAACCTCATTTAAATCGCATCACAAATTTGAGATTGTTCAAAACGACGATAAAAAGGTTCTTGATTAAAATGAAACCATACTCCATTCATTATTATTGTATCAACAATTAGAAATATAGAGTGAGATATTAAGCTGGTTCTTTGACGCCATTTCATTTTATGTGTGTATGTTTCTGTGCGCTACTGAGCAAAAATCGTATAATTCATAATTTGAAATAAATATATTTATTATTATTATTATTATAATTCGCCAAGTAATTTACATAATATATGTCTTTAGGCTAGGGGGTACACAGGTAAAGTAGGGTTTAGGGAGTTAAAACCCGCCCCCCATGACAAATAAAAAACCCTCTCAAATAGCCTTAGTAGAGAAGATGCTTTAATAATATTTCAAATGTTTCAAAATTGTGACGATTTTATCCTTAACAATACCAGGCGCGGATCTAGGAGGGGGAGGGGTTCATGCCCCTTCCTCAAATTATTATCATGTATAGGTAACCTTCTTAAACCTACCTTTTGAATAAAAAAAAAAAAAAAATAGGTATTTAAATAATTTATCATACATCTGTTCCATGCAAATATTAGAATATGTGGTCCATAATAATATGCTTGAAACAGATTGTAACTTATTTAAAAATTGAAAATGACTGATTTATTTATCGATAAAGATTAAATAGGTCAAACAATCCACTAACAAATTGATTAACTGAGTTGAGACAAAGTTTTCAGGCTAATTTTCATGATGCTTTTATGAGTGAACTTTATCTGGTCTCTTAAATCAATTCGTAAAAACCTGAGAATCAAAAGCATATAAACGGTAAATTTGATTTAACAGCTATTGAAATTAAAGATCATTAAGGCCTCTTTTATCAATGCCCTGTCAACACTTACTATGAGATAATTTCCAAGGATACCGTTGTTGGAATAATCGTTGTCATGGAAAGTATACAGAAGATAAATAAAAGTGGGTTTACTAAAATTCCTTCTTCTTCTATATTGGTAATTCTTTAAGTTAACTCGAAAGAGCTTTAACTGCTGTTCGTGATCTTTGTTTCTTTTTCAATTCATCTTGAGTTTTTTTGATTTCTTGATACTTTTTTGATCTTCTTCGATGTTCGTTTCTTCCCTGATTTTATTGATTAATTGCTTTATTTTTTCCTTTTATAGTATATCTTGACGTAATTTCGTTCTTAGGGTGAGAGCTAGTCTTTTGGGTATCGGTATCTGTCAATTGCTTGTGATCTAATGTATGAAGGCGTTATATGTATATTTTCAGATATGTCCTTTCGTTCGTAATATTTTGCGGTTAGGGAGAGGAAAGAAAGTCAAAAACTCTTTCTCCACTGATTTAATAAGGAGCAATCAAAGGCTCAATTTTATAATAAAAAATCGTCTACATGTTTCGAAGGTAGTGACCTTTATCTTCAGGAGACAAAATTAGTGTTGCTGTTGGTATTAGCAAAAAAGAGAAAATTATTGGTGGAAGGTGACGTTGATGGAGCTTTAAGATTTGAAATTTGAAAATGTATTAAGCAGTGAATGTAATCAGCATACTGAATTCTTAAAGTTTCAAGAAGGGATATATAAATGGAATTGTGGGACATTTCAATTCATTTAAAGGCAAGAAAGAGAGATTTTGTTACAATTTAAGAGTGAATTTATTTTGTTGAAGTCTCATTACAACGGTTTAAAACATATTATGAAATTTTTTTTGGGGGGTACTTAGGACCTAAGGCCTCATCACCCGTAATTAAGTAAGTCTCATGTTAAATATATACAGGGTCGTTGGTATGTATGGAAACGGTCGATTATTTCTTAAAGTATAACAGTTAGCAAAAAATATTTTGGATAAAAGTTTTAGGGTTTTTAAAGCTCTATTAGAATTTTAGAAAAATAAATATATAGGATGAGTCAAAAAACCGTAGAGAAGCAAAGTTGCTTTTTTTTAAATGGAACAACCTACATCTTAGAATATTTTGAAATTTTACATGAAATAGCCATTATTTTTTAATAAGTGCAATATAAGTCTAAACCTAATAATTTCCGAGCTATCGACTTTTGAAAATTACATTTTTTGAAATTTGACAGCTTCTAGGCTTCTAACGGTACGTCTTTGAGTAAAACGGCTTACATGTCCCTAACTTACTTTTTTATTATCTTCCCAAGAATACCAACGTCCGGTTAAACCGGAAGTACTGTATTTCCGGCCTTTGAGTTACATCCGGTTTAACCGGAAGTTGACACTTTTAGGAAGAGAATAAGAAACTAAGATAGGGACATGTAAGCCGTTTTACTCTAAGACGTACCGTTAGAAAGCTAGAAGCTGCCAAAGTTCAAAACTGTAATTTTTCAAAAGTCGATATCTTGGAAACTATTGGGTTTAGACTTATAATGCGCTTATTAAAAAATGATTGCTATTTTATGCAAAAACCAAAAATATTCTAAGGTATAGGGTGTTCTATTTAAAAAAAAGTAACTTTGTTTCTCTACGGTTTTCTGACTCATCCTGTATACTTATTTTTCAAAAATTCTAATAGACCTTAAGAAATCCTGAAAATTTTGTCTTAAATATATTTTGCTAACTGTTTTACTTTAAGAAATAATTGACCGTTTCCATACATACCAACGGCCCTGAATGTTTCAAACCATTATAATGAGTCTTCAAGAAAATGAATTCACTCTTAAATTGTACCAAAATCTCTCTTTCTTGCCTTTAAATGAATTGAAATGTTCAACAATTCCATTTACATATCCCTTCTTGAAACTTTCATGGAAAGAACATCATCTTTCTTTAAAACCTACTAAATATGACAAACATTTCATAAGAACTTTTAATTAAAAATTTTGATTTAAGATTTCAGTATGCTGATTACATTCACTGCTTAATGCATTTTCAAATTTTAAATTTTTAAGCTCCATCAACGTCACCTTCCACCAATAATTTTCACTTTTTTGCTAATACCAACAGCAACACCAATTTTGTCTCCTGAAAATGAAGGTCACTACTTTCGAAATATGTAGACGATTTTTCATTATACAATTGAGCCTTTGATTGCTCCTTATTAAATTAGTGTAGAAAGACTTTTTTACTTTCTTTCCTTTCCCTATATTTCAACTCCACTTTGAGAATGGACTATTTCTTCAAATTTTGTGATTAGTTTTGAATGGGGCTCTTCTAATGTCTTAAGTCTCATGTCTCCCTGAAGTTTTCTTAGTAGTACGTATCTTGGTGCGATTGTTATTAGTCGTAGTACTGTGTTTTGTAAAAGTTTTGTCTTTTTTACCGTGCACCAATAAGTACGTACTTCGTATGTAATTATTGGTCTGAGTTTATCTTGCATATAAAGATTCTTGTTTGGTTGCTTATTTTACTATTGGTACAGATTAAAGGAAATACTGCTCCGAGTTGTATTTGTGCTTTGACAACACGGTCATTGACATTGTCATTCCAAGATAATTTCCTGTCAAAAGCATAGCTACGGTATTTAATTTATTGACTCCAGTTTACTGGACTTTTGTTTCAGGGAGTTTTAGCCTTGCCTTCGAGAAGAAGATTGCTTGGATTCTTCCTTCATTTAAGTTTCAAACCATTTTTGCAAAATTTCAATATGGCGTTAGAGACGTGATACACTAACCAGGGCTGTCTTGATGTGACCGTTATTGCAGTAACATCAGCAAATATATATAATTGTGTTTGGGCTTGCCGAGGGATGTCAGCAATATATATATTGCTGAACTACTGCTTTAATTTGCCCCGTCTTTGATATTGCATTTTTTGTTAACACTGAGCTTGACTTCAGATTGACAGTGACAAGTTTTATTTTAAAATTAAAATATATCAATTACTATCATATTATTAGGTTTTATAGGTAAAATACGTTATTATGTTAATTTGAAAGAAATACAGCTTTTATAGCATGGAAAAATAAAATATTTGTTTATTATTAAGTAAACATCTAAATATACCACGAACATAATATTAAATAATAAAAAAAATTATCTATACAATGTTTCGGTATAACTAAAGGTGATTGAGACCGTACAACTAAATATAACTATACATAAAGTAAGGTTTAATTTTAGCACACTGCTAACTAAACAATATAAATATATTTATGCGAATACGAGAAATAAATTAGTTTTTTGTAAGATTTAGCTAGTTTCAGGATTTCCTAATTTTCTTGTGGCCTGTTCTTTAATATCCATGGAATGCGTACAAATTATTTCTTACCTAGAAATTTAAAATAGTAGGGTTTGTCTTCTATCAGCTACGATAAAAATTATAACATTTTGCCTGTTAAGTACTAGTAAAAATGATGTTATGTTATTTGAGATTTGTTAGCAGTTTATGAGAACCTTAAATTGTGATTTATTAGTTAAAGGCCTTACTTGGCCTCCGCCGAACTTAAACCTTGAACTTTTGAATATAATCTAAGGAGTTTTATGTTTTTGCACATACGTCATTCTCCAACAATCTGTATATTATTCATTTGAAACTAAAAGTCGCCCAGGTAAAAATTTAGATTAAAGGTACTATTTAAAATAGCCTGAATAATTTTTCTGGTGCATTTGCTTGTCAAAAGCCTTAAAACAAGAAAATCAGTTAAGCGCTTGTATGCAGTAGAAGCAACGTTTAACTTTTAAAGTTTAAACGAGAAACCTTTGTAAATACATTAACAGCCATGGTTTCAGGAAACATTAAACAAATTTTATATAGGATTGTTTTGTGCCAATTTAAGTAGACTATGTTGCCAAAGTATTAAATTTGCTATAATAACACTATTTTGTTTTGCGCGAAATCAAAGGATTTATAAATAAAAATCATGTGCTGAATGTGCTATAAACTATACAAAGTTGACAATATTAAAATAGCACTGACATGCAGGATACAATTTCCAATAATTAAACGAATAACATTATTTAGTTTCAAACGAATATTTACTTTTAACTAATTGAAATAACTAGTTATTTTAAAGTTGAAAGAAATTAAGTCCCTTTTTATAATAAATAGTAATAGTGTGATCCCTCACATATTGTATACAAGATTTAAATAAAATAACACTATATATAAAAATTGAAAGGAAAGCGGATAATTCCCTGGGCCCGGGTACGGGGAAACAAATTTTATTGAACGACCACATTATATTTTTAAAAGGTATGGATACTACTGTACTTTCTACTTTCATATTTAGATTTATATGTGTTTTCTTAATGAGATCATAAATGACATCCAAAATTTAAAAAATATATACATTTTTTTGGCATTTCTCATTAGATTTCGGTTCTTATAGAAAATCTCTTTAGAATAACAAATGTCGTCAATGATTTTCATACATTATGATACCACAGCCGCTCTCAATAAGAAACTCTGTGAAGTTAATAAGTAAGGTTTCGTCCGAGTTCGTCCACTTAAATCATATTTCTGGTGCATAAAGCACCGATATTGCAAACGAAACAGCGGGAGCTGGCTAGCTGATTTTTTTTTAATATGCCTCACTTTTTTGGAGGGTGTACTAAGTCAATTATTGTCTGCTAGAATAATCCACGAAACCTGGACGATATATAGAGAAACATTAAAAAATATTTAAAGATATTATTTTAGAAGAGTCCATGAAAGTTTAGAGAAGTGGCACGAACGGAAAAACCGTCATATTAAAAAAAAATTCCTCTTTTTTATCTTAAGGGTTACAAAAAATTATAATTTCAATAACGTAATTTATTGTAAATCGGACATCCTGTATTTAGTAAGGTTTTACCGGTTTTTGCAAATTACTAATCGCAGTTTTTTGAACTGTTTGTAACCTAAACTAACCTGCTTTGTATAAACGATGTTCGTAAAACAATCCATTCAGCGAAACTGACGGCTTGTATCCAAACAAAATCACGAATCGCTTGCTTAGAATGCTGTCGGTATACTTACATTTTACGATAAGAGACCAGCAGTTCCTTATAATACTGTGATAATACTTAGGGACGTCATATAAAAATTGTACATAATTATTGTGAATCAATTGGATGTGAACTGCAATCAATCGAGAGATAAGTTATCGGTGTTTATACTTAGACTTAGACTTAAAAATTATTCCTTAATCTGCAGACCGTGCATCATAATGTTTGAAGTGTTTTGTGGAATTCAAGAGAGATGAGTTCGATAGATATGAAGATAGAGCGGGAGTACTATCAAATACTGACCAGTTTAAAGTCACAAACCAGAAAAATACAAAAGAAACGTGAAACTGAATCCACTAGATTATTCCGAAGCACAAGAGACCGACATGTCAGTAAAAGTTATACTTCAAATAACATAATTCATCCCTGTGATCGATAGGACAATGTACGCACAGTTTGGATTTTCCAATCGTTTAAATAAAATTTATGCACTTGCACACAGGGGCAAAGAATTCACTAGAGATCTACAAGGAGGATTATTTTGAAACCTAGTATCGGAGATCAGTTGAACCAATTTGTTTCATTGATAGATGTATACAGAGAGCATCATCAAAGAGACGAGCTCTTTTATTATAAAATCTTGGAGAATAATCATTTCAGAGTCAACTGAAGAGGAGAGCGCTTATTTTCAACAATGAAAATATTTAAAAATGGACTCCGAACTAGAATGTCACAAAACTGCCTGTCAACCTTGTTATTGCTTAGCATGGAAAGTGATTTACTGCGGAAGCTGTATTTCACATTAATGATTTTACGATGAAAAAATCTCGGAAAGTACCCTTTAACTATTAAGACTAATTTCATCTATTAATGTTTGTGCAAATATTATATGAGTCTGTGTATGTTGCTGGATGGACAACATTCAATTAATTTTTTTTTGGATTCTGGTAAAACTATTTAAAAAGAAAAAAAAAATGATTATACAGGGTGTTTCAGAAGTACGATACGTAACTTAAGGGAATGATGAAGGTAGCAGTGCAACGTCAAACAAGTGCATCAACTGAAGGGTTTCCAATTTTTATAAACACAAATTCCACGTGTACAAGCTTTGCTTCCCGGTCATTTTCAGCCAAGGTTTGATTTTAGTAAGTGGTTGCTGCATACAGTAGCACATAACAACAGCTTTTTAGCGAACATTTTATTTACGGATGAAGCCTCTTTTTCAAGAGAAGCCATTATGAATTTTCATACCGAACATTTTTGGGTGGACGATAACCCTAATAAAATTAGAGTGGCTCGTTTTTAGCAACAATTTTCGGTGAATGTATGGGCAGGGATTATTGGCGCTATCTTATTGGACCATACTTTTTGCCACCTCGATTTAATGGCAACTCCTATACGCAGTCTCTATCTGAAGAACTTGACATTCTATTAGAATACGTGCCTCTACAAATAAGAACTAATATGTAGTTCATGCACGACGGCGCCCCAGCCTATTTTAGTCTAGTTGCTCGACAATACCTCGGCAAAACTTTTACTAATTACTGGATTGGACGCGCAAGTCCCCAAGGTTGGCCAGCTCGCAGTCTCGACTTGAATCCTCTAGACTATTTTTTGTGGGGTCACTTACAGTCTCTTGTATACAAGCCTGTACGAGATACAAACAACTTAAGAATTCGAATTATTGAAAGTTACAATGCGATACGAAAAAATGCAGGTATTTTTGAACGTGTAAAAGGATCAATGGGTGCAATCGTGCGGTCTATTAGACGGTGGTCATTATCAACATTTGCTTTGATTAATTGTTGCCTTTTCTCTGTCTCATTATTTAAAAAAATTGCTGTACTTTTAATTTATTTTGAAAAATAGGTATTTTCTTGTACACGGAATCAGGGCCGTTCCTGGCGAGCGTGCAGCACGTGCATGCACGCAGGCGCAAAATTGACGGTCATTCAGTAATCTTTATTACAAATTTAAAAAAAAAAATCTCTTATTTTAGCATTTCAATATGTCTAAAAATGTTACCAAGCGTTTGCCTTAATAATAGCACAAATGTGTTCTCTTCGTAGTTTCCTTGTTGGACACTACATGCCCCGACTTTTAAATTTATTTGTTCGATTTTAATCTGGCATGATATTTTAGGAAAAATTAATATAGTAAGTAAAATACTACAAGATCCGAATATAAACTTAAATGACTGCCATAAAGAAATTGAAAATCTAAATCTTTATTTTAACGAAAAACGGTCAGAAAAAAATTATGATTTGCTCATCAATAAAGCTAAAGAAGAAGCAGAAAAAAAAACGATGTAGAGCAGATATTCCCAATAGTACGGCAACGAAAAGTTAAGCAACAATTTTCATATGAAAGTAAGGATGAATTTGTATAGCAGATCCAAAGCAAAAATTTAAAATCGATTTTTATTTTCTAATTTTAGATACAACCATTTAGTCTTCACAAAAGCGGTTTGAGGGTATAAACAAATTTCAAAATTTATTTGGTTTCCTATGTAATTTTGAAAATTTAGAATCTGACTTAATTAAAGAATTATGTGTAAATTTAGATACCGCATTGCAAGTTGAGATTAATGGAGTAATATCTAAAGACATTGACGGCTTAGATGTACATAATGAAATTTCAACACATAAATTCTTAATCCTAAAAATACTACTGATTCTTCCTTTCCCATAGACATTTTAAATTATATAACTAAAAAAATCTACAGTCTCTTTTTCCAAATTTATTTATAGTCTTAAGGATATACCTTACATTACCCATTTCAGTAGCTTCAGGTGAAAGAAGTTTTTCTAAGTTAAAACTAATTAAGAATTATTTAAGGACATCCATGTGTCAAGAACTCCTATCAGATTTGGCCATTATTTCGATTGAAAATAATATTTCTGAGGCTCTTGATCATAATCAGATGATCAACGAGCTTGCATCCGTGAAAGCCAGACGTGTTTTGTTTTAGGTATATCATTTCTCTTTTGTTTTGTTCATTACAAAAATAGTATTTTTTCATTTTTGAAACGTTTATTTTTTTATCATTAAAATATTTCTGTAACCTACCATATAAGCACTAGGTATAATATTGTTTTGTATTTTTGTTATTGTTTATTTTATTTAGATTAATTTTATTCTCCTTTAATTTTCTTGTGAATGTATTGTTTTTAGTTCCCACTATTTATTATTTTTCATAAATAATCGAGTAAATAATCTTAATGATATATTGATTATAAGTACTGTTTATACCGTTTTTTTTTGTTTCTTTAGGGTATATTTTTCTTTTGATATACTTACCAAATAATTTTTGTGATTTTGTTTGTTTTGGTAATTTAATAAATACTTTTTCTAATTATTTTTTATCAGTTTTCTTACATTTCAAATCATTGCCAGGTTTTCGCGAAATATATTTAAAAAAAATAGGACCATTTTTTTTAAACTAGGGGCGCACCAAAGAAACCTGCACGTAGGCGCCAGACACCCCAGGAACGGGCCTGCACGCAATAAAGTGGTTATTATTTTTTTCTCGAAAAGAAAGCAAGATTTAGGGAACAAAGAAGTTATAGTACAACTTCTTAGTTGGTAAATCCGAAAAAAAAAATATCAAAATCAGAAAAAACTCAGTGGCGTACATTTTTTGTCAATAATATTTGTTAAGGTGCTTCCCGGGACGCCACTGGACTTAATAAATTTAATCTAGGTAGAGCTGATTAATCTCCTAATCACTTTAAATAACGGTACCAAATTTCAATAAAATTGGGAAAAGGATATTTAACAAAATTATAAAAAACCTATTGTTTTAAAAAAAAAATTTAACACCCTGTATATTAAAAACGGGTCAACTCCGGACACATGTCCATATGAACTTCTTCTTTTAGAATATCATAAGGAGTCACCCTCTTAAGTTACGTTGCGTACTTCTGAAACACCTTGTATAAATAATTATGGGCCTTCACCTGCCTGTGGTCCCAGGGCCCCCACACCTTTAAATCCGGCACTGCCTGAACTTCTAACCGAAAATCATTGACAACTATTTTTAAAGAAGAAGAAGAAATTTAAATAAATATGAAACTAGAAAGAACATGCATCACAAAACTGTTTACAGTCACTATCTAGACCCTCCCCGACTAGAAGAGACTGTCCCATGGGTGAACATTGGTCCTTTGAACTTATAATTTGAAACAAAAAATGTGAGTGTGAGTGCGTTTATTATTTAACTGAAATATTGCGTGAATGAAAATCAAAAGAAGAACGAAACACAAATTAACAGGCAAAAAGTTAACAAAATATAATAACTTACACGGATTTTTCTCAAGTGATGTTCAGTAGGCCACAAGTCCAAAAGGTCGTACGGAACATAAGGGAATCTTCTGTGGGATCTCAAAGGCCAATACAGATTCAAAAACTTGTCAAAATAATATCTATGCTCGGTACTATAATCCATTTTAGCACCATATGTTCTATCGTAATTTAACGATAACATTTTTTATTCTAACTTTAAATATTTAAAGTTACAAAAGTTTGTTAGGTAAACTTTTAATGTTAACTGAAATAAATTCTCAAGCGATTTGAGTTTCGAAATTTTAAGTATCTATTATAAAATGAAATTGTTTAATTTTACGCTCTGAATAATTGCCAAGATGTGGTTCTAAGTCCCACGTTTAAAACAATTGGAAGTAAATATTTTTCTTTATTTAAAAATAGAGCCGCTGTTACGCTCGCGATTGTCTGGAAATAATAAATTCGAAAAGTCGGGAAAATGTGAACAAGGTGGTTACTAAAAATAATTGAAGGTGAATGTTGATCTATAGGCTGGAGTTGCATAACTAATTTACCTGTATTTATTAATGTTGTGAGTGAGAAAAATATGATTCTGTTTTTACAAATAAAAAATATTTTTTAATTTTCACCGAAGATAAACTGTTTGCATGAAAAGTCTCGAATATATTATTTGGGGGGTTAAATTAAAATATGGTAATAATTATTTCCTTCGCCTAAGCAGTCCAATATTATTTTAGAAAGTGGATTTTACATCACAATTTTTGGAATATTTCCCACATATTTTCCACCAACAAAAGGATAGGGTCGGGAGTTGTTGTATTACTAATTTGTATGTATGAATTTGAAGAGAAGCCCTTCGGAATGTTTACCCCTTAAACAAGGAGACGCAAGTTGTTTGTTGGGAAAAGTTTTATACAGGGTTTACCGAAAAAATGTTACAAAAATATAATAATCTAGGCACAAAAATATTTTAAAAACTTTTGGACTAAAGGTACCCATATACAGGGTGTTATTTAAGTATGTGGCCAAACTTCAAGGGGTGATTCTTTGAGTGATTCTAAGACGAGAGGTATGTATAAACGTAGGTCCGGTAATGCTTCGTTTCCAAGATACAGGGTGTTAAAATTAAAAAAAAAATCGTTTTTTCGTAAATACTTTAATAATCCTTTAGCCGATTTTGTTAAAATTCGGCAGTGGTATTTAGGGTAGTAAGGGGCTAGTTTAACCCTAACTGTATTAAAACTTTTAAGTTCAGTGGCGTCCCGGAAGGCACCTTAACTAAGATTTTTGGCAAAAGTAATGTGCGCCACTAACTTTTGTGCAAACGAACTAAAGAAGGACGCTTTATTAAAACCACACTCAAACAAATTGTACGCTATACATTTAACAATAGGTAACACGATAGTTACAATAGTTGCTGAAAATGTCCTCCTTTA
The DNA here is from genome assembly GCA_963920685.1 of Polydrusus tereticollis. NCBI lineage: Eukaryota > Metazoa > Arthropoda > Insecta > Coleoptera > Curculionidae > Polydrusus > Polydrusus tereticollis. The sequence goes on from OY987326.1 coordinate 120,648,125, forward strand.
ACTTCAATGCAAGCATCTCGTCTTAACATCGATTGCCGAACACTTTGAACACTTGACACAATTATGTCTTATATATATATTTTTTTTATGATAAGGCACAGCACTACAGGATAAATTCTTTATGGCGCTCTAGGAGCGGTGCGTGTGCGCAGGAAACGATTCACGTTGGTCTTAAATCTTTGGAGATTATACTCGTTGGGGAACACGATCTCAGGGAGGTCGTTCCAGAGTGATGACGTTCTCCAAATGAAAGAATTTTGAAACAGTGTCGTTCGAGGGACACTAAGCTGAACCACGTACTGGTGGGCTGCAGTGGCTCGTCGTGTATTTCTACCATGCACCGCTCTGGGTGGTATCAAGCGGGCAACCTCAGTTGAACACTTGCCATGAAAATATTTGTAAAATAGAATCAAGTCGCCAACCTCCCTTCGATGTTCAAGGCTTTCCAGGTTGTTTGTCAGACTATGGTCACCGATCAAGCGAATGGCTCTTCTTTGAATGGAATCTAGCAATCTCAGGGTATGTTTAGGAGCAGAGCCCCAAATATGCGAACAGTACTCCAGTGATGGTCGAATTTGGGCTTTATAGAGCACCAAAAGTTATTGGGGTGTATAGAGGTTATTTGTTCGGAAAAGTACTCCAAGCTTCTGTGAGGCTGCCTTAGCAATGGCCGCAACGTGACTATGCCAAGACATATGACTATCTAAATTAACGCCCAATAAATGAATTGATGAAGCCAAGGGAATTGAGTGTCCCGCCATGACTATATCCGGTTCTTCAACATTAACTTTTTTAGAAAAAACTGCCGCCTGGGTCATTTTAGCGTTAAATTCTACTTGGTTACTGTCACCCCAAGACAGAATTTCTTCCAGGTCTTTGTTGAGTTGTAAGACCTCTTGCTGCCTATAGAGATGCGCACTAGCAGCCGATGTCCGAGCATCCAAAGTAAAAGATGAAACAAATGTGCTGTCATCAGCGAAGCTATATATAGGATTTTTAGTTATTTCCAAAAGATCGTTAATGTATAGTAAGAAAAGGGTGGGCGACAATATAGAACCTTGAGGGACTCCGGCGTTGATGTTAAATGTGTCTGAAAGAAATCCGTCCATCGCCACTCGCAGAGAACGGTCTTTAAGAAAGCTCGACAGCCATGAACAAAATTGAACCGGCATTCCGTATCCCCTCACTTTATTTAGGAGCCCTTCATGCCATACTCGGTCAAAAGTCTTGGAAATGTCCAGTGCTACCGCCCGGGACTCCCCATGGTGTTCTATTGCGTTGTTCCAAACATGAGTAAGATAAGCGAGAAGGTCTCCTGTTGATCTAGACTTACGGAATCCATACTGGCCGTCACTAATAATGTTGAAGCCTTCCAGGTATTTTAGTAATTTTTCGTTGATTTGGTTCTTCATACCTTTTGATATAACCGAGAGCAATGCGACTGGACGATAGTTGTTTGGCAAAGTCTTCTTGCCTTTTTGGGGCATGGGCTGGACTCTCGCAGTTTTTCAGCAAGACGGAAATATTCCTTTTTTGAAGGATAATTTAAAAAGCCTACAAAATATCGGTGTCAGTTCGTCAGCGCATGTCTTAATTACAATGACTGGAATATCGTCAGGACCAGAAGCCTTTTTAGTGTCAAGACTCCTCAGGATGCGTTTAACATGGCGGTGAATCCGTGGGGTCAATTTTTCTCCAGTGTTGACTAAAGTATTATAAACGAGACACTTGAAGTGCCCTCAAAAGAAAAAAAATGTAAGGGATTTAAATCTGGTTACCTGGGTGGCCATAACTGTGGACCTGCGCGACAGATCCACTTTTCTCCATAAGTGGCATCCAGAAATTACCGTGGTACTATGCTTAAGTGAGGTGAGGCCCCATTGTGCATGAGCCACATTGCTCCTTTTACTGGCAGTGGGACATTTTCTAATAGTTCAGGTTACCACCAATAAGAGCAGCCGACCTTTGAAAGGTGTCTGATTCGCACAGCCTTACAATAATGTTTGTCCATTTGTTACAAAGCGATGAGGATATACCTTTTGATAAATGCATCTAGCCGCTCTGGAATTGCCTTGGGTCATTCTGAGTTTGTAAACTTAACCATTGCGTAATATCAGTAACGAATTTTATAGCTTTAAATTCATAAGGACACTTTAAATAATTACCATCAAATGATTACGTATGCACTGTTTAAAGTAATGGTAGTTACGCCAAAGTCAAATTTGCTTGAACAATTGTTTTTCCTTCCATAGCACTCTTATTTTTTTGTTACTTTCAAAACACTGCAGTAATAAATAACGTTATTTGTTTTATCGAGAACAGTTAATCTGAGCCAAAAAATTCAAAAGATGATTTTTGTTTAATTTAAATTGCTTAAACATAAATATAAATCACTTTACTTCATGTCCATGGATAAAGATAAGAACAATTTTTAATTATTTATTAAATACAAAATTTTTTTATTGATTGCACTAAAGTGATTCTTATGTTTTTTCTAAAAGTTGTAATTTTAACACCCGGTTAAACATAATTTACCACATTTTTACACTCATATGGGACCAAAGTTGTATTAAATTTGCCTATGAATTTAACTCTCTAAAAAGTTAATTTTGTTGAATGGGTATTATTTATTCCATTTTACACTCTATGAGAAAAATTAATTACAATAACAATTAATAACACCATATTAGCGTGTAAAGAAACCCTGCTAGAACGTTATTTTAACACAATATTGAGTGTAAAACTTATTCGTATTACCGAAAAGACAGGCGGCAACAAGTGGTGTGAAATTCTAGGAATTGACACATGACGCCGACGCTACATGCAAATTCAACTTTCAAGTCAGTCTGATTGTGCTTATTGAACGTGATATAGAATGGTGTTATATTTAAATTAAAATATAGAAACAAAGCAAAGTTCTGTAAAGTGCCAAATGAGAGTGCTTCTTATAAGAATCTTGTTAAATTGGGTAAGCATATTAACAAAATTTAATAGGAACCTTACTAAAAAGTACGCCATTTTTAAAAAAATAACATTGTTACAGTTTTCCCTTTAGCTTTCAAATTATTCTGATATTAAGCTTATAATATAAATGTATTCCTTTTTATATAAATACTTATACCTACATATTTTACTTCATAGATCTCTAAATAAATATACGATTAATATAATACTCGTCTTTTTCATTCTTGTTTATTGTTCCAAAGCATACTTTTATTTAGTTGTTTAGTGTTCTAAGTATTCATACATATATTTAATATGTTATTTATTTTGTTAAGCTTAACAATGAGGTACATTAAGCGTAGATATATATATATGTTTAATTTACTAAATTGTTAAACTATGTAATACCTAAGTTTATCATTTTGATCAACTAGTTATAATAATAAGTGTAAAAAAAATCACAGGGTTTTCCAGTTCTGTTGTAACCATCATTTTGTTTATAAATAAACGATAAATAATACTCAATATTTTCATTCATTTAACAAACCTTTTCCAAGTGATCTGAAGATTCATATATATTAGGGGCTACTACTTTCGGCTTTGAATAAGTCATTCAATCATGTATTAAACTAAGCAGAGGTTAATAATGTAAAATATTTTGAATGCATAATTTTATAGATTTCAATTATAAGCGCCTGGTTAGTTTGATACGGGATTACATGACTTAAACAAAGTGGAAACTATTCTAGCCCTGGGTAGATTATTTTATTACACTCACTATAGATAAGTCACACCCAAATAAAATAAAATGTACACTACAATAATATGATATTTACACTAATTAGTCACAAATTAGCATTAAAAATTGGTTTACTTACACCTCTCATTATTTCTTTTACACCCTAGAAAGATAGGTTTACAATCTGTGACTAATCGCTAAAAAAACATGGGATGACACCAGACGATTATATTGCTATTCTCGGCTTTTTATTAGCAATAAAATGTCGTAAAATGGCGTAAAAAGCATGTTAATAGAAACATATGGTTATAAAGAATGAAGGGCTATTTCCCCATATAAATCTGATTTCAGAATTGAAGGTGGTAAACATTGGCACAACTATCTGAGGATGGACGAACACACCTATTTAAATCTACTAGCTATGGTAACACTACTCATTAAAAAAATGAAAACGATCATGCGACCAGCTATTTCGCAAGACGAGAGACTTAAGGCAACGTTAAGGTTTTTAGTAACCGGTAGAAGTTACGAAGATCTCGCAATGTCAAACATAATATCACCCCAGGCCCTTTTAATATTCAAAGCGCCACACACAGTAGGTAAAGGGGCAATCAATATGTAATAATGTCATCTTATATAAAACCAAACTAGTGTTGTTAACTATGTCGATTGATAAACATGGTCCAATAGTGCTGGTCTTTACTATTCCAAGAGTTGAGTTCAGAGTCAGGGTGACACAGGACTGATTTACTTTATCGGTACATTCAGTTGTTAGTCTAGTCAGATAGGAATGTCATTTTGTAGAGCTGTCCCTTTTTAATAAGTAATTGTGTTCGTCTTAATTACTCCGAGATCTGATTTGTTTTGTATCAGTAAAATTTGGTGTTTTATATCGTTTTTATTAATGTTGTTTGTAATTTTTACCGTTTTCTTTTTGCGACATAGAAAGCAAGTAGTATAGTTTATATTAACCAAAACCGATGCACGTCATTAATCAGCTGATAATTGTAAATCCGTAAGAAAACACAAGGAAATTAAATTTGGGCAAAAGTGTTAAAACTTTATGCGATATTGAATTTACTACAAACTTAAAGTATTCTTCTTTGACGCGAACCCACTTATAGCAAATACTTTGTTTATTTCAGCTTGTAAAGATTGATTGAAAGTTGGCAATACAACTGTAAACGGTGCGGTGGCGCCAGCTCGTTCGTTGGTTTGGTTTGACGTTTCATGCAAAACTAACCTTAATTGTTCGTAGTTCCGTGTAGCTGTGCGTTTATTTTTTTAATAAAAACTCCAGATCTTTTCACAAATAGCATTAAAAAACTGTTCTTCTAAGGACAACAAAAGTGAACATATATATCTCTGTCAATTACGGTGTTTACTATTTGTGAAAAATTCCGAAGCATTAAAATAGCCAGTGCAAAGAGCTAATAACTTGTCTAGTAAGCTATTTTTAGGAAGAACTTAACAATAATGGCCCATTGTTACCCTTGACAGCAGTTAGATGAGTAAATTTAAAGAGGATATTAAGGTTTAGATATTTTATTTCTACTTTACTAATTTTTGGCGTGTAACAGCTGCCCTAAATTTGAATATCTCCACTGTAAGCGCAATTTTATTAACAGTTAGGTAAGGAAAATAAATTATTAGAATCAACTTAAAACAAAGGTTCTAATTCAAAGAGAGTTGTAAATGTGTGAAGATTGGATATAAGTTCTATCCGTGACACTATTGTATGAAAGTTAGAAATTAAAAGACAGAGAACTGTTTGATGGTTGTCTTAACTCTACAAGAAAATAGGCTGCGGATGGTAAAGAGATGAACTGAGGCAAGGGCTTATGGAAGTTTCCCATGTAGCTTTCAAACGACTGGTTTTTAGATATAATATAATAAAGAAAAAGAAGCAAGATAAAAATTTAGTTAGCGTCTTATCACGACGAACAACACTGTTAAATTTCACTAACATCCGCAAAAGGATCTTTGAGACGTTAATAAAAAAACGATTTTCTTTTAAACTTTGACACCCTGTTTATTGAAAACCAGACTGTTCAGGACACATGTTTATATTAACTTTTCTACTTGAATTTGGTTTAGGAATACACTCTTGGAATTACGGTCTATCATTAGGTAACACACTGTACTGTATACCTAGGTCTTAATACAATACAATAGAATTCTCGAAAAGTAACGTAAAACGACCTGAGACTATGCTCAGAGAAAACTGGGTTCAGGTGAATTGGTGCCAGGAAGTGAAATACCTGGGACTTATCTTTGATCAAAGACTGAACTGAAGGCTGAATTTAATCAACAGAGTTAAGCTCGCTCTGGGTCAATTAACTTCTATTTACCCCCTGCTTCACAGGCGAAGTAGACTAACTAACAGAACTAAAGTCAACCTCTATAAAGTCTTGGTCAAGCCGGTTTTGACTTATGGTGCACCATCATGGTGCAACATAAGCAGAGCGGAGCTGAATAAGTTTCCGGAAATGTCGCAGGTGCACTAAGATATACTATGAATATAGTATTACATAATGATTTTAAAATACAGACATTAAACGAATATTTCTTAAAAACTATAACAGACTATTACAAACGAATGGACGTTTCGACGAACATACTAATAACTCACATACAAGAGCCAGACCAGACTCGACCTACAAACTACCTAGATATTGGCTTCCTATGTGAGAACCCAATTAGCAGTAGAGAGGCACTGGAAACAGTGGAGAGGCACTATCCAACACCGTCTAAAAGACGGTTAAAGGCGCCAAAGCTAGCAGCCTCATTAAAAAATCTAAAGAAACTGTTACAGTTCGAAAATTGCATTTCATAGGTTTGATTATCTCTGTTAAGTTTTCGGTTTTAAATTGTTAAAATACATAATGTAGACTCTCACCTTAAACATTAATTACTAATTAAGTTACCAGTAATAGCCAAAATTTTTATTATGTCTAGTTTCAAACCTTTGTTGATGTTTATATTTCAGGAATGTTTTGTATCTTGTAAGACATAGTCAAGTAGATTGATTTCTTCTGTTCATCGTTTAATACTACTTGCAGGCAGGTTTAATTTCAAATCTTTGTTCTAATTGACTAGTAATTGATAAACTTTCCAAGTTATCAATAAAAATAACTTCTTCTATTTGAGATGTAGGTTAAATGTCTCGAATGTTGTAAATCAGCTGTGTTTTAAGAAAATCGATAATAGGTCGGTGCGTTTTCACAGCGACTTCTGGTTAATTTTTTGCTTGGTCGCGTGGGTTGACTTCGGTCGCCGTTAGTTTTCTATGTGATTAAAAGAGGTTAGTTTCCATAAATAGGGTTGACTAATTTTTGTCATTGTTTTGTTTTGGTAACTATGTACGTTGGAGAAAAATAAGAATCGTCCCTTTCGACCATGGACGCTGGAAGTTAAAGCACGTTTGTGGAAATAGCTCCCCAAGTTTAGTTTTTTTGGGCCGTGCAGACCAATGTAGTGCCGATAAAGCATCCTCAAATGCTTTAAAAAGGGTATGACCTTGCAGTTTCCCTATTCCTTTGGGCGGAATGCCGATTTAAAATGCTTTAATGAACTTCAGCAGCGGTCATAGACGTCATCTGGTAAAGTGGAACCCTCGTTAGTTAATTGAGGTAGGTTTTAACTTTAGTATCCAAATTACCCTCGATGGGTGTTATGAAAGATTTCTCTTTAATGTTTGTATATCTAAGATTTGATTTTAGGGTTTTTATTTGAGGGGCTAAAAGTCCGAGTACAAAGTGGAGTACTAGTTTATTTTTGTTGGAATTGCCTGGACGCGGGACGTGCCAGTTGCCGTTTACTATGGGAATTCTTGGAGACTAGCTGTGTAGCAGAGTAGTCAAATTTGACTACTTAGCAGTATCCACGTCAGCTGTTTCAGGAACCATGTGTGTGTGTGTGAAGATTGAGTCTTCATAAACCATGGGTAGCACGTAAGGTTTAAGCTAAGTACCATTTTTCTTGAGTATGTTATAACATAGTAATAACTTAAAATATCAAGATTTTGCATTTGCGTATTGTTCGATATACAGTGTTTTGGTAAAGTTTTGCACCCATGTTATGTACAGAGCTTCTGCAATGTAAACGTGTAGCGTATGTCGACATAGCGTTAAGACGTCACACGAGTCTCTAGTATTTCAGAACGTTAGGTAGTCTGTTAAAGCTACTTTTGTTGTAAATATAGTTACAATTTATTATTATAAAGTATATTTTTGTTTCCCGGCTGAATGCCATAACACTTGTAACTTACATTTTAACTTATCTATGGCCGAGTGGCTAGTTTGCTTATTGAGTAACCACAGGTACTCGTAAGATATTTTATTATACTCTAATAGAGATTTTATGGTAAATTTAGTTAGTTGTGAGAGGTTCTTGTACAGACCTTGCGGAAATTCCATGTCTGAGACAATGTCCTGGATGTAGGTCTATGTGGCTGCCAGATCAGACTGAACAGTCATTTTTACAGTGTAGGTCTGACAGTTGCCGTCTTGTGCAAGACCCTGTCACACTTTTTGCTTTCTTTTATCGATAACTTTGTAAATTTAAACCTTCAGAACTTTTATTGTCAAACCTAGTACTATCACTTTAATATTTCATTTCACTTATTCATCTTTTAACTTTAAGTATCTACTGTCTACCAAAGTAAGAGGAGCTTGCATTTATAAAACCAAGTAGCCAAAGGCTTAACACCACTTTAAGAATAAATATCTGTATTGGCCTCTGCGAAAATTTGGCTTTTATTTTAAATAGAGTGACTTTGAGGGCTTGAGTGAATGAGAGCTTATAAGAAGCTAGTGTATACCGATGGTGACATAAGTGTTTTTTCTCTTAGTTTGTTTTTTTCTGAGGCCAAACACTAGAACCTTTAAAGGCTTTTAAGTAAAATAAAACTAAGGTGGCGCCTTCAGGATTTGACTTTAACTTACTTATATAAGAGTGTTAAACTTCTCAATCTAGAGACAAAATAGCGAACCTACCCTGAATTGAGCTAGCTAAGGGGTGTTTGAAGAACATCTCCCAGGGCGTAGGGTTGCCAGAGTAAGGGTGGATAGGTTGCCTTGTCGCAGTTTATTTTAGGTTATCCTAAGGTGAATACTGGCACCCGATTATTGTTTAGGGCGTAATTTGATTTTTTATAACACTGATCTTTTTTTTTTATAACAAAACACATAGGACACACGACCAACAAAAGCTTTTGCCGAGTAAAGATTCCAAATTCCAATGATATTGCTAAATAGAAAGAACTATTGGCTTTCATTTGAAATAATAACTCACAAATTGAATGCAATAGCTACAAAGAAGTAGTGCTAAATAGGCAAAGACGATAGGAGTATCTTGGGGATACTAAAATTTTAAATTGGATGTTACTTTATTTTTTTTAACTGGATTCACCTGATATTAATATTTTATTCATATCATAAATTTCGCATCAATCGGAAACTAAATTTCTTGCCAAGATAGATTTTATGTAATATGTGGAAAATAATCAAAATTAATCCATCCTGGCATATACATCGTATATATCTGGAAAATATACGAAAACAACACTCAATATCGAAATAATATGTTAGATAATACTTTTAGGTCAACATTAATATTGTGCGAGTGGTTTTAAAAATATTATCTACTATTAATTCATATCCCAAAGAAATTTTGGAGAAATCTGGACAATATTATAGCCTCTTTGGGTGTATTTCTACGTAATAATTTTTATTGATAACTAATAATACTGTGGTAATAATATTAGCTATGATTCACAGATATTAAGTCAAATTTTAAAGGAAGCCCTCTTTTCGTCTGGTTGTATATTATTCGCCTATGTTGTAGATGATGTTAAGTTTCTAGTTTTTCTACTAAATCATTAAGCTTAGGTTTCATGTAATTTTGTGCATATTTGGTTTGTTATAGCAGTGTTTAAAAGCAAGTCAAAATGTAATAAACAATGGACAGAAAATAAGGGTTGGGTTTCACTTAACCCAAAACACTAATCCGACCTTATAGATAATATATAAAGGAAAAAAACGTGTCCATATTTCTCTAAGAGACCTGAATATAATATTCAACCAAAAGAACCAACACAAAGTCCCGGTCTCAAATAATATTATATTATATATAATATATATAATATATATATAATATTATTTGAGACCGGGACTTTGTGTTGGTTCTTTTGGTTGAATATATAAAGGAAGTCGCAAAATGTACGCACATTTTAAATATCGTGGGATTTTCGCTTTTGTCATAGTAGGCTTCTGAAAATTTGATAGCTGTCATGTAATTTATTGCAATTAATAGCAATGAAACGCTACACCGTAGAACAGCGCGTAGTTATCGTGAAAACGTATTATAAATGTAGAGAATGTTATGCGGAAACAGTTCACAGAGTGTGAGCCGTTTTTGGAAGAAATAATGCACCAAACCATACGACAGTGCAAAGATTGATTAAGAGATTTGAGCAAAGTGGTTCAGTTGGAAACATAAAATCAACAGGGTGGCCGCGTACTGCTCGATCTATTGAAAATATTGCAGCAGTGTCGGAAAGTGTTGGTGAAAATCCAGTCACGTCGATTCGCCGTCGGTCACAGCAAGTGAACATTACCCAAAGTAGTATGCAGCGAATTCTTACAAAATATTTACATTTGCTTGCCTATAAAATCCAATTGACGCAAGAATTGAAGCCAGCAGATCATGGGTTGTGCCGTGAATTTGTTAATTGGATTCTGGAAAACGAGGCAAATGACGGAGATTTTTCGCAGAAAACCCTGTTTAGTGATAAGGCACATTTTCAATTAAATGGATACATCAATAAACAGAATTGTCAAATTTGGGGGCAAGAGAATCCTCGTGTTATTCACGAAAAACCTATGCATTCTTTACGAGTCACCGTTTGGTGCGGTTCTTGGTTCGGCAGAATAATTGGGCCATACTTCTTTGAAGACGAGGCTGGAACTGCACTAACAGTGAATGGCGAACTTTATCGTGCAATGTTAGAAGAGTTTCTGTGTGCTGAATCAGATCGAATTAATGTGGAAAACTTATGGTTTCAACAGGACGGAGCGACCTGTCACACTGCGCGTGAAACAATAAACTCGTTATGACTGAAATTTCCTGCTTGTGTCATATCTCGCAATGGTGATCAGAATTGGCCACCACGATTCTGCTATATAACACCATGCGACTTCTTTCTCTGGGGTTTTCTTAAATCTCGTGTTTATGCCAATAAACCAGCAGCAATTCCCGACTTGAACAACGAAATTCGACGCGTCATTGATGAAATTCATCCACAAATATGTGAAAATATTATCAATAATTTCGTCAAAAGGGCAGGGGTCTGCCAGCAATGCCACAGTGGATATTTGTCGGATATTGTGTTTCACACTTAATCGTGATATGTATTCTTTCTAATCCCAGTAAAGTTTTGACATATTTCAAGAAATAAATGTGTTTTATTGACAAATAAAAATGTGCGTTCATTTTGGGACATCTTTTATTTGATTTCTTTTTTTAATTTTAATATTGATTAACAATAAATAGTTCTAAAATAACAATTATCCAACTACATTATTAGGCCGAAATGATTTTTATTGCAGCGAAATAATGTATAATTAAGATTACAGTAACTCACTGTAGGTATATAGAAAATTACCAATAGACAATAAAACCACAGAATAATTGAATCATAAAAGTACTTTAAAAAAAATTGAAACAAACAATATTAAAATCTACAAGACATTATGACCCTAAAGCCACTGTAGCAACGAACGACAGGCAGACAGGAAGTCATATAAAAATCATCAATCTTCAAAGAATACCCGTTCGTGTGCTTTTCGAAATGATTGAATTAATTTTGATTTTAAGATTACAGGAATAGCATGCAAGTTTCTAGTTTTTCTACTAAATCATTTAGCTTAGGTTTCATGTAATTTTGTGCATATTTGGTTTGTTATAGCAGTGTTTTAAAGCAAGTCAAAATGCAATAAACATTAGACAGCGTAGTTTATCCCTTGTTAAAAATAAGGGTTGATTTTTCACTTAACTCAAAACACTAATCCAACCTTATAGATAAGATATATTTAATTTTTTTTTATTTTAATATTAATTAACAAAAAGCAGTACTAAAATAACAATTATCCAACTACACATAGAAATATTAGACCGAAATGATTTTTATTGCAGCAAAATAATGTATAATTAAGATTACAGTAACTCATTGTAGCTGTATAGAAAATTAACTAATAGACAATAAAATCACAGAATCATAGAATCATGAAAGTACTTAAAAAGATATTGAAATAAAAATTCTAGAAAATTACAAGACATTATGATCTTAAAGCTACTGTAGCAACGAGGGACAGGCAGACAAGAAGTCAGATAAAAATCATCAATCTTCCAACAATACCCTTCCATATGCCTTTCGAAATGATTGAATTAATTTTGATTTTAAGATTACAGAAATAGCATTATAAATAACAGAAACATTATACGAAAAACTCCGTTCAAACATAGACAAATTGTAAAAAGGTACCTTTAAATTTTACATTCAGATTGTGCACATCAGTCCTAAACATTATTGTTTTAATATGACATATAAATATGTATATATGTGAGAACTTTGTTCGCTAGGCACTTGCTGAGACCTTATATAATAGGGATTAACCAAATTACGCTAAAACAGCTATTCTCTGGGCTACTTCACTTACACTTTACACTGTTAGTACTAAAATACAAACTCAGATTGCAGAAACGTCCGAAAAAGAAAGAAACGAATCTTTATTCCCAATGATAGGATGCTACGCTGCTGCTACCTGTAGACCGGTTCCGAATTCTTTGGTTCTCGTCAGTACAGGGCAAGCAAGATAAACGAGCATACATACCATTGGAAAATCGAAACACCTTATAGCCATTATATTGTTCTACCTAGGCAGTACAATATAGATAGCGCCATTTTCCAGAAGTTTCTAGCAATCTGATATGAAGAATACCGTTTGGTACTATTTATTATAGTCTTATGCAAATATGATGGTTTTTTAAATAGAATAACTTTCAGAAAAAGAATAATAATAATAATAATAATAATCTTTATTTCATATCACTGTTACAAGTGCAACATAAAAATGAAATGACGTCATACATACAAATACATGGGGTGCAGGTACATTAAGTTATAAGTTTCTACAAAATTCTCTTAAATTATAGGGTTCTAGGTCAACTAACAATTTCTTAATTTCTTTTTTGAATATTTTTTGTGATTGTATTTTTTTCATATTGTCTGGCAGAGCATTAAATAATTTTAAGCACATATACTGAGGACATTTTTCTGTCAATGTAAGCCTATGTGATGGGTAGTTGATTTCCAAGGTTCGTGTGTTGTAGCTACCTTGTCTTCGAATATTAAAACTATTTTTGCATTTAAAAAAGAACATTAGACATTCATAAATATAGATTCCATATACAGTCATTATTCCTAGTTCTTTAAATTTTGTTTTGCAACTCTCTAAATACCCATTGTTAGTGATTACTCTTATCAACCTTTTCTGAACTAGAAAAACGCTTTGCATTAGACCATCCCGTCCCCAAAACATAATGCCATACTTTAAAACCGATTCAAAATTTGCAAGGTACAGCATTCTGAGTATCTTCTTGTTCACATATTTGCCAATGACCCTTATCCCATAAAAGATTGAGTTCAGTTTTTTTACTAGAATATTGATATGGCATGACCAATTCAAATTCTCGTTAATATAAATGCCTAAGAACTTTGCATTATTTGATAGTTTTTTGTAAATTTGTAATTTGTAAATTATTTAGTTCTATAGTTTGTGGCTTTGGTGCTGTCGATTGTTTTGTTCTAAACATTAAAATATTTGTTTTTTCTTTATTTAATATTAATTTGTTTTTATTGAACCATTCTGTAACTACATCAAAAAAATGTTGTGACTCAGTTAGCAAGTCTTGCATTTTTTTTCTGCCAATAAGTAGGTTAGTGTCGTCTGCATATTTCACAATATGTTGATAAGGTTTGTTTATTAAAAGGGATAGGTCATTTACAAAGATAATAAACAGAAATCTATCACTCATTGCCATTTCAAAGATTTTTGAAAAACTGGGCAGCAAACTTATTGGCCTATAACTCTCTAGATTTTTTGGGTTTCCTTTTTTATATAACGGCTTGATAAGAGCAATCTTAAGATTATCAGGGAATATTCCAAATTTGAATGAATTATTTATTATAACTATATGACATTACATTTCCTAATGTAGAAGCAACCAGTTTTACAATGCTGATCGGTATCTCGTCTATTCCACTACTGTGTTTATTTTTTAATTTGTTTGCTATTTCAACAATTTCCTTAGGTAACACTGGCCTTAAAAACATGGATTTAACATTATCCTTTATATTACAACTAAGCGGAATATCTGGTAATTTCTTTAAAAGCTCTGGAATGACTGATAGTAGGTACTTATTATATTCATTGGCAATCCATTCAGAGTTTCCCTCAATTTTTATTTCTGAATCAGTTGTCTCTTTTCCCGATACTTCTTTGCAAATAGCCCACATACATTTCATTTTATTATCTGAGTCTCTTACCTTATTTTCAAATTCCTTTGTTCGTAATGATGTAAGCATTTTATCATACATTTTTTTCTGTTCATTATATAAGAGTTTATGTTGTTGGTTATTTCTGGAAAGCGTTAATAAAATGTCTAGCCGACGTTTACATTCTGTGATCTCTACATCATTATGTGATTTTGTCAGACTTTTTCTTGTTTTTTTTTGACTAATTTTCGAGGGAAGCTCTGATTGAAAAGGCCTTTTACAATGTTCATAAAAAGATTCCACTGTTGATTCACATCCTCTCTCTCACTGTTATATATATCTAACCAATCTTGTTTTTTTAAACTACTTTTAAAACTCTGTTTATTTTCTGTATTGAAACATCTTGTGTATCTTGGATAGAATTTTGTAATTTTATTAATTTCAAAGACAATCTTTTGAACCGTGTGATCAGAGATATGATTTTCAAATACCCGTTTACATATATATTCGGAATTTGTGAATATATTGTCAATGCAGCTAGCGCTCCTATTTGATATTCGTGTATTTTCCAAGATGGTTAAATTTACATTAAAAAATTTCATTACAGAGTAATGCAGTTCTTAATCTACTTTCTTGCAAAAGTTCAATATTAAAATCACCCGATATGAATACCAACTTGTTTTCTTTAAATACGTCACTTAGTAAAGATTCAGTTTTGTCCAGAAAAACGTTAATGTCTCCCAATGGAGGTCTGTATATGGAAATAAATATTGCCTTAATCTTACCCAAACTACACTCTGCCGCAGAACACTCAAAAACGCCACTTACAGAGGTTTTATTAATTTTTGTTCTTTCGGTACATTTTAGTCCCTTTCTGCAGTATATAGCTGAACCCCCCTATTTTCCCTCATCTCGACAGAACATTTAGCGGAATGAAAGTGCATGAGCTGTTTCATATTTAGCCATCCCGTCTCTCTCAACTTGTGACTGACTGATTGGCATATACTAATGCCATATGCAAAACGCAAACAGTGATTCTGTACTTTTTGAATTTTTTGATGATTGTGAGTAGTTAAACATGGATCATATAAGACTCAACAGTGATTATTAAACGTAGATAAAATGGGGGATTCAGATAGCATTCGTTTGAGATAGGAATCTAGGATAGTACGTGAGTTGTATAATAATTTAAGTTTAAACAAGCATATTCTAATGCACTCAGATATGTGTATATCGACTCTTAAGTCCGTATCCAACTAAATGTCTAGACTACTAGCCATTTCAGAGACAGAAATAGGTACATAATCGATTTCAATGTTTAAATAATTTTTGACAATAACCATTTATGAATAAAGAAATTCTAGAACATGTAATTTTTTAAGTGGAACTTTATTTATTTATTTATCTACATTTTTCAAATTAATATTTCTTATTTGTAAAATAACAATATACATACCTACATACACAATATACACATACAAAAATTTAATATAGTTACTCTTCCTTTCTTGCTCCTAAAATAATATATCCTATACGTAATATCACCTTCCATTGCTGCACTTAGAGGAGTAAATTTTTATATAAAGATTGTATTTAGACATTGTAATACCATTATATTATGTATTAATGTTTTAATAAGAATAAAATTGTTTATACTATTGCTACTTACGAATGTAGTATACAAAAAAGTCTTTAGAATTGTACATATAAAAACTAACTCCCTAAATACAGTTGTTAGATTTGGAACATCTTCGTAAGTATCTTCTTTATCGGTCGAAATAGAGATCATTCTTTAGCTGAAAATAAAGAATATCATTAGTATGTATAAAATAAAATGCTGCACCTAGAAGGAAATTAAAAATATCCGTATTTCATGAAAACTTATATTAGGTTTGGTTACTGAAAAATACATAATTCAAGATTTCATAAATCTGCTTCAGGGCGGTGGCGAACTGAAGGCGAGGCTATAGGTGCTAAATTCCCCCCTCCATTTTTTTTAGTAACAAAAAGAAGTATCAATATAGAAAGAACGGCAACGTTGCTGTCTGCAATCTTTTCGAGAATATACGCCGTCTACAACGCCAAGACTAGTTTCCGTGTTTCCGAGAATATCCGCCGACGTAAAGCAAGCATGCATGACCAAAAGCAAGGTTTGAAACAGAATAGATGTACATTTTCTAGTTGAGTAGCACAACCGCGGTAAAGAAAGGTTTTATTGGTAGGCAGCTAGATATACCTACGTGTAAATTGAAACAGCGTCCCCTTCCGACGTTCTCAAAAGCTCTAGACCGGAAGACGGATAGGACTTCGAGATTATTGAATTCGGTTCATAGCTACATTTCCTTTGATTTAGACAGAATAGTGTTTTAAGCCTACATGACTGGAAGCAGTAAGTAGAGTTCCGTGTCAAGCCGTATGGGAAGCAGACGGTTTCTGTCGCGGTGTTTAGAGCGAGGTTCGTTGATTTTATGGTATCCAAGCCATGAAATAACTTGGTAAATTTGCGGAGTTCTATCCCGAAGGTGTAATAATGTGATTACTACATCCCAAGTCGAGTCTTGTTTATCTGTTAAAGTAAGTTCGGTCAATTCTTGGAGGTACATCCCGGAGATATAATAATGTAATTGTTATATCACAACACGGAAAGTCATGAATTTGTGCGATAAATTTTCAAAGGTTTAAGAAGTAATATTGTATCACGATATTATAGTTAGTAAATAGTGAAGTAGAATGTGTAGCTGATTTAACGATGTGAGTAGTTATTACACTAAGATGTAACATTAAAACCGTATTTGCTGGAACGCAGACCAATAACAGAAGTAAATAGATATATTTTTTGTGAGAAAAAGCCTTTTATTTCAACTGACATATTTCGAACCACGCAACCTATGGAAAATACAGCAAACAATAATTTATTTTTGGCCAATGCAAATAAAGACAGCGGCCAACAATATCTTTATTGTATAACTTAATTTATTTATATTGCACATCTACATTCATCATTGCCGTGCAACGGCCGTTCCGAAGATACTAGCCGCACAGGCAGGGGATGGATGCGAATTTACAATGAGCAAATATATACACCACTTTCCAGCAGGAGGCCTCTCAGCGTGTTAAGTGAGATAATAAGCTGGCGCTTTGAACGTAATTAATGATGTTAAGTTATTATCATTTAGAGAGTTTACAAACTTGGCATCTACGGAAAAAATGTACAAAACCGTCTTTATTTAAATCAGGTACTACACATTTACGATTCGCCATTGTGGCGATTCGATTGAGTTAGGATTACAATCGTGGGTGTCCCGTCCAGCTCACGCCATCGGACAGTAGCCCGAAGCCACGGCAAAGTGGGTTAAGTTCGTATGTAAAACGTAGATTTATGTAAATGTTGTTAATGCTGTTCATGTTGCTCTACAAGTAGTGTTATGTTTTCGTTATTTTAAGGTAATGGTAGGTGGTACATTGGTAGTTTGTGGTATAGTGGTTTAGGCGTAAGTAAATTGTTAGGGTCATGTCTGGTATTAGTCACGTTTCTTGTTAGTGGTGAATTTTGTATGTTATATAAGTAAAATTTGCTTGATAAGGCTGTAATAAAGTCAAGTATGTTTTCCGTGCCTGCCATATGGTGCAGGTCCGCGATGCCTACGTATCTGTTCGATGACGGAACGCATCGCAGGACCTTGTTTTCTAGCCTCAGTATACATTGGAGCTGTGTATTTGAGGCAGAGCAATACATGGGGGCTGCGTACGTCAATATTGGTCTGATCATTTGTACATAGATTGTTATAGGAGAGGAGATTGTTTATTGTTAGGAGACAGGAGGATTTTTGGGGAGAGGAGCAATACAAACTCTGCATTGCAGAGAACGCTTTTTTTCCAAAGTCACACATAAGCAATGGCGTAACTACCAGCGATCTTTGTATTCCACGGAATACGGGCCCGCCGCTCTAAAGGGACCCCTTTAAGAGCACAAATGCGATTGCCGAATTTTGAATATTTTAGATTGCGTCTCGAAAGAATTACAGATATCAGAAGAAAATATCAAAAAACTGCTATAATGTTAAATGGAGCCTATGTAAATATGACGAATTTGCGTAAAGATGTTGATAGTCTAAAGGCAACAGCTGTTGAATTGGCGAAAGAATAGGGAACTGTGGCAGAATTTACTGTCAAAAGAAAGGGTCGTCCTAGAAAACAGTTTGATGAAAAAAGTGGTCATTTCATTATTGAAAATGGAGAGAATTATTTCAGAATAAATGTCTTTTATAAAACTGTCGACATTGTAATTACGCAGTTACGAGAAAGGAGTATAAGCCTCAGAAAAATCGTGCATGTTTTTCGCGCTGTTTCTCCTGCTTTTCTGTCTCAATAGACTGACGATGGAGTATTTAGCGCTGGAGAAGATTTTTATACTGAATATTCAGAAGACGTTCCAGATCAATTGCCTCACCAATTGTTATCGTTCAGAACTAGCTTCATAGATGATTTAATTAATATGAAAACGACTCAGAAAATGTTTGAATACCTGTTGATCCGAAATTTTTCTTCGTGTAGTAGTTTCACAACAGAAATAATAACTGCTTGTCATTTATTTTTAACTATTCCTGTCACAGTAGCAAGCGCAGAAAGATCTTTTTCGAAATTGAAACTGACCAAAATTTATTTAAGAAGTACTATGGGACAAGAAACAAGAAAGGTTGAGCTCTTTGGCCATTATTTCTATTGAAAACGAAGAAGCAAGAAATCTAGATGTTTCTAATCTTATCAATGTACAAAAATCGGAAAAATATGCATTGTATGGATAAATAAGTTTCAGCGCAAAAGAATATTCATTTTTTCCTTGTTGTAAAATTAATAGGGTCTAATATAGGAGAGGGGCCAATTTTTCTCGGTAGAACACATCCAAATCGACGGTAGGTAAGTCACTGCACCTAAGTATTTTATTTTTCGTTTAGGTCTTATTTCAATGTTGTTTATTTTTATCGGTATGGAAATTTCGTTGTTTGTAAATATTTTGGTCAGTATTGCATAAGCAGTCTTGCTAGCATTCACCTCTATTTTCCATTCTTGGAAACAATGGCTTAATATATTAGTGTATGTCTGTATTTTTCGCTTGGCAGACTCCGCGTAAAATAAGTACGCGTAGATGAGTGCATCATCCACGTACAGTTCCAGTTTCGTGAGGGTGTACCTCGGTATATCAGCTTTATACAAATTGTATAAAATGGGTGACAACACGGTGCCTTGAGATACCCCCGCATTCATCGTGGCTGCATCCGACAATGCACCCTCTACTCTGACATGGATAGTGCAATCCTCCAAGTACGAAGGTATCAGTGTAATAAAGTGTAAGGGAAATGAATGATAGCAATACAGCTTGTGCAATAGTCCTTGGTACCACACTGTGTCAAAGGCGTTACTTAACTTTTGAGCCCCCCTAATCAAATTCCTTGATCAGCGCCTGCTTCAGGGTTAGTTTTAACTTTATGCTAAGTTTTATTTAATGAACAGGGTTTCGCTTATATTTAGACCCCTATCTAGAGCAAAAACAATAAGAGGTAGAAAAAAACTTTAAATACGAAAGTTTTAGGATTTTTACTGAGTCATCAGAATCTTAGCAAAAAATGTTCAAAAGAGGATTACAATTCCGAAAAAAATAAGCAACTTATGTTTTTTTAAATGGAACACCCTGTATCTATTTTGATAAAATTTTAGATATTTATACTCTGATTCCAAAAATATATAGTTTGTCTATATTAGCTCAAACCGTTTTTAAGATATTAGGCAATCCAACGATGTGTCAAATTAGGATTTGCCTGCCACGGCCATATTGAATTCGTTTCACAGAACTCAAAAACATTTAACGAACAATTCAGTATGGTCGTTGAAGGCAAATATGTGGCAAATATATACGGATTCAATACTTAGTTTACAGTCCAGTCCTGTGCTGTGTATAGATATACACTTGCCATTGTTAACATCTCCAATAACATCATCAACTTTAAGTATTATTAAATATAAATAACAGAAAAAAACACATATGGAACAACAATAACTTAATAAAATACCCAAAACTAAAATCGCGGTTTACACGTCAAACTGATATACCTACACCCAAAAATAAAGGTTAGTTTTTCTAACGTTTGCCGTCGACGGCCATATTGGAAGCACTTTGTGACTTTAATATGACCGTGGCAGGCAAACATAACATGGTTTGGATTGCCTAATTAGCAATCAAAATATTAAAATGTTGTATTTATTTTCGTTTATAAGCCAAGAATGCCTTGAAAATCAAATGATAAAGTCTGCCGGCCTTTTCTTATTGCAATTATTACGTCCAGAAAGCCATGAAAAACAAATGTTATCATGACATTTTTGGCATTGCCTACTTGTTTGCTTGTAATAAACTAACATTTTTCTTCGGATTTATAACAATAAAATGAGATATTCTGCAGCAGAAAAATTCGATGTTATCCGTCTATAATGAATACCACAGGTTATTTCCCAATAGATTTTTAGCTTCCAAAAGCACTATTAAATATGTTGTAAAAAAATTTGAAAAGACCAAAAGCTTAGAAAGAAAACAGAGGACAGCAATGAGGGATGAGAAACTAGACTTAAATGTCTTGCTGTTCTATGAAAGTGATTATTTCCATTATTTATACTTATTATTAAATCCTACTATAATTACTTTTGTATTACAGAAAATCCTGAGTATTCTAAACCAGATGCGGTGGGCCATTTTAAAAAATCTTTATCAAAAATTCACGAAATCTTAAAAAAATACTGCTATTATCCCTATAAATTTTAACCAGTCCAAGAATTAACAGAAGATCACAAGAGACAGCGGTTGGAGTTTTGTTTGAATATTTCAAGAAGACGTGAAATTGCTGCAAATATTTTAAAAGAAAATTTATTCAACGACGAGGCAACTTTCAGCACAGCTGGTATGTTTAATCGAAAAAATAAACATTTTTGAGCAACTTCTAATCTCCACAAAATTCAGCCTGTTAGAATTATAAATGTTTGGTGCGGCAATATAGGAAATAAAGTCATTGGTCCAATATAATTTATAATAGGACTTTAACTGGCCTAAGAGATTTGAAATTTCTTGAGAAAGAAACTTTTTAGAAGAGCTTCCTCTCAATCAACATGCTCCGCTTATCTGGCAGCAGGACGGTGCGCCAACCGATAATGTTGCCCCTGTTACAAGGATTTAAATGAAACATATAATTTGTGGATTGGAAGAAACGGGCCAATAATATGGCCGGCAAACAGCCCCGATTTGACGGTGCTTAATAGTTTTCTTTGGGGGCTATTTAGAAAACAGAGTTTATTACAATAGGCCAGAGAACATTCAACTTTTAGAACAAAGAATTCGAGAAGAAATTTTGGTGCCAAATAGAGACTATCGACGGTCCATTATGAACTAAATAAATCATAAATTATTAGCAAATATTCACAAATGTATAATAAATCAAGGGAGTTGAAAATCAGTAATTTTTTGTATATGTTTAATTATTTTTCTTTTTAACATTGTATTAATTTTCTTTTAAAATTTAAATAATAATCATAAAAGTAAACTTTTTATTTTAATTAATTATTGTTACTAAAATATTAATCCTTAATAATTAAATAAAAATTTTGATAGCAAACTACAAATTAATAGATATTAAATGGAATTAAACTTGTTGCATTTATTTTTCAACGCCTCCTAAATGTTATATTAATAGTAAGGGAAGCATCACCAATGTAGGCCAATTGACTTTCAATTTGACACATCGTTGGATTGCCTAATATCTTAAAAACGGTTTGAGCTAATATAGACAAACTATATATTTTTGGAATCAGGAAATAAATATCTATAATTTTAATAAAATAGATACAGAGTGTTCCATTTAAAAAAAAACATAAGTTGCTTATTTTTTTCGGCATTGTAATCATCTTTTGAACATTTTTTGCTAAGATTCTGATAATTCAGTAAAAATCCTAGAACTTTTTATTCAAAGTTTTTTTTTCTGTCTCTAATTGTTTTCGCTCTAGATAGGGGTCTTAATATAAACGAAAACACGAAAACCCTGTATAAGTTGACCCTATCTTAAAATTTCAAAACACCAAACGAACAACTGTTTATGAAGTTATAGGCCAAATTTTTTTTATGTTTACGGCAACGCTGGAAAATACCATTACTAAGCGCAATTTCTAATTACCTTTTAAACAATAGTCTAAAAGGATATTTTTAATGATACTACGAATAATTTAGGACAAATGCTTAGTTAGCTATTCAGTTAGGCAATTAGGTTTCATTTTCTTTGCAGGAAAATTTTCTTGATGTAGACGAGAGGAAGAAGTGATTGTTCTTAAACTTGCGAAAGTAGCTTAATATATTTATGAAATTAATGAAAGTTGAGATAATGGTTATCCTTGGCCCAATTTTTAATTGCTTTAAGGAAGCACTACAAGCTTAAAAATTATGTACAAAGGAAAACCGGGTCAGTTGCGAAAAGTCTTGGTTCATTATTTTTCTAAAATTTTATTAAATTTTTATAAATTATAATAATTATAATACAGGATATTTTTTCCAAAAACCTCGTTGTTTAAGTTTTAAATTTAAAGTTCTTTAAAGACGGCATTTTTAGTAGTTACCCATATTTAAAATAATTTGTTTCTTTCTGGTACTGTAATAGACACGTAGTTAAATACAATGACAAATTTAGATATCTAATGATTTTTCTAATATTTAAAGTTTTTTGATGAAGTGTTACTTTACTGATTTTTCATTTTTTGGTGAATTGCTTCCCGGTGCATTTCTTTCGGTGAATTTATGTTCTCTACGCACTTATATGCTTAATGTTTTTTGGGAAGCGATTCATGTTGGTCTTAAATCTTTGGAGATTATACTTATTGGGAAAGATGACGTCAGGGAGGTCGTTCCAAAATAATAGTGTTTTTCAAATGAAGAAATTTTTGAACAGTATCTTCGAGAAATACTAAGCTGAACCACATATGGGTGGACTGTAGTGGTTCGTTGTATATTTCTACCATGCATCGCTCTGAGTGGAATCAATCGGGAAACCTCCGTTAAACATTTACCATCAAAACTTCAAAATCATAAGTCATCAACCTGTCTTCGATGTTCTAAGCTGTGTGTCAGATCATGGTTGCCGATCAAGCAGATGGCTCTTCTTTGAATAGAAACCAGCCGTCTCATGGTATATTTAGTTGCAGAACCCCAAATGTGTGAGCGGTGCCTAAGCGATGATGGAATTTTGGATTTATATACAGGGCTGCCTAGAAGTCCGGAATAAAATTAATATAGCCTTAACCTGTAACTTTTGGGGAAAATGCTTGAGCACGTCAATTTAGTTTTATATATGATCACATTTTGACGTTATTCGTTTGTTTTTTTATAGACATTTGTCAAAGATATGACGACATCGATCTTTTTTTTTAAATGGAAACATATAGCTTGTCATGTGATACATCATTTGAAAGCTAATAGCTCGTACAGTATGCTCATAAATTTTGACGCGATTCTGTCAAGCTATTTTAAAATGGCGACTGTTAAAGTTTTTAAAAAATCCCTATTTAAATAAGCGGAAATGATAAATCATTCATTTTGTTTTTCAAATCTTCAATATAATTTGGCCTATTTTGGTAAACTTTTCTTTTAAATATCCCCAAAAAAATAGTCTAGAAGCGTTAAGTCTGAGGACCTCGGTGGCCATTCAATTGTACCACGTCGTCCAATCCAGCGACCTGGAAATATATGATCTAAATATCTTCTCACATTGACACCAAAATTAAGGGGAGCACCATCTTGCCGAAACCAAATTGTTTCATTAGGAATATCTGGATCTATTTCGTTGGGAAATATTACAGCTAGAGCAGGCCTGAACTCGAAGGTTAAGAAATCCAGGTACTGTTCAGCTGTGAGGTTCTTCCAAGAATAATGGCCCTAAAATTCGGTTATTAATGATACCTGCCATATATTTACTTTCTAGGGGCCGCTGAGTATGCGCTTCAAATATCCGTCGTGGATTTTCTTGAGTCCAGAAACGATAATTATGTCTGTTAACCACCCCGTTTAAATAGAAAATAGCTTTATCCGAAAATAATATGTTCTGCGGAAACCTATTATTCTCCTCACACCGTCTCATCATTTCTTCGCAAAATTGCAAACGCCTATCATAGTCATTTTCCAAAAGCTCTTGGACAAGACATACTTTATAGGGGTGGTATTTTTCTGATTTCAAAAATCTTCCAATAGTACCTATAGATGTATCATGATTTTGAGTAAATGAAACTGTTTAAATATGCGGATTATCCTGCAGAGATAATGCAATATCCAATTTTTCATCGTCGCCTAAAACACGTGGCCGTCCATTCCTAGGCAAGTCTTTTACTGTGCCATGTTCATCAAATTTGTGGAGTATTTTACTAACAGTGCCCTGTGAAATTTGGTTTTCCGAATATTTAGCATTAAATAAAGTACACACTTCACTTTGACTTCTTATTTTATCTCCACATCCTAACAATATCAAGACTTCGATACGCTGCCTTTCCGACAAAACCATTTTTGTTTAGAAAATTGTAAAATAATACTTCGGAAATACCTTAATTAATTTTACAAGTTTACAATATCACAAAATATAAGAACGTGAAACAATGAAGATTTCTTACCTTGAAAGGTAAGAAAAACATCAATGATTTATCATTACCGCATATTTCAATAGGGATTTTTTTAAACTTTTAACAGTTGCCATTTTGAAATAGCTTGACAGATCGAGCCAAAATTTACGAGCATACTGTATGAGATATTATCTTTCAAATGATGTATCACAAGCTGTATGTTTTCATTTCAAAAAAAGATCGATGTCGTCATATCTTTGACAAATGTCTATAAAAAAACAAACGAATAACGTCAAAATGTGAGCATATATAAAACTAAATTGACGTGTCCGGGTATTTTCCCCAAGAGTTACAGGTTAAGGCTATATTAATTTTATTCCGGACTTCTGGGCAGCGCTGTATACTGTATACATACATATACAGGGTGTTTTTTAATTGAGTGCCGATACTTAAGGATGTGAATCCTTGGGTGATTTTAAGAAGAAAAGTTAATATTAACACATGTCCTAAACCTCTTCATTTTTGAGCTACAGGATGTTAAAATTTTTAAAAAAATATAACTTTTTTATCATAATTATTATATCACTCTTAGATATTTTTATGAAATTTTGTATACATCTTTTATTCATTAAGGAGCACTTTTTGACTTAAAAGATTTTTTAAAATTATTACCAGTGACGTCCGTACGAGGTTTGAACTGAATATTTTTTAAGAAAAAAATGGTACGCCACTGATTTGTATAAAAACCAAACTTATATTTAAAATCCTCATTTATTTTTGAGCAAATTTGGTCCATAGACTTACTTTCGTACGATGCACCGTTTTCGCATAAAAACAAAAAAACTTTTTTTCCTTCGGTTCATTGAGACTTTCTTTCGATATTTTGTTGAAATTTGGTAAACAGCCACCATAAGTGGTAACACTTTTTTTGGTTTTTATTTTTTTATGCCAGAACGGTGCCTCGTACGAAAGTAAGTCTATAGACCAAATTTGCTCAAAAATAAATGATGATTTTAAATATAAGTTTGGTTTTTAGAAAAATCAGTGGCGTACCATTTTTTTCTTAAAAAATATTCAGTTCAAACCTCGTACGGACGTCACTGGTAATAATTTTAAAAAATCTTTTAAGTCAAAAAGTGCTCCTTAATGAATAAAAGATGTATACAAAATTTCATAAAAATATCTAAGAGTGATATAATAATTATGATAAAAAAGTTATATTTTTTTAAAAATTTTAACATCCTGTAGCTCAAAAATGAAGAGGTTTAGGACATGTGTTAATATTAACTTTTCTTCTTAAAATCACCCAAGGATTCACATCCTTAAGTATCGGCACTCAATTAAAAAACACCCTGTATATATACAGGGTGTAATTTAATTGAGTGCCGATACTTAAGGGTGATAATCTATGAATGATTCTAAGATAAAAAGTTCATATGGACATATGTCCTAAACCTCTTCATTTTTGAGCTACAGGGTGTTAACATTTTAAGAAAAATATAACCTTTTTATATAAATCACTCTTAGATATTTGTATGAAATTTTGTACATACCTTTTAATTAATAAGGAGCATTTTTTGACCTAACAGATTTATAAAAATTTTTACCAGTGACGTCCGTACGGG
Organism: Polydrusus tereticollis; assembly: GCA_963920685.1. Taxonomy (NCBI): domain Eukaryota; kingdom Metazoa; phylum Arthropoda; class Insecta; order Coleoptera; family Curculionidae; genus Polydrusus; species Polydrusus tereticollis. The sequence continues at coordinate 120,674,622 of OY987326.1, forward strand.
GTTTGAACTGAATATTTTTAAAGAAAAAATGGATACGCCACTGCTTTTTCTAAAAACGAAACTTACTTTTGAAATTCTCATTTATTTTAAAGCAAATTTCGTTTATAGACTTACTTTTGTACGACGCACCGTTTTCGCGTAAAAAATAAAAACAAAAAAAAATAAAAAATTTTATTTCAAAAATCGCGATTAATTTAAAAGGAAAAATTCCAAACCTTAAATCGAAAGCGAAATGACAAGAGAAGATAAACAGAATAAAGAACCCACATTATTTACAGTAGTTGTTCGAAGTGTCGTCCACCCACACGTATGCAAGCATGGACTCTTCTTCCCATAGACTGACGCACATTTTCGAAGATTTCCGGGGTGTTTCTTATGGTTTGGCAGCATACTAATATACGATTTCGTAACTCTTCTTCGGCATGAATCGGCACTTGGTACACTAAGCTTTTCAGATGCCCCCAGAAAAAATAGTCTAAACTGTTAAGGTCCGGAGATCTAGGTGGCCATGGCTGCGTTCCTCCGCGACCTATCCACCGATTGCGATAGGTGTGATTTAAAAATTCACGCACTCGTAAGCTAAAATGTGGAGGCGCACCATCGTGCATTAGCCACATCTGGTTTCTTAATAATAATGGAAGGTCTTCAAGCATTGGCGGCAGATCTTCTTCAAGAAAGTGTAAATATGATTGTCCATCAAGTCTTCTTGGGAGAAAAAATGGGCCTATCAAATAATCATCAATAATGCCAGCCCAAACATTTATTGAGAACTGTTCTTGATGATTTGATTCTACAATTGCATAAGGGTTTCATCCGCCCATAAATGGTTATTATGGAAATTTCTTATTGAGTTTCGAGAAAAATTAGCTTCGTCGGTAAAAAGAATGTGCCTGTCAAATAACGGATTTTCCATCAGGTTTTGAAGAAACCACACACAGAAATTAATGCGCATCGGGAAATCTCTAGGGAGTAATGCCTGGACTCTTTGAATGTGATATGGGTATAATAAATTTTCGATGAGAATTTTCCAAACAAGAAAATGTGAAACATTAAATGTTGCCGCGATTTTCCTCGTGCTACTTTCGGGGTTCTCCTCAATTTCGTGTAAAATTCCTTCTTCAAGTTCCGGTGTTCTTACTGTTTGATGGACTCCTTTAGCACTGTGGTCTACTTTTAAAGTTCCGGTCTCGTGGAGACGTCTATGAATCCTAGAAAATGTTCTCGGATCGGGTAGTACGCGATTTGGATACCGCTCTTGGTATATCCGCCTGGCTTCGTATGCATTACCGTCTGCAAGCCCATAAATAAAATGCATGTCAGTTAATTCACTGTTTGTAAAATTTACCATTCTTATATTATAATTTAACGTCTTACTGTAATAATAATTATTTAATAATGCAAAATCAATGCCAGGCCTTTTGTCTTTATGAAAAGAAACGTCAAAATTGATGTAGCTTTACCCAGCCTACTGATTTTTATTTGATTTGCTTTAAGAGGGCATTTAATATGGTTACCGTTTTTTTCTTTTCAAACGTTCAGTTGAATGTCACTGGTGAGTAGAAAATAAATTGTTGTCCCAAAAAAAGTGTTTCCACTCATGGTGGGTGCCAACCAAATTCAACAAAATAAATAAAAGCAGTCTCAATGAACCGAAGAAAAAAATGTTTTTTTTGTTTTTATTTTTTTACGCGAAAACGGTGCGTCGTACAAAAGTAAGTCCATAAACGAAATTTGCTTTAAAATAAATGGGAATTTCAAAAGTAAGTTTCGTTTTTAGAAAAAGCAGTGGCGTATCCGTTTTTTCTTTAAAAATATTCAGTTCAAACCCCGTACGGACGTCACTGGTAAAAATTTTTATAAATCTGTTAGGTCAAAAAATGCTCCTTATTGATTAAAAGGTATGTACAAAATTTCATAAAAATATCTAAGAGTGATTTATATAAAAAGGTTATATTTTTCTTAAAATGTTAACACCCTGTAGCTCAAAAATGAAGAGGTTTAGGACATATGTCCATATGAACTTTTTATCTTAGAATCATTCATAGATTATCACCCTTAAGTATCGGCACTCAATTAAATTACACCCTGTATATATATATATGATGATATGATGAGGTTTTCAGTTCGGAAATGTGCTCCAAGATTCTGCAAAGCTGCCCTAACTATGGACCCAACGTGACTATGCCAAGACATATGTCTATGCAAATTGACGCGGAATAGCTGAATTGATGAAACCAAGGCAATTGAGAGTCCTGCCGTGATTAAAATATCTGGTTCTTTAGCTTACTTAGAAGGAACTGCCATCCGGATTTTTTAGCCTTAAATTCTACTTGGTTACTGTCCACCAGGACAGAATTTATTTTAAGGGTTTGTTGAGATGTGAGACCTCTTGGTGCATATAGATATGTGCATTGGAAGTCGCCAACTTGCCCTCGATGTTCAAGGCTTTTCAGGTAGTTTGTCAGATCATGGTCACCGATCAAGCGAATCGCTCTTCTTTGAATGGAATCTAGCAATCTCACGGTATGTTTAGGAGCAGAGCCCCAGATATGCGAACAGTATTTCAGCGATGGTCGTATTTGGGCTTTATAGAGCATCAAAAGTTGTTGGGGTGTATAAGAGGTTCTTAGTTCGGAAAAGTATTCCAAGCTTGTGCGAGGCTGCCTTAGCAATGGCCGCAACGTGACAATGCTAAGACATATGACTATCCAAATTGACGCCCAACAAATGAATTGATGAAGCCAATGGAATCGAGTGTCCCGCCATGACTATATCCGGTCCTCCAACATTAACTTTTTAGAAAAAACTGACACCTGGGTTTTTTACCGTTAAATTGTGCTTAGTTATTGTTACCCCAGGACAAAATATCTTCCAGGTCTTCGTTAAGATGTGAGACCTCTTGCTGCCTGTAGAGATGTGTATTGGTAGTCAATGTTCGAGCGTCCAAAGTAAAAGATGAATTAAGTGTGCTATCATAAGGAAGCTACGTATAGGATTTTTAGTTTTTTCCAAAGGATCGTTAATGTATAGTAAAAAAGAGTGGGCGACAGTATAGAACCTTGAGGGACTCCGACATTGATGTTTAGTGTGTCCGAAAGAAATCCGTCCATCGCCACTCGCAGATAACGATGTTTAAGAAAGCTTGAGAGCCATGTACAAAATGGAACCGGCATTCCGTATGCTCTCACTTTAGTTAGGAGCCCCTCATGCCATATTTGGTCAAAGGCCTTGGAAATGTCCAGTGCTACCGCCCGGGACTCCCCATAATGTTCCATTGCGTTTTTGCACACGTGAGCTCTAGACTTATGGAATCCATACTGGTGGTCACTAATAATGTTAAAGCCTTTCAGGCACTTTTTAATTTTATATTAATTGTCTACTCTATGACTTTTGATATAACCAAAAGCAATGAGACTAGACGTTGTTTGGCAAGGTCTTCTTGTCTTTTTGGTTATGGACTGGTTTTGCGCACTTTTCCACTTTTTGTAAGATAAGTTAAAAAGCCTCAAAATACCGGTATCAATTCATCAGCGCATGTCCTAATTACGATGACTGGAATTCGTCATGACCAGAAGCTTTTTTGGTGTCAATACTCCTCAATTCCTCAAATACTCTTCATTGCTTTTGATATAATCCAGATATCTGATATATCAACCTTAATCTTAATTTTCAAAACTATCATGTTCAGCGCTTACTTTTTGGGTAAATAGCTATTTAATGTCAATTTGTCACTTATCTGTTAAAGGTGCACTTCAGAAAGGGGGGGGGGGGTATTATAGCCTTTAATTCATAGATAAACGAAGGGTAGTTCGTAGGATGACGTCACAGGTTGAAGTTAGGTTGAGAATCTCAATGTTAACTTTATTGGATGAAGCAGGTATCAATTGAAGGTAACTGATGACATAACGCATAGTTTTATTTTCGTGTTTAAATCGAATTCCTTGTTGTTTGCGTTTTTAAATCAGGTCCCGTAATGTTAGCGATGAGATCTTATTGATGTATTCGAGGATAACAAATAATTATGTTGTTACAGTTGGAACGGTGGACCTTTGCCGGTGCGATATGGATCAACGATCAAGAGATAACGTTTTACAACTCCCCATCTTCATTATTATAGCCTTGGAACAGAATAAAAACATAATGGAGCGTCTCCGGGGTTGCGCAATACATTTCGATTTCAAAGTACCGTACTAGACAGAGACAAAATATATTTGGAGAGTTGCACATTGACGTCAAAGTCATCGTTTTGATCGGTCAACTTCATATTGTTTTTAAACGTTTTTATTCCTTGAAATTCAATTAAATCCTATAATTTGCTGTTTTCAGAGCCATTTTTATCGGGGATGGGACTATTCGCCGTCGCCGTTTCGCCGTCGCCGTTTCGCCGTCGCCGTTTCGCCGTCGCGACAATTCGCCGGCAGCCGATTCGCCGTGGGCCGTTTCGCCGTCAAATAGAATATAAGTCTATAATTATTACAATTTTTTTATATCTAGCATATACCGAATTGGACCCAAAAAGGTGGATTAGATGCCGTGTTAGCGCTGTTTAACCAATATAAGTCTATAATTATTACAATTTTTTTATATCTAGCATATACCGAATTGGACCCAAAAAGGTGGATTAGATTAGAAACGGCGACGGCTGAACGTCCTAGACCCGAATTCCAATAACCCTAATTATTATTATTGACTTGCCTATGTAGGTATATTTTTATCAAACAATTTTGTTAAAATTTAGCAATATATATTATAACCTTTTTTACGTATTTTATTAATTTCTATTTGACGGCGAAACGGCCCACGGCGAATCGGCTGCCGGCGAATTGTCGCGACGGCGAAACGGCGACGGCGAAACGGCGACGGCTAAATGTCCTAGACCCATTTTTATCGTATTTTCATATTGGCGGTTATGGATATTTGTTATTATTCCGAACGCTAGCCACGAAAATTTTGACGTTTATAAACTTATCACAATTTTTTTTTACCTTCGAGGATGAATGACGAAGTTCACCAAACATTTCAAATTAAAGTTAACTTTTGCCTTTTATACAGGGTGTCTGTAAAAGGTCTTGACAAAAACCTACCACATATTCTCCAATCTAAAATTAGCCGATTTAAGTAAACTTACCTTAGTACAAAGTTGCTTAGTTTGGGCGCTAGACGGCGCTGAAGTGACAATTTTTAAATCGTTTTTTTGGATTAATTTAAAAACTGCTCATACTATTTTGCCGGAATTTGGTAAGTTGGCATAGCTTTATGGGACAAAGAAACCCATGCCACAATTCTGATTAATATCAGTCCATGGGCGTAGAACCTGGGTTTTTTACTAATTGCTTGTTTCAGATTTCTATGCTAATGGTACAAGAGGGGTTAGGGCACAAAATTCAGATGAACCAACTCATTTGCTATAAAAAGATGGCCTAAGATACGCCGACGAACCGTAAAAATAGTAAATAAAAAAAAAAAAAAATTACTTCTCTGTACTGCTGTCAAGGGTAACAATAGGCCATTGTGGTTAAGTTCTTTTTAAAAATAGCTTCGTAGAGTTCTTCAAGTGATAGTAACCAACAAGTTACAAAACGACGTCACTTACGTACAATTGTAAAAGATGTGTATGAGGGAATTCTAAGTACACACAGTGAAATATCATTCATTGATGCAGCAGAACTTTGTGCCACGTTGACTAAGACATCTTGCCGTACTTTTTATAGGACTATTAAGGACAATAGGAATACTAAAGTGTCCGATCAGAAGGAAACAAAAAGACGGAAAAAGATTTTTATTATTAAGCATACAAAGTTAGCCATTTGCACTGACGATTCCTGCAGTCGATTCCTCTGACGGTTTTCGAGAAACTTGCATTTTACTACTTAATACGTAGTAGTTTTTACAAAAGAAGAAAAAAAAATGACTAAATCATAAACAGAAATAAATAGAAATATCATAAAAATTGCTCAAAATGTCCACCATTTTCATTAACGCAAAGATTTATACGTCGAAGAAAATTAAAAAACACTCTTTGCAGAACTTGTTCATCGCCCTTAAGAATATTTATTGCATCTTGAATACGTTGCCATAGTTGTTCTGCGTTATCTGGAGTTGTCCTGTAAACCAATGTCTTAAGATGCCCCCATAAGAAATAATCCAATGGATTTAAGTCCGGAGATCGTGTTGGCCAATTTACAGGGGCATTACCTCTATCAATCCATTTATTTGGGTAGTGCTGATTCAAAAAGTGTTTAACATTTAATGCAAAATGTGGTGGAGCTCCATCGTGCATAAACCACATATCTCTTCGAAGTTGTAAAGGTAAATCTTCTAGCAAATCTGGCAGCGTATTTTGTAGATGTTGCAAATAAATTTCCCCGGTTAATCTTTGTGGAATAATGACAGGACCAACAATGTGATTACCAATTATTTCAGCCTACATATTAATTCTAAACTCATTTTAGAAATGTTTTACTTTGATAGCATGCGGATTTTCATCCGCATAAACATGTTCATTATGAAAACTTGTAATCCCTCTTGTGAAACATGCTTCATCGGTAAACAAAATATTGTTGGCAAAGTTGGGATTCTCTTCTCTCTGCCTATGAACAAGTCGACTAAAAACCAGGCGCATTTCAGGATCATTAGGTAAAAGATCTTGAACTGGCATCTTATGGTATGGATATAGTAACTGTTCATGAAGTATTTTATGAACAATATCTTTGGACACTCCTATTTCCCTGTCTTCCATTGGCGTAGAAATCAAAAACAGGAAAATTCTATAAAACCCAAGTACTACGTGGTAAAAACTACTACGTATTAAGTATTAAAATGCAAATTTTTCAAAATTCGACAGAGGAATCGAGTCTTATCAAGAGTACATTTTTTTTTGTAGCTAATGAGTTGGTTCATCTGAATTTTGTGTCCAAACCCCTCTTGTTTCATTGGCATAGAAATCTGAAACAAGCAATTAGTAAAAAACCCAGGTTCTACGCCCATGGACTGATATTAATCAGAATTGTGGCATGGGTTTTTTTGCCCCATAAAGCTATGCCAACGTACCAAATTTCGGCAAAATGGTATGAGCAGTTTTTGAATTAATCCAGAAAAACGATTTAAGAATTGTCACTTCAGCGCCATCTAGCGCCCAAACTAAGCAACTTTGTACTAAGGTAAGTTTACTTAAATCGGCTAATTTTGGCCTGAAGAATATGTGGTAGGCTTTGTAAAGACCTTTTACAGACACCCTGTATAATACAAGCCCTAAATATTCTTATTTAACCAGAACTTTCGAAAGCATGAAAAAGGCTACGATTTTAGGAATTCAGTTCAATATTTTAAAGTCTATCATTCGTTAGTTATAATAAGTAACACTATTTTACGAAAATATACAAACACTTACCCTGATTTCCCTGAAAGCAGCTTCGGAGGGGAAATCATTCAAATAGTACCAGTATGAGCTATGCGATGGCCAGTATTGTGGAAATCTTTCCCTTGCTGTTAGCGGCCAATCCACATAAAAACTAAGGGGTCGATATATTTTGTAGTGGTAGACAAATTTTGCGTCGGGATAGTATGACCATTCCCGCCCTTCGGTGATGGGGTTTCGTAAGTAGGTAAGCATCTTTCTACAAAGTAATATTAAAATATATCCCTTTAATCATAAAAAATTAAAAGAAAAATAATTACAACGAAAGTATTGCTTTAAATCATTTTTAATATAATTAGTAAGAAATACGACATTACCTAAATATAATTCGCCGAAATATATACATGATTAATTAAAAAAAATTATTATTACACAGTGTGTCTCCGGACAGAGTTGACAAGAGGAAAAAAATCTTTATTATTAGTTTCAAGGCGAAAAGTCATTTGTTAGAAAAATTCTGCTTGCCGAAAAGATTAGTTTACCATATTATATCAACTTTAGATCAGGTGTCACGAACCACTCTAATTTTCTCTTGATTTTGAATTTAATATCGAGGGGGAAATTTAGCCAGATAGCCTTACTTTAAAATGTCAAATGACACCACCTAACGATTATAAGGGTTGCCGCACCCCAAAATATATACTCGACATTACTTCCGGCAAACTTTAGCCCTTCTTTGGGCTATTACTGGAAAAGACTTTAGTTGTATTAAAACGCCACGGGGGATGAAAAAACTTATCGGTACCGAAGCAGTATATTGAAAAATCAATTGAGAATAAAACAAAAGTTGCCATGAACAGTGAAAATTCTTCGGAAAAATAAAGAAATCGTTTCTACAACGATGACCACAGAAAATCTTTTGCCGAAATCTAACGTTAAAGGAAATTCAAAGAGTACAATTTTTGTAAATATTCATAATAATGTTTAGCTGTTTTCTGTTAGTAGTAAGTTCTTTTGCAGTGATTAAAATAAATATTTGAAAATAACCTTTATTAATATTAAAAATGCGGGAATTATTGCCAAGCAACATTATCAGGCCTTCTAACCCGATTTCAACTAAAGACGTATTATAGACCAAACATTAAATTAAAAAAATTAACAAATTTTTATTTCTCTCCCTATAATAACTCAAATCAAATCCACCTATGTCTCGTACGTCTAACATTTTTAGTTACTTCTAAAAAACAACTAATATTTATATTTAGGCCTCCACCCTATTTATAATAACTAGCAATATTCAGTAGTTAATCTATATTATGGCTTTCACTAGTTAATAGGACACCCTATAAAAACCACTTCATTATGTACCCGCAAAAACTGTCTTTCATAAATAAAATTTTCTCCTCCAAATTTTCTTTTTAAGGCAACGTAAGGAAAATTATACTGATTAAAGAAAAACCGAAAATAACAACTGCCTTCCGCGGATGAAGATTGAGCCCATTAACTAAAAGAGGGACCAAAAATAGCCCAGTTAAAATCTGGAGCTTTTTGAATTAATATCCCTTGAGCACCAGTATTAGTTTTGCAATCAACTTTCCCCCGAGTTTGTTAATAAAGAAAGTAAATTTTATTTTTTCTTATTAAGTGTCACTTTTTTATATTCCTATATACTAAGCGAATTACTTGTTTTTAAAGAAATATTAAGTTTTTAGCAATTTGTTTAATGAAATTCATTACAAAGATTGTGTTATATTTTTTTACGAAAACACTGACAGAAGTACTAATTGACTTTGAACTAACCTAAACGTCAAGTCATGCTGGGCTTCCAGACCCGCAATAAATCACTAAAAGCTTAAACTGTTGGATTTAGACCTAAGCTGCAAGTTGAACTTTCTAATTCAGGGTGTTCATTTTTCGATAATAACTAGTAAAGATAGAGACTTGCGGTAAAACAAAAGAGGCCGCAAATAGAATTGTCATAACTTTCTTACTTTTCGAAAATGTTGACCACTTCCTGTATTTCGGTTATCCATTACCTTATCAAAAAATTGAAAACTGTTTCTAAGAGAAGTTGTTAAGTAGAATTCAGTGGCGTACTAACTTTTGTTTCTGGGAGTCTTACTTTTCGAGATTTAAGGTAAACATATGTTTTTTAAATAGGACACCCACTATGTTTTTCTCCTATTTAATTGGGTTATTTTTAAGCTTTTCAAAAATATCTAATAGTCGATAGTTACCATTAACAATAAGCGCACAAAGCGTTTTCGAAATACAGGGTGTTAAAAAAAAAAATTGTATTTTTTTTTTCATTTTATTAATTAATGCCAAACGATATTCTAATGATATTTGCGAGGATATTTGTTAAACATAAAGAATTGGAGTACTTTGCTTTGAGCCAATTTTAAATTTTACAATTAGTTCATTGGCGGGGATTTGGGTGAAAGAGTACCTTAATTTTTTAGTTATTTTTCGTACTTTTATCACTAGGTTGCGTCAAATGATACGAGTAGGCTTTGCTTCGTTCCATGGCAACCACATTTGTTTTCTCCGTCATATTTGTCTTCTGTTTATCATCTTTCAAATAATATTCTTTTGAATTATTTTTGAATTTATGTGTACTACATTACATACTTTTCATAACATAATAATTGAGTTTACCAATCAAGAAATGGCTCAAATTCATTTTATGTACGGTTTGGCAAATGGAAATGCGCTAGAGGCGAGACGTTTATATGCAGAACGCTTTCCTAATAAACGAGTACCGTGTTCGAAAATATTTACAAGATTGCACCTTAGGTTAGAGGAAACAGGTAGCTTTGCAAAAAGCAAAAAAGGCCGCCGACCACTTACAGTTAGAACCATACAACTTGAGAAAGAGGGCTTCGACATGGTGGAAGAATCTCCAGGCACTAGTACGAGGAAAATCGAAAACGAGTTAAATGTGAGTTACAAAACACTATGGAGTATCTCAAAGGACTATTTACTTTATCCTTATCACGTACAAGGAGTGCAAGATTTGTTGCCTAGAGACTTTCCAGCTCGAGTTAATTTTTGTAACTGGTTTTAAGAAAATTCTTTAAGGGTCCCACATTTTTCGGCAAAAATACTATTTACAGATGAAGCGAATTTTTCCAGACAAGACATCATAAACTTTAACAAAAACCATATTTGGGAGGAAGATAATCATCATGCTATCATCGAAGGACATCACCAGTATACATTTTCTTTTAATATTTGGGCAGGGATTATTGGAGAGGGAGCTTAGTTGGACCATATTTTTTCCCAAATCGACTTAGTGGTGATGTCTATTACAACTTCCTTAGAGATCAATTGCCAGAATTGATGGAAGCAGTGCCATAAAGAACGAGAACTGTAATGTGGTTCATGCATGACGGCGCTCCCCCTCACTCTGCAGTGTTAGAAACTATTTAGATCAACAATATCCTGCTCGTTGGATAGGTAGAGGAGGACCTCACCCATGGCCACCCCGTTTGCCGGATCTGGATACATTGGATTTTTATTTCTGGGGTCACCTTAAACAACTCGTTTATACTACTCCTATTGAAACTGAAGGAGACCTTCGACTGCGTATTATTGATGGTTTTAATACGATTCGCGCCAGTCCCTAAATTTTCCAACAAGTAAGAGACAATTTGAATGTACCTTTTGTTGGTACATTCAGTACTTAGATAGTCAATTGGAGTTTGCGGAAGAGAGCGAAGACATAGACAACACATAGACAACACATGGCAAACCATCAACAGGGCAATAACAAAAGCGGCTGATAGTATACTAGGAAAACAGCCCAAAAATAAACACAATACATGGTTTGATGAAGAATGCAAAAAGATCTTAGAAGAAAGAAACCGTGCAAGACAAAGTATGCTGCAAAGAAGAACGGACGAAAGTATACGACTATATGGCGGACTAAGAGAAAGAGCTAGAAAATTGATGAGAACAAAGAAGAGACAGCACGAACAACGAAAACTGGATGAAATGGAACGAGATAACGACCATAATCGGTCTAGAAAGTTCTATAAAAAAATTTCAAAAATTAAAAAAGGCTTCAGACCTAGAGCGGAAACCATACTTAGGAAGGAAGATGGTAGTATAACGACCAACAAAAATGAAATAGTGGACGAATGGAAACAGTACTTTGACAAACTTTTAAACATAAAACAACAGTATGAACAGACTACAACCGTGTACCAAACTGCAGAACCGGCAGTGGAACAACCAACATACGAAGAAATTATCAAAGCTATTAAAAAGCTTAAAAGTAAGAAAGCTCCAGGAAAGGACAACATAACAGCAGAGCTGCTTAAGTATGGAGGAGAGGCACTGCATAGACAGCTACATAGACTTATTACCCTTATATGGAGTCAGGAGAAGATACCAGATGAGTGGAAGGAAAGCCTGATCATTCCTATCCATAAAAAGGGAGACAGAAGAAATTGTAGTAACTAACTCAACACAGCGTATAAGATCCTTGCAAACATACTTTTGGAACGACTTAAACCCATCGTAGAGTCAGGCTTGGGAGACTACCAGTGTGGATTCCGTAAAAATAGGTCTACTGTCGACCAGATATTTACAATAAGGCAAATGCTAGAAAAATGCTGGGAATTTAATAGAGTGATTCATCAACTATTTATCGACTTTAAACAAGCATACGATAGTATTCTAAGAGTTAAGCTATGGGACGCAATGGTAGAGCTAGGAATTCCAAAAAAGCTAATCAAGCTAACAAGTATATGTGTCAACGGCTCCAGAAGTAGAGTAAAAGTGGGGGAAATACTGTCAGATTCGTTTGAGGTGTCTGGTGGATTAAAGCAAGGTGATTCTCTCTTCCCTATATTGTTCAATATTGCCTTGGAAAAAGCCATAAGAGCGGCGGAATTATCCACGGAGGTCTTTGGTATGGATGGCCCAAGGCTCCTCCTGGCTTTCGCAGACGACATTGATGTGGTTGGAGACTCCGTAATAATGGTAAAGGAGTTATTTAATAAAGTAGAAAGACAGGCGGAGGTAATGGGTCTTAAAATTAACGAGGACAAAACGAAATATATGTATGTTGGTAAAAGAACGAGAAGAGATAGGATAGGGCAAAACGTTACAATGGGAGAGTACAATTTCGAGAGGGTAACAAGTTTTAGGTACCTGGGAGCCACAATCAACGAGGAAAACAGTATATCCGACGAAGTTAAAATAAGAATCCAATGCGGTTGTAGATGCATGTGCGCACTAAAAGAAGTTTTTACCAGCAAAAACCTATCCCGAAGGTCAAAAATTAAGGTATATAAAACAGTCATACGACCAGCTGTCATGTACGGGAGTGAGACTTGGACACTTACCAAGGAAAACGAGCGTAAGCTGAAGTGTTTTGAACGAAAGGTTCTGCGTAAAATCTTTGGACCATGCAAAGACCTAACAACAGAGCAGTTCCGACCAAGAACAAACAACGAATTGACTGAACTCTATGAGGAACCAGATATTATCAAAGTAATTAAGGCCGGACGGCTGAGATGGGCTGGACATGTACACCGACAACCAGGCTCTCGAGTGATCAAAACGGTCTGGGAACAGAATCCGGAAGGGCGAAGATCTCTGGGGAGACCACGTATGAGATGGAGAGACAACATCGTTGCAGATCTGAGAGCGATGGGAATAGAATACGATCCAGATCTGATGCAAGATAGAGAAGGGTGGAGAAGGATCGTGCAGTCAGCCAAGACCCACCAAGGGTTGTAGAGCTACAGAAGAAGAAGAAGAAGAGACAATTTGGCACGTCGTGTACATGGGTGTTTACTGGCTCATGAAGGACATTTTCAGCAATTTATTTGACTTTTGTTCATGCGAGTTCATTATTAAAAGTTTTTAAATCAATTAATAAAATGATTATTATTGCTTTACTAATTTTTTTTAACACCCTGTATTTCGAAAAAGAAGCGACAATCGAAAAACTTTTATACCACATGTTCGTCTTAAAATAAGGTGAGGATTCACCTCTTTCATTTTTTCAGAGAGGTTAGGAAACACCCTGTGTATAATAAAGAGAAACGCGAAAGGGACGATATGAACGTTATGACTTTTGTGGAGGCACCAAAAGAAGATCTGGTCTAAACAATAATTATTAAATAAATATCATTTGAAGCACTATAAAGTACAGATTGTGCACCATTTATTTTATTAGCTCCACACAGGCATTATGAATTGCCATAATACAAGATATGGGTCCCCAGTTGTAAATGTAATAGTAGTGAATTTTTACATAATATTTATTTTAGCAGTAACGACATATTCTTTTGTTTGTTTCAATGGGTTCATAGCCTACTACCCTAATTTTTAAAAATTTTTGATCTGTGCGTTAATTGTTAATAGTAACTATAAGCTATTATATATTTTTGAAAAGAATAAAAATAGCCCAATCAAATAAGAAAATAATATACAGGGTGTCCCATTTAGAAAATCATATGTTTGCTTCAAATCTCAAAAGGTAAGACTCGAAAAGCAAGCATTTTTAAAAATACCCTGTAGCTTAAAAACTATAATAATTCTGTTTACGGCATCTTTTGTTTCATGAGAAAGTAGCCCAGTAGACTGCAGCGCCACATTGCACTATTCTCCAAATGGCTCTCTGAATGGAAGCTTCGTCTCAATGCAGAGAAAACTCAGGCCATTTTCTTCTCCAGAGCAAGGCTGAGATTGCCCAAAACAAGAGTGAAAGTCATGAACTCACCCATCCCTTGGGCGAACAAGGTAAAGTATCTCGGCTTGCTCTTTGATAAGAGAATGACCTGGAGATTCACTGCAGAGGACAGGCTTCAGAAGGCTAGAAAACAACTATTTGCCATCTACCCGCTTATCAACAAGCGAAATAAAATTTCTTATAGAACAAAAACAAATCTATATAAAATATTGGTGAGACCCGTACTGACATTTGGTTCCCCAACTTGGTCAACTCTGTGTGCAACGCAGCACCAGAAGTTCCAAAGACTTCAAAACTCAGCACTAAAAATGATAACTGACACACAAAGACACTTTCCGACAGCACTGCTTCACAGGGACTTAAAAATAGAGACTTTAAAACAATTCTATGACAAAATCATACAAAAGTACTTTCGACGGACAGACGTTTCAACAAACGACTTGATACGAGACTCCCACATACGCTCGAGGGCGGATGAGAGGTATCGATATCCGAAAGACTGGCTTCCACCCTAACACCGTCAAAATTTCTAAATTTCAATATCAACTTCAATCAAAAAATTCAACAAAATCAACTCGTTGACAAAATAATCCACTCATTAAGTAAATCAAACAAAAAGAGCTCAACAACCAAACCAAGAACCTTCTAAACTGAAAAACTCAAAAGTCACTATGAAAAAAGAAGTAAAAGATCTCTGATCTAACTTATCAAAGTCTTCAAAAAGAAGAAGAAAGTAGCCCAGTAGTGTACAAACCGTAAATCTCTATCGTTACTTGTTAGCGAGATACCCTGCAATTACATTGACAAATGGACGCCCTGTACACCTAACCACACCGAAAACATGTATTGGACTTAAGATAATACCTCGCCACCGCCTATCTTATGGGTTTAGATGCGCTGATTACGAGTCCATCGGTAAGTTACCTGGATTTTATCCTTATTATCATTCTCATCTTATCTTAACAACAACTTTAAAATTGTCAACGACACGACGACAAAAACTGTTTTAATATTAATTTTTAGTTTTGAGGTTAGGGAAAATAATTGACAGCGGACTATTGATTCGTAATCAATGCTTTAAAATCCGGAACATATTGTGTTGTGGTGTCTGGTCTTTAGATAATCACACTTTTTTCTATCAAGCTGTGTTATGGAAATTATTCATAAATATTTTTCTTAAACATGTTTTATCTCTTTGCTATTTATTAGAAAATAACAAACAGACATATTATTCTGAAATCCTAAAATTTTCTTTTAAATTGTTAATCAAACAACAAAAAATCACAAAGAACATGAATAATATAAAAAAATGTTTTTAGGTTAGTCTTTGTCAAAGATGTCGCTAATTACATAGAATACGAAAGATATTTCACATAAAGGAAGAGCTAATAAAGAAGTATATTATGTTATCCAATACAAGGAATACATACAAGAAAGTATTCAGAAATTGACTGAATAAGAAGTTAAAAGGAATATTATAACATACTACCTCTTAAGTAAAGGTATTGGTAAATCAATTTGTTTATAGTGCAAGCATTTACATGAATGAATTTTAAGTTGATTTTCAATAGAAAAGTAAAAATACCTGGAGAAAGGAATTTGTAAGCCTACAAAATGATTTACGAACAATTAATTAAGGAAATTTTGCCTAGTTACTCAATATTAAATATCAACGAGAACAAAAATATTGTATTCGTATTTTTAGTTATAAGATAAGTAATATACAAATTTAATTAGATAGTAAAAAAAATTTTTTTTAATTAATATTTGGGAAAAAAAATGTAAAAATTCAACGAAGCGGGGTAGAAACGGGAATTACAAAAAAAGTTGTTAAGGATATAAAGTTAAGAACTAGAAAATCTTAATTTAATCAAGTTCCGAGATTATCAGCATTGGCTCTAATTACAATGATACTTCAAAATACTTATAAATATAGGCTTATAATACTTGCTATATTTAGCAAATTTTATAATTATTTTTTTTATAAATAACTGTATTATAATTACTGAATAGGTAAATAATTCTACAAATCATCATTCTGGCTTAAGGAATATTAGTGCAAATTCGATGTTTAACTATTATCTTTAATATTCTCAATTATTTTGCAATACGTAATATTATTTAACGAATTTATAGCAGCTTTAGGCGGATGTATTTTTAAATGTCTTTAAATAGATACCCTTACGAAATAAACAACTCTAAACTATTTCTCGATTATTTAAAAATGTGTACACCTAATAAAAGTATTTACACTTACCTGTAATTTCAATGCCACAAAACTAAAACCCAACGTCTTCCAATGGCTACCACTTTAATTTTAATTTCACAACACTGCACGCTCGCGATTATAACACATTTGTTTTTGGATGGCTTCCAAAATATTTAAATACGTTTCTGCATTTTTATGATTCATAAACTATAGTCGGTTTAAGAAATTCGTTACCATTTGAAACTCAATATAGAGCAGCAAAATAAAACCCATATTTAGTAAAAAGATCTATTTATGTCAAATATTATACTTCAGAGATCACTCAATACATTTAAAGCTTTTTTTCTGTTAAACGAAACATTTTAAAGAAAAAAGTTGCATATCAACAAATGTTTCCTCAACACTTTCTATAAGTTAATATTATTGATATCAATAATATATTAGAATCGCTGTCAAGTAATAAATTACTAAAATCAAATAAAACAACGGCAGTCTACCTCCACAATATGTATTTCAATGTATATGTTTATATCCTACATGTTTCGGACATAGAAATGTCCATCATCAGGGATACTAAAAGAAATTTACAATGTAAGTTAAACGATTTAAGTAAAATGAGAGGACTTACCAGTAGTCGATTACGACAGCTCTATCTTGCATAAGCGACGATCAAAAGTATGTTAAAATTGAAAATTGTAGGTTCTAATGAATGTTCAGGATTGAATGAGATGTAATATTTGAAATTTTGGTCAAGGTATCTTTGAATAAGGGGATTTCCAGTTTGCAGCCACTGAGACAGGTGATGAAGCAATTATGTTATTTGTAGCTATTTAGAGGAGATTAATTTATGTGAGGTACTCAAAGATGCTTCATCTAACTGTGTCTAGGGTGTGGTCAGCAAAATACTGGGTTAGACTTGAATAACACATTCTTAGGAGATAAACAAAAAATGAAATGAAATTATACTATTTTAAGGTTGGAATTTATTAATTTGAAGCCAATGAGCAGGTGGTGAAGCAATTATGTAGGTTGTAGCTAATTAGAGGAAAAAGATGTAGATAGGTGCTCAAAGATGCTTCATCCAACAATGCTTGAAGGATTGGCTAACAAATTTTGAGCACCTATCTACATCTTTTTCCTCTAATTAGCTACAACCTACATAATTGCTTCACCACCTGCTCATTGGCTTCAAATTAATAAATTCCAACCTTAAAATAGTATAATTTCATTTCATTTTTTGTTTATCTCCTAAGAATGTGTTATTCAAGTCTAACCCAGTATTTTGCTGACCACACCCTAGACACGGTTAGATGAAGCATCTTTGAGCACCTCACTTAAATTAATCTCCTCTAAATAGCTACAAATAACATAATTGCTTCATCACCTGTCTCAGTGGCTGCAAACTGAAAATCCCCTTATTCAAAGATACCTTGACCAAAATTTCAAATATTACATCTCATTCAATCCTGAACATTCATTAGAACGTACAATTTTCAATTTTAACATACTTTTGATCGTCGCTTATGCAAGATAGAGCTGTCGTAATCGACTACTGCTAAGTCCTCTCATTTTACTTAAATCGTTTAACTTACATTGTAAATTTCTTTTAGTATCCCTGATGATGGACATTTCTATGTCCGAAACATGTAGGATATAAACATATACATTGAAATACATATTGTGGAGGTAGACTGCCGTTGTTTTATTTGATTATATCAACTCCACTGTAATAGACTACTTCTTCAAGTTTAAATTACTAAAAGCTTAAAACTTATTACAGAAGGCAAATTCCACTAGGACATTATTTATTTTAAAAATTGTATGTTTAATTACTGTAATTACCTAGAAACTGTTAAATAGAAATTGACGTGAAATATACTCACTGTCAAAAGTCTTTAAATGAAATAAATATTGCTGAAAGAACAAGGATTCTCTTATACACCCATCAAACTATTAAATAGCTTATTAATAACTTAAAGATAATCTGAAAAGATTTAAAAAGTATACCTATTTTATCTTAAAAGCAACTGATTTTACTTTACAGTCAGTGCAAGTTCCCCAGTTGGATGAGATTTTGTCAATTCGTTTTAAAATGGAGGCCACTTACTATTTGTAACTTTTTATTTTCACAAAATTATTTTTCTATTTGGCTTTCATAATTAGAAATTTAAATTTTATTTTTTAAAAGTAATATTGTTCGGCAAAAATGTATTATTCTGTTCACAAGTAGCATCGCAAGTGTGACAAACGAAACATCTCCTTTTTCAGTCATGTATGTCTGGTTACATACACACGGATAATAACCTTTTTGATTGATGGAAGAAGACTTGACATTTTTGATAATTTTACCAACATCAAACTTAGTCATATCTAAAAACTTACATTTATATTTACTTGTATTGTATATTTTCTTTTTAAATATGGGATATACAGGGCGTTATTTAATAAGTGTCCGATATTTTACAGGACGATTCCTCAGTTATTTATAAGGTGAAAGGTTCATATAAGCATTATTCTGCAAGCCCTTCATTTTTGAGATACAGGGTGTTAAAAATTGGATATAGCAAGAAGGTGGACATTTTCAGCATTTATTGTCGTTTTGAATTGGTTTTATATCTAGTGTTTCGTTGTTTATTGTTGTTTAAAAATTACCGTTTGAAATGTTTCTGTTGTGATGTTGATTAAAAAGAAAAAGGTTTTTAAAATTGATTCACTTTTTGACAAACACATGCATCGATTAATTTAAATCAAAATATCTCGAAAACGGCTGCTTGTAACAACTCTTGACAAAGGTACCATTTTGACGTAAAAATAATGAAGGAATCGATTATTCTTCTAGAGAATGTGATACATACATGCACGAAAACGTTGTGACTCCCCAAAAGAGAAAAAGACCTGTAGGTGGTGCCGCCTATAATTAAGGGCCAAACTAAAATCAAATTTGACAGTTATTAAATAACACCCTGTATTTTAAAAAAAATACAAAATAGAAAAAATAGTATTAAGTAAGTACATGTTTCATAAAATTATTAATGCGCTTTACATACAGGGTTATCAGAAATATTTTTGGTTATATCTACATATTTTCTGTGGAATACCCTGTATAGTTTTAATTTCCATAAAACACCTTTCTATCCTGATTCCGAAAGTATCTGTATTGTCAATATTTTATTTGCAGAAACTTTCATTAAATTGTTTTCAATTAATTATTGTGAGCGGTACCATGCAATAATAGTTATGAGAGGGACCGATAACGTAGACCAACGCTTAAAAAAAGCGTATGGTCAACTCGGCACGATCTACTCACTCATCAACAGTAGAAGTAGAATCGACTTACGAACAAAGACATTGCTGTACAAGACTATTATTAGACCTGTACTTATTTATAGTGTCGACTCCTGGTGCAGCGTAACTAAGTCAACATTCAAAAAAGTTCCGACATTCCAAAACAAAGTACTCAGAATTAAAATAACGCTCCACGCTTCACGTTGATACATACGCTACATAATGACCTACAAATGCCAACATATTGCTGAGTATATTAACAAACTTATTATCAACAACTACAAATGGAGAGACGTTTCCCTGAATCCTCTGATCACACAATCACACATCCACTCAAACCCACTCAAATCATACAGACTACCAAGAGACTGGCTCAACCCTGCACAGCCTCCTCTTCCCCCTCCACCATAATAAACTGACTGAGAACGATCACCAAATAATTAAAAATACACACTTCTCTGCTGCTGTCTACCACCCCTCCTACCTCAACAAGCTACGAATTTGAAGATTCAGCATGCCAAGCATGAAAAAGCTAAAAAAAAATTTTGAGACATGTTCCATGAGAAAAAGATTATTTTAAGAATTGAGAAAGGGCTAAGTCCTTGGTAAAAAATAATAAAAGCCAAGTTTCATTCTATAAAGGTAAATTTTTAGTTAAATTTCTTTCTTAACAATTTTGGAATTGTTCTTTAAACTATCATAAAATACTCAATAGAATCTACAATGTCATTGCCTTAATTTCAACAAATTCCTTATTCAAATTAAAATGCTTTTTCATAATTCATAATAATATAAGATCTTCATACTATTAAAATGGCACTTTTCATAATTTAATTCACAAGTATACTCAGATTTCATTTTAAGGTTCATACTCACTCCTAGTTATACTCATTAATTTGAGAAAACTCCAAATAATTTCATTACTACTGGTGGTTTTGTCAAGGTATGTATTAGAGACGTATTTCATTTTTTATTTCTGACCGGTATATTATTAGCTTATAACGTCTTAGTTACGCGGGAATTATAAGGGTCATAACTCCCTTGGGATATTAAGAAAAATTTGACATAAAATCAAACGATTAACATCTAATGACAGAAATAAAATTATCTATGTATCACTGGAATTATAAGGGTCTCAATTACCTCGGGCAATTGCTGTCCCTCGGGCCAAAGGCCCTCGGTACGTAAACTTTGCCCTCGGTAATTAAGACCATTATAATTCCCTTGATACATAAATAACTATAAGAACATTACTAAGAGTTTTTTTAATAACTTTTAATTGGCTCATTAGAAAATATAAAACCTTGGTGTGCGAATCCATCATACAAGTACCTTGAAAAAATACAGTTTTCATAAAAAATTAATAGGGGGGCCAATATATATATTTTTTTTAAGGGCGTTAGATTAAATCTGTTAGAGAAAATGGAAATTACGAGAGCAAAGAAAAATCCGGTACTCACTTGTGTGAATGATGTTTTTGATTTCGAGCCCAATCTAATATTCAACAATATAAACGAATAATTGTGAGGTTAGGTTCTCCCTTCCGGTACTATCGTGTCTTATTTTATTCTATTGTGTTTAATTCCAAGTGTTTTATAACTTGGGCTGAAGTACTTGTCCACGTATTCACTTCAACGTATCTACTGCTCTATCTGACTCAAGTTCGTCCTTATTCTCTCTTTATGGTTTTGTCCCCCTTTATATAAAATGTCACTATTGTGTGTCTTTTGAGCTTGTATGTTTTTATACGGAATTCAACGTTTTAGACCTTAAGTTGGGTAATATTGCTTTTGTTAATATCTATTAATTATTGTTAATTGGGTTACATTGTAGGTCTGATGATGCCTATTAAAGGCGAAACACGTGTCACCCAATAAAGACACGTGACGAGACCGAGCTTTAGTGACATTCCCCATCTTTTTAGTAAATTGTATGTAAGGTCTCTTAGAGTACAATGGGCGATTTCTACAAAAAAAAAGAGCCAATATTTGATGGTAGCAATATTTACATATGATTATCTTCTTTTTGAACTTACCAGACTTTAATTTAACGAATTTTATAGTTGTTTACTAAGTTGCCTCGATTTTTTTAATACCACCTGGTATTCTATTATTAGATGGCGGACAAAAGTCGAGAACATTTTTTGGCCAGTTTGTTAGTGATGACAAATATCGATGAGTAATCAGAATTATTAGGAAAAATGCTTATTCACTGTGTCAGTAGGTTATTAAGAAAATATTGGTCTAGTAGTAGCAAAGAAAAATGTATATGTTGGCAGTATCGAGGTAATTATTATATTTGTTTTATCCAGTACGCACTTGGTAAATTACTGCATCGAAACTTCCACATTTCCAGATGCTTGGAAAAAGCCTTATATAATTCCGCTGTCTAAAGTTACGACACCCATTGATTTAAAGGATCTGCGCCCGGTTAGTATTTTGCCAGCATTGTCTTAGGGTATAGAGAACATACTTAATAATCAGATTAAAAGTTACATAGGTCAATGCAGTATTCTGCCCGATGTGCAATCTGGATTTAGGCAGGACCATAGTTGTAATACCGCCTTATTAAAGGTAACCGATGATGTTTTTGAGGCAACTGTTTGTGGTAAACTAACAGTACTGGTCCTCCTAGATTACTTGAAGGCGTTTGATAAAATAAATCATACACTTCTTTAGCTATTTTGAGGTATCTTGGTTTTCGCAAAAATACTTGCAACTTTTAAATAAATATTTAAGTAATAGAAGTCAGCAAACAATGGCACATGGTACGCTGTCCAAATCAAAAAATGTATTGCATTTTTAGGACCTATACTTTTTGCTCTAAATACATCGCAGTTGATAACTTATGTAAAACATTGCAAATTTCATTTTTACGCGGATGACACGCAACTTTACTTTTCATTTAAGCCTGATGA
Organism: Polydrusus tereticollis; assembly: GCA_963920685.1. Taxonomy (NCBI): domain Eukaryota; kingdom Metazoa; phylum Arthropoda; class Insecta; order Coleoptera; family Curculionidae; genus Polydrusus; species Polydrusus tereticollis. Next base: position 120,697,099 of record OY987326.1, read on the forward strand.
CATTGCAAAATCTAAAAATATAATAAATACTGATTTAAGTGCTGTCCTCAGAGCCTCAGAGTCTCATTGCCTTAGTATAAATTCTATAAAATCACAAGTTTTACTTTTCGGTAGCTCACAAATGCGTAATTTACAAGGAAAAAAATATCAATTAAAATAAACGATGTAGATTTAGAACTGGTTGACAAAGCAAGAAATCTGGGTGTTATTATTGATACAGACCTGAGGTTCTCCGAGCATGTTAACCTTTGTATCAAAAGAGCCTTTGCTAATTTAAAACTGATTTATGTGTACTGTATCCAGCTTATCCAGAACTGTTGCGTCCGTCTGATTTGAGGTATAACAGGACGAGAGCGTGGTGTTTCTGCTAAGTTACGAGACATTGAATGACTGAGAATGGATGAAACGCGAGCTTTGCATGCACTTGTTCTTTATAACAAAATTATTTTAAATCGACGCCCTCAGTATTTATATCAAAAAATTAAATTCCGCGATGATGAACATAATCTGGATTTTCGAAAAAAATCTACAATTACTACACCTCTGCATTGCACAACATATTTTGAAAGATCCTTCAGTTTTAATGTGGCCAAGCTTTATAATAAGGTTCCTGCCAGCATGAGATTTTCTACTGGCATCAAATTTAAGGTGTCAGTAAAAAAAATAATACGAAATTTTGTATAACAGTTTTTATTTAATTTACTCTATATTATACGCAAATCAGGTTGATTATATTTTCAGTTATATTTTAAATCTAGTTTCATGTTTTTAATAAGGTTAAGTACTTAGTAGATACTTATAACTTACATATTACCTACCATAGTATATATTATTATAACGTTACTTTGAATTTATAGAGTTTAATTTTTTATTATTTGGTTAATTAGTTATGTAGTATCGTGATTATTAATTACCTACTATATACATATTATATCATAGTGGTTAAGTGAGGAAGCTTTGCTTCAACTTCGCCGTTTGTAATCTTACCATTACAATAAAGTCATTTATTATTATTATTATTATTATTTCAGCATAACACATTGGTAATAACGTCAGGTATACAAACATGATAATAATATGTGAATTTGTACCAAAAATCAGAAACACCTTATGAAGTGTACAGGGTTATCCAACCAAGACTAAACAAGGCGATTTTTTGACTTTTCCTGTACTTTTATAAAAAAACTGAAATAGCCATCTTAAGTCATTTTCTCCCGCGAATTCGAATATCTTCAGCAAAAAACAATTGAACATCAAACAAAACTACTAGGGGTCACTTTGATATTTTTTTAAATGGGATGCCGTATTTTTAATGAGCTTATCCGATTTCTCATATAAATTTTGATTTAAAAATTAAAAAAAAAAAAAAAAAAAAAAAAAAATTTAAAACTGAAGAAAAAAGGCGTTTTTGAATTAAAAATCCAACATTTTAGATCAAAATTTATATGAGAAATCGGATAAGCTCATTAAAAATACGGCATCCCATTTAAAAAAATATCAAAGTGACCCCTAGTACTTTTGTTTGATGTTCAATTGTTTTTTGCTGAAGATATTCGAATTCGCGGGAGAAAATGACTTAAGATGGCTATTTCAGTTTTTTTATAAAAGTACAGGAAAAGTAAAAAAATCGCCTTGTCTAGTCTTGGTTGGATAACCCTGTACAACAATGGCACATTAAAAATAAAATAAAATGAAAGTTTTATCCTTTTTTATCCGTCAGTCTTTTGGGCTAGATACGTTTCATTCATATACCTAATAATATATTTTTACATTAAACGTAGACTTTTTCTGGTTAGTTAATCTCATTTATATAGGCGAAGAGTATATATTTTCATAAATACAGTGTAATTATTTTAAGCTCAACGATTTATTTTCTCAGACAGTACAGCACACTGTGACTAAATTTTGGCAGTATAAAAGTATTAGAAGTTCAAGGCAAGCTTTTTTGGTAGGATTATCCACAGGATCAAGACCGCTATCTGGGCAAGGACATCGACTTATCATAACCATATTGGAAGTTCTGAAGGCTTCGTTAAAGGTGGTCTACTGATGTTCCAATTTAAAAATACAGGAGACTATCACGAACATATGAATGCCGATGTCTTCGAAGAATGGTTCGAGCAAATCTTAGATCTCATACTAAAAGATTCAATAATTGTATTGGATAATGAAAGTTATCACTCTAGGTTGACGGAAAAATGTGACAAGTTCGTGGCGTAAAAGTGAAATAACAGAATGGCTAAGTTTAAGACAAATAGAATTCCCATTAGATTCCTTAAAAAAAGAACTATATTGGTACTAGCCAATTTACATAAAAATGCATTCAAAAAATATGTACTCGACGAAATGGCAAAGTTACGAGGAATATCTGTGCTCAGACTCCCTCCTTACCATTGCGAATTAAACCCGATCAAACTTATATGGGCTCAAATAAAGACTGATGGCTCCGGAAAAAACACAACTTATAAAATGGTGGATTTAAAAACACTCTTTAATGAAGCTATGAGTAAAATCAGTGCGATAAAGTGGAGGAAATGTATCGATCATGTGATAGAAGAAAAAGCCAAAATATGGCAAGTAGATATTATAATCGAAGAAATGGTTGAACCCCTTATTATAAACGATGTTAATAAAAGTTTATCTTCCGAATCGGACTATGATTAAGCCATAACGAGTATTATTCGATATTTGAAAATGCCTTGTTGGTAAGATTCTGCATTATATCTTGTTTTTGTAATTATATTATGTAAAATGGTGCCGCCCATTGTTGTTTATTAGTTAATATGATTTTTTAAATGTTTTCATGTTATGAATACCTAGGAATGAAATATAATACAATTTTAGAAAAAAGGCACGTTTAAGATTTTTAATTTAAAAACTTCCGCAATACACGCTCCTGGCTAAAGGATTTTCTCAATACAAACGGTAAATCATTAAATAAAACAATAGCTTGCGATAAGTTCAGGGTAGACCTACCTAAGGAATGCTCATTATTTATATCCTTTAATATAAACACAATATATTTTAAGGGATGGTGTTTAAATTGTTCTTAATACCCCGGTATACATTTTGCATATTTAATTAGCATTTATTACTTCGCGCCATTTAAAGATAGACTATAGTTTATTCGTTAATTTTATTAATTCAACGGCGAGAATGGACATATGATAATATATTACGTACTTAATTTACTATAACGATTATCAGTACTCTAAAGATAAATCCGCAACATGCACGAAAGGGCATTAAGATTTTTATGTTCTGAGGTGGGTATTTAAAAAATCTGATAATGAATATTAACTTTTAATATCCGTGAATTACGTTTAGACTTATAATGCAAATATGCAACATTTTTTTTTTAATGTAACATGCTAAATCTTACGATATTTTTGGATTTTATATAAAATTATTATTATTTTTTAAAAAGTGCATTAAATAGTTTCCGAGATATCGACCATTGAAAAACGACATTTTTGAGAGTTGACAGCTTCTAGCTTTCTAACGGTACGTCTTAGAGTCACACGACTTACATGTCCCTGTCTTACTTTTTATTATCTTCCCAAAAGTGTAAACTTTCTAAACCTAAACCAAATGTAACTCGAAAGCCGGATATAAAGTACTTCCGGTTTAATCGAAAATTGATATTTTTGGGAAGATAATAAATTAGGAAAACATGGACATTTATGCCTATTTGCTCCATTTGCTCCATTTGCTCCATTTGCTCTGGTTTGAAAGCTGGAAGCTGTCAAAGTTCAAAAATGTCGTTCTTCGAAAGTCGATATCTCGGAAAGCATTTATAAACTTATAATGCACAGATAGTGTGTTACATTTATATAAATACATCTTTTTATTGTCCCACTCTACTGGGACATCCTGTATATATAAAATTTAGCCGTTTTCCATCAAATCACCCCGTTGTATAAGGTGCGGCAGCCTGTATATTCCCGCCAAACCGTTGTTTACATGACATACGTCAAAATAGATTTTTTGGTGATTGGGCATGCAGGAATAACCTTTAGAGGTTTTTTTTTTAAATATTCATAAAAAAGAAGTATTCCGCGTATGTAGCCAACTTTATGGCGGATACCGTATAAGTGTACGATATATACCGAGGGGCTAAACAAGAATGGACGCCAGCCATATCTTATGAGTCTCTTATCACAAAGTTTTTAAATAAAAAATTTATTTCAACGTCGATGAAAAGAAATTGCTGGAAATCATTTCGAGTTCCCAAATTGACCGATAGAGGGCGTCTAACCTATCACTAAGAAGATAGTCGGATTTTTATCAATATTATGCCTAATAAAGTTATGTAAAGAATTAAGCATTTTATTCTTTGGAGTATACAGAATAAATTTACTTTCATAACTTTCAACTCGCAAAATAGGGGAGGAGCGGGAATCTCATTTGACAGGAACGCTAATAACTGCGGTTTAACCCAATTTACTAAACCTTGTCTTGTTTAAAAGAGCATATTCTATAGTAACATTTGAAATTTTGTATAACTATTTTTTGTTATATTCGTCGCCATTAGAGGACACCATTTCTGCAATCACCAGATTTTTCAATTTGTTCTGACCATATTTTATATAAATATTAATTTAAATTAAAAATAGATTAAAAACTGAGAAATCTGGTGAAAACCGCATATCAATATCTCAATTTAAGCCAGAGATACAAGATAAAATATGAAATCGGCCGCGGGTAACCGATGTTTTACAAAATAGGTATTGTAGGGTTTAAGAACACAAATATACGATTTAAAAATGTTCAAATAAAGTCAATTATAATTATTATTAATTAACTGACTTTGCCGTTACTTGATGGAATTCCATAACTAAATTATATGAGAAAGTGAACACACTTTTTACTTCAATTCCACTATATTTGAAAATTTAAAGAATTGTTATAAAATTCGACTAGTTTCGCTATCACTGTAGCTTTATCAAGAATTCTAAAAAGTCACTAGAATAGTTGGATTTATTTTATTCCTTGATATAGCTTGAAAAGTGTGCCATTATTCTTTTAAAAAAACTTCTGCCAGATTGACCTATGTATGTTTTAGGGCATTCATTGCATGGTAATTGATAAATTTCCGAATTATTGTCTTTCTACTTTCGTTTTGTTATTTTTTTATTAAAATGTCTGTCGAATTATTAGTTTTAAAAGTGATGCAAACTTTGAGTTTTCTAAGAAATTTAGCGATATTTTCACTTGCTTGGCCGATATAAGTAATTACTTAAAAATTTGCATTTTCTTAGGTGAGTTTGGAAAGTCATATTAATGACTTTTTTTGTAACCATTTTCATTTAAAATTGTTTTTATTATATGGCAAGTGTATCTGTTGTTTCTAGCTGTTTGCTTGATTGTGTTTAGTTCTTTTTGAGAGTTAATTTTAGGAATTGTATTTGTGTATAGTTGTGTCTTTGTGTGTTGGTTTGTTACAAATAGATAAAACATGTTTATTATTTTCTCGTGATTTTGTTAGATCTAGATCTAGATCATCTTGTCATCCTACACAACATAAATACGCAGCATTTTACAACATTATACAGAGATTAATTGCAATTCCTATGAATAAAATTAACTTTCAAAAACAACTAAACATAATTCAGCAAATAGCCATAAACAACGAATAAGATACGATTTTAAATAATAAACGTGACAAAAAAGCCATTAACATGACTTTTCCCTTCGCCAAGAAATATGCAAACAACTTTAATGTAATTACTTAAATTGGCGAGGCAAGTGAAAGCATCGCTAAATTTCTTAAAAAACTCAATGTTAACATCGCTTTTAAAACTAATAATTCGACAGACACTTTAATAAAGAAATAACAAAACCAAAGTAGACAAAAACAATAAATCGGGAATGCAATGATTGCCCTAAGACATAATATATAGGTCAATATAGCAGGAATTTTTCTAAAAAGAATAATGGAACATCTTTCAAGGAAAAGATACCTCCAACTATTCCAATCACTTATTAGAATGCAATTATAAATTTAACCATAATTATCAAATTCTTCACACTGAAAATAAAGGCCCTAAATTAGATTTGTTGGAATCCCTGAATATAAATAAACTTAAAAATACCAACCGCCTATTGAATTGTCAAACAGACTTGAATAAACCTCCTTTGTTAAATCTATTTTAGTACCTACCCTAATTATATAGATAATTGTTAGGAGAACCAGATTTTATAAATTTCATGCACCTATACTTTGATGTCATTCATTCTTGACAAAGCTACAGTGATAGCGAAACTAGTCGGGTTTTCTGAATACTTCTTTAAAGTTTCAAATATAGTGGAATTAAAGTAAAAATTGTGTTTACTTTCTCATATAATTTAATTATTATTAATAACTAAATTTTACCGCTAGGAATAATTTTGCCACAACAATTATTTATCAGGCAAATTGTTTCTAATGCATTTCCAAATGAGCACCAAATGATAGGAATGCAACATCGTATTATAATTAAACAAGGAAATTTTACTTTTTACAAATTATGCTTTGACACAAAAACATAAAAGTTGTCAATGAGAAAAACACTTGAAACCCTTTGCTAGAAAGAGTTGTGCACAAGTTTATACGACATTTCTAGGCTTTTCTGGCCTAAAAATACTAACTCCATGATTATTAAAATTATGGTTTAAATACCCATTTACTAAAGAATATATTTTAGAACTAAATACCGTTTTGGTATAAACCTTTACACTGACTTTAAACCAGTCAAATATTATTCCATATTTTTGATTTTATTAAGTGTATAAATAATTATATATACCCAGGTCTGATAATTATTATCGATATTAAATTAAGCCGATTTGTAAGAAAAAGTCGATAGTATATTTTTTTTGAAATAATCGTTATATGGATGTTTTGAGTAAGCCTAGCACGAACCAACTAAATTGCTTCGTATATAGAAAAAGAAAGAAAAAGCACATTTTCACAAGAAAAAAAATTAAGGGTGTAGAGAAAGACGAAGGTACCTAGGATTTTAGAATTCCAGGATCGTGTTTTTTTAAATTAAAGTACGCCGGGTACCAGTGTGTTTTCCTATGCTTTTTTATTAGAGAGATCTTAAACCACCTAAATGATAAGCGCTTAACGTTTGCACTTAGAGGTGAAATTTAAGATATTCCAATCAGACATCGGTAATCGAAAGCTTACTATTATTTTTGATCAATCCTCTACGTACCCTACTCCTTCCCTGAAACTTTAACTCCAACTAAACTGTACTTACGCTTAAATTGTTAATTTTATTTTCAAGCTCGTTGAACTGATAATCCAGTGATCGATAATACAATGAGGGCACGTGGCTTAAGTAGTAGTTTCTGAAGAAGCTGCTCAAGTACGATCTGTAGTAGGGCCAATTATAGTTGTACAAACTGGGCCAGTTGTAATAAGACCTTCTTGGCCAGGAGTAATAGCTACTACTAGGCCAATAGTATCTGTAATAGCTGGGCAATGAACTAGTGTAGGTTCTGGGCCAATCGTAGATCCATCTGTAGGTTTTGGGGTAGTAATAGCTGCTAGGGAGGCTTAGGGTGGAGTAATAACTTGATGAAATTGGGTAGCCGGAGTAATAGATTCGCTGGAAGATTTAATAATACATTGAAATGTCTATTTTCATGGTCTGAGACCAAATAGTGGGATGCCTGTTAAGGGAGAGTTTAGAAGAATGCCTGTTAAAGATGAATTTAATGTTTCAATTAGTAAATTGTTGTCACTGACTTTCTGGCCAACCATTGCTCTAAACGTAGTAAATATTTTAAATATTGATCGGTTAAGGTTTGGATAGGGCTAAATATAATGTCCAACAACCTTAAGTGGTCACTGTAGATTTTATAACATGAATATAGGTACCTTAGGGTGGTCCTTATTTTGACAATGTTTGAATTTTCATGCTTGTAGGGACTTATGCCGTTCGAAATAAATTTAAAACAATATTCTTCAAGTTTGAAGGCTCTATCTTATAATTAGGCCGTGCAAACTTGCATTGTCAGTTTCCTATCTAAATAACATGGGGGTGTCCGGCATTGAATAATCAATTTTTTATTCCGCTCAAAGAAACTTGTCAGAAAATTTAAAACTTATATTTAGCTATTAGAATTTTGAATATAGCACTGTCTCAGGTTTGTACTTTTATTATTTTATACTATCCAAGCATGATTCACGTGTTCTCTAGCAGCTGCAGCTCCTAATCATGACTGGCAGTTCACAAAATGGATAAAACGGATGGAATAAAAAGAAAAATGGTCAATAAATTAAATAGTATTGGCGATGAAGTTTGTCCGAACCGTATTCATGTAAAAGATATGAATACCTTATATGATCTAGGCATTGATTTTTTTATATCATCTTAATCTTACGAGATTTTCAAAAGATTCGAGACAAATAGTGATTTTCTTACAATCGCTTCATCAAACTGGAATTCAAATTTTATTTATAATAAAGAATTAGCGTTATTTAAAAACTTAAATGTTGTTAATAATATAGCAAATAAGATAATGGAAGAATAAAGTAATATTTAGAATTTAGAATTAAACTTAGGTACTTAGAAATTTAAAAAAGTATTCCAGATGCAAGAAAAAGTACAGTAGCCAATAGTTATAAAAAATCAATAATTTGTCTAGGCAATAAAATACAAATTCTTTTTTTCCTAAATGGCTATGGTTTTAATTGTAGACGTTTAATTTTTGCTATTTGATAATAACATACAAACAAAAATTAATTTTTGAACTAATTTTGGAAAAAAATATTTTTCATCTAGCTGAAACTCCAAAATTATAATAGCTAAAAATTTACAAAAATTCTTTTAAAGGGCTACTGTTATAGGGTTGGGGTGTGCCAAGCTTGAAAAGTTTTGAACAGTTGCTTTGGCCGGAATAGAAAAGAGGCATTATAGTAAATTATTTACCGAGGCTGAGAAGTGGGCTATTATACAGGGTATTATTTAATTACGTGGCCAAACTTCAAGGGGGATTCTTTGAGTGATTCTGACATGAAAAGTTTATATAAACATAGGTCCGGTAATGCTTCGTTTTCAAAATACAGGGTATCAAACTTTTTAAAAAAATCGTTTTTTCGTAACTATGTTAATAGTCCTTTAGCCGATTTTGGTGAAATTTTAGATTGAATTTTTTAATTTCAGTGGCGTCCCGAAAGGCACCTTATTTAAGATTTCTGAGAAAATAAATGTGCGCCACTGATTTTTTGCAATTTTTGTATTTTTCTCGCGTTAGGCAACTAATAAACTACAACTCTTCCATTTTTAGCATTTTTTCCGTATCTTGCTTCATTTTTCAGACAAAAACAAAAAATCACTTTATTGTAATCAATAAAAAATCTTTTGTATTTTATAAATAATTAAAAACTATTTTTATTATTTATTGTGTTATCGCATGGACATGCACTAAAGTGATTTTCATGTTTTTTCTCAAAGACGAAGCAAGATACGGAAAAATGCCAAAAATAAAAAAGTTCTAGTTTTTTAGTTGCCTAATGTGAGAAAAATATAAAAATTACGAAAAAGTCAGTGGTGCACATTTATTTTGTCAAACATTTTAGTTAGGGTGCCTTCCGGGACGCCACTGGACTAAAAAAATGTTTAATCTAGTCAGGACTAAAGTAAGTAGCCCCTTACTACTTTAAATTATATAGCAAAATTTCAACAAAATCGGCTAAAGGATTATTAAAGTATTTACGAAAAAAACATTTTTTTTTAAAGGTTTGAAACCCTCCATCTTGAAAACGCAGCATTACCGGACCTATATTTATATAAAGTTTTCGTCTTAGAATCACTCAACGAATTACCTCTTAAAGTTTGCCCACGTACTTAAATAACACCCTGTATAGCGAGCGCTTTTATATCATAGGCGCGAGGCGCCGAAGGATATAATTTGCGAGGTATATAACAGCTTCCTCTACTGAGGTTATATTATGTGTATATACAGTATTATACAGGGCGTCCAAGATAAGAATGGGATAGCATTGGAATCTTGGAAACGGTAGGAATTAGAATGTTGGTTAAATTAGGAAAAAGTTGCACAATTTTAATACTTTTTACATGGTGTTTGCAAAATTAAACAATCTTTAACCGATTTCGATATTTTTTAAAAAAATTATTTTTTGCTGTATTATTTTTTATTTATTTGTTGCATTAATTTAACAGATATAAAAAAATAAAAAATACTTTTTCATTGTCACTGTTTAAGCTGAACAAGATAGCGTTTACAGATTTTCAGTACGACGTTTCGTTTTCGAAAAAACATCCTCAACTTTTTTTTTTAAATACGGTCCTGTGTTTTTTTTTTAATCGAAGGCTATTTTGAACTCTAAAATAACTGATCTATCACTTGAACAAATTTTCAGGTTAGTTCCCTTTTGAGGAAAAGTTTGATATGTTAGAGTGTTACATTTTATGCCATAGAAATACTCGAGAAGCTGAGCAAATGTATTTAAATTACCCAGAGAAATTACAACCAAATAAAAAGATGTTTGGAAGAATTGTTGCCAATTTATTGCAGTATGGGTCATTTAATAAAGCAGTTGTTACTAGGAACAAACCATGTAATGAGGAAATTCAAAATAATGTGGCATTAGCTGTAACGGAAGACCCTACAACATCAGTTAGAAACATTAAGAAAGTAAGTGGAACGCCAAATCTACGGCACATTTTATTTTGCGTAAGAACAAATATCACCCGTACAAATTTAGAATCTGCCAAGGACTAAAACCGGGAGACGACATAGGACGAGGGGTATTTTGCGAATGGTACACTAGGCAATGTCAAAACGACGAAAATTTCGTCAATAAAATTTTATTTTCTGATGAAAGTATGATAACCAACAACGGAATCTGTAACAGAAGAAATACGCATTATTGGTCCACAGAAAATCCACGGTTGTACAAAATGACTAGACACCAACATCGTTTTGGTTTCAACATGTGGGTAGGAATTTTGGGAACAAAGATAATTGGGCCAATTTTTTATTACGGAACACTAAATTCGAAGCGGTATCGAAATTTACTGCAGCATAATTTGGAAGAATGGTTCCATAACAACTTACCACTAGCAGAAATCAATAACTTTTGGTTTCAACAAGATGGGGCCCCGCTCATAATTCGAGAATAGTCCAAGAATATTTAACATATAAATTCCCTGACAGATGGATAGGTACGCGTTCAGCTGTTTCATGGCCTGCACGATCGCCTGATCTAACTCCTTGGGACTCTTATCTCTGGGGGTACATCAAAAACTATGTGCACCAACGTAATTTTCAAACGGAGGAAGAATTGCGTCAACTGGTTTTTGAAGCATTTCAAACGATTACCCCAGATGTACTTTACAATGTTTTGAATTCCACAGTTAGACGATGTTACCTATGCTTAGAAAATAATGGCTATTTGTTTGAACACTGTTTGTAATTAAGTTCTAATTTGGTATTATGTTAATAAATGTTTTTCGAGCATTCAGTGCCAAACTATGGAGATTTTTCTTGAATATTTTTAAACGATAGCTAAAAAGCTGAAAATATGTTTAAACCAATGCAAGTAGTACATCAGTTATTTTAGAGTTCAAAATAGCCTTCGATTAAAAAAAAAACACAGGACCGTATTTATAAAAAGAGAGTTGAGGATGTTTTTTCGAAAACGAAACGTCGTACTGAAAATCTGTAAAGGCCATCTTGTTCAGCTTAAAAAGTGACAATGAAAAAGTATTTTTAATTTTTTTATATCTGTTAAAATCATGCAACAAATAAATAGAAAATAATACAGCAAAAAATAATTTTTTAAAAAAATATCGAAATCGGTTAAAGATGGTTTAATTTTGCAAACACCATGTAAAAGGTATTTAAATTCTGCAACTTTTTCCTAATTTAACCAACATTGTAATTCCTACCGTTTCCAAAATTCCAATGCTATCCCATTCTTATCTTGGACACACTGTATTTTTCGACTACTTACACTAAAATATTACATATTTATTTCCTTTAGATCTTTATATTAGCCATTTCTGCTGAATTTTTAGCATATTTTGAAAATCAAGTAGTCTGAGAAGAACAAAACTATAGAAATGCGACTTTAATTGCCAGTTTGTAGAAAGATTGTGGCCGTGTTGATATTTTTGAATATGACAGTTTTGTTTTGAAATACCTTCTAATTTATGAAAAAAATTTCTATTTTATTCAGAATTTGATATTATTTTGTGAAATTTCTTCATTTAAAATGGTTAGTCAAGGCTCGAAACCAATAACATGTTAAAAAAACGGTGAGTAAGAATGCTAAAATCGTTTTGTTCCTGGGTAGACATTTTGTTATCTCAATAAAAAAATGGAGTAAATAATGGCGGTTTCTCAAGTTCCTAGTAGAAAAATATTCAAATATTGCCAAAATAAGGACCACCCTAAGGTACCTACCTACAATTATTAAAAATCATTATCATTTGAAAAAATCTCATGCAATTAAACCACTAAGCGGTGATCCACCACATCCTGTTATAATAAATTAAAAAATATCCTAACATATTTCAGATGTAAGGACGTCCATCTTCAGAGAAATAGCTAAATGTTGAACGATACGTATACATTCAGGGGTAGTCTTGTTTTTTAATTAAGATGTTCGTAAAAGTTTCTCTTCAGGAAGTTGACAAAATGATTCAATGCAGAAATTCTTAACAGGGAGGATAAAAAAAGGAGCGAGAAAAAGTGTCTTTTAATAGCTGAAAAGTTCAACAAAATTGACAAAGAAGATGAGCTGGACCGATCAATCTTTAGACACCAGGAACATAGTTAAACACTTTTAACCATAAAGCTGGATTTATAAATTCAAAAAGTTGGCGAGGTTGAGGTTCAGTTGGCGTTGGAAATAAGAGTTCAATTTAAACTAAAGGGAACACTTAGTTCCATTTATAAACTCAGTTCGTGCAAAGTTCGTAAGTTTCGAAAAGTTCCCGTGTAGTTCGAGATAACCAATTTTTATGTTCGGAGTTTGAGAGGTTCCTTTCGACCAATGAAGACGCTATTTCAAAGTCATGTGGTTACAGCGAAATGTCAAATGTCTTTTCGTTGTTTACGTCGCCCTTCCGTCATTTGTATTTGGATTTTCTGTTTGTTGTAAATTTAGTATTGTGTTTTGTGTCAGAAATTGAAAAACTAGAAATGGACAGTATAGAGAATAATGATACTAACTTATTGTTACTCGAGTTAATCCAAAATTATAAATTTATCTACAACACTATCACTCTATTGGACAAAAATTTCAACCAATCAAACAACAACTTTTCGAACTTTTCTACTGACTTTATAAATGCCATATTTTGGACTGTCGAATATCGAACCTCACCAACTTGTACATAACTTCAACATCGTGAACTTTTCGAGTTTATAAATTCAGCTTAACTCGTTTAAGTTTTATGTTTCATGACAGGAAGAGTTTAATTACAATGTAATTGAACTAACCTGAACTTTTCGTTCTCCTCTTTTGAGAAAAAAGAAAACAACAACTTACGCCATGAAACACGTAACTTAAACTAAAACCTGTCGGGGTTAAACATGTTTTTTAATTATCTTCGTGGTTTCCAAACGATGATAGGGTCAGATCATCTCCTTTGTTCAATTTTGCTGGACGTTTGAGAAATATTTTTTTTTATAAAAAAACATATTTTTGTATTTTTCCTATCTCCTTCATCCTCTCTTTTAAAAATTTGTTAGTAAACTTTCTGAAGAGAATGCTTTAAGAATGTCTCAACTAAAAAACATGAGTTGTATTGTAATGTAATCGTATCATTCAACTCATTCTAGATATGTGCCAGAAAGTTGAACGTCTCTACGTCTGAAACTTATTACTTCAGATTCTGGAGGGTGACCGCTTAGTTGCTTCATTTCAAAAAATTTTATCATTATCTCAATTTTCTATTTTACCTTTACTGTTGAGCAAATATAAAGCACATTTTACAGCCGGCAAGTTTTTTGCAAAACGCAATAAAACTTGAAGGGATGCATCATTGAAGAGCAAGCTGATGTATTTTTGCAATTGCCTTGCAAGTTTCATCACTTGTCGAAAAACCGTTCTGGGCGATCTTTCTTGCAGTTTGCGCTGCAATTCTGGTGAAAAATATTATTATTTTTATGTTGCCAATCGAAACATATGTTACTACAAAGTGAAATAAAACACAGGGGTGGCGCATCGAAAACGAAACAGAGTCATTTACTGGCAGCTCAGTTCTTTTTTGGAAAAACGCTCAGACCCGTCGATTTTGTTTTTGAGGGGGACACAAAATTGGCAAAAAATCATGTTAACACGTGCAGCCTCCTGGGCGGGGATGCACCACCCCTAAAATTTTAAGTGGAAAGGGGGGTCGAGTGATACCTTATTTTAAATACAATTCATGTATTTCAGTTTAGTAGTTTTAAAGATTTATTGATTTAAAGCTTAAATAAAACTTTAATACATCATCATTAGTGAAGATCAAGACATTTGGTAGCAAAGTAGTGTAAAAATGGAAAATGAACTGACCCGTCAGCCAAGTAAATGTTGAAAATGACCACCATGACTCTCTATGCAGTAATAAAGATTTTGCTCAAAACGTTGCCGCACATTTTGCAATATTTGAGGAGTAATTTGAAGGCACTCATTCACAATTCTTTGTCGCAAATCTTCTGACGATGTTGGCTGAGTAGCATAAATTTTGCTTTTTAAGTGACCCCACAGAAAGAAATCCAAACGTAATAAATCTGGCGATCTTGGGGGCCATTCAATGGCACCTCTTTTACCAATCCATCGACCTGGAAACGTCTGATCTAAATATTGTCGAACACGTAATGCGTAATGTGGTGGGGCACCATCCTGTTGGAACATCAATCTATTCGCAATGTACCGCCGATCATTCTGATTTTCAATTATGGCTGTTAATGCAGGATCTATGGCGTCTTGCAGTAATTGCAAATACATTTCACCGGTCAAATTTCCAGATAAGAAAAAAGGACCAACTAAATGATCGCCAAAAATAACAGCCCAAACATTTAATTTTTGTGGCTGCTGTGTGTGTACCTTACGATTAATTCTGGGATTAAAATCGGACCAATATCGGCAGTTATGACGATTTACTACGCCATTTAAGAAAAAGGAACACTCGTCGGAAAAGCAAGTGTTGAATAGAAAATGTTCATCGTTTATAATTCGTTCACTCATATCTTCACAAAATTGTAATCGCCGATCAAAATCGTATTCATTAAGTTCTTGTACAAGGTGAATTTTATACGGATGAAAACTATAGGCCATTAGAATCCGTTGGATACTACGTCGACTAACACAACACACAGTATCCAATTTGCGGGTACTTAACGTAGGATCTACATAAACTTGCCCTAAAACCCCCACTTCCATTGCTTCGTTGCTTATGGGATTTTTAATGTTGCGTTTTTTATTGGCGACTGATCCAGTTTCCCGAAATTTAGCTACAAGTTCTAGAACATATTTTGGATGCACGTTACTGTTCTCATGTCGGCCATTAAATATTGTGCTGTTCTATTAGCGCACTGATTATTTCCGAAAAATATTTCCATAATTTCAACCCTTTCTGCCGTGGAATATACCATGGTTAATTTATGTATAAAGCGTTAAAAGGTATTTTAACAGCAAAGTTTGGTCGAATCACTCGCAAACTATGAACTAAATTCCTATTTAAAATAAGTACGAGACATTCCCTTCTTATCTTTCTTCAAGAAACAACTTTTTTTGCTACAAAAAACGCTCCAATCGCTATTTTCAACACCAAAATGATAAAAAAACCATGGGCGTAGTGAAGAAAAGCATTTACTTATTAAGTAAATGCTTTTACTCAAATTTCTTCTGAAAGTAGTACAAACTAATCTGATGTACCTATTAAAGTCTACTTTAAGCTTTAAATCAATAAATCTCCAAAACTACTAAACTGAAAACTAAAGGGAATTGAAAGACCTTTAAAATAAGGTATCACTCGACCCCCCATTATATTTAAGATTTAAGGGGTGGTGCCACCCCCGCCCAGGGGACTGCACGTGTTAACGTGATTTTTTGCCAATTTTGTGTCCCCCTCGAAATCAAAATCGACGGGTCTGAGCGTTTTTCCAAAAAAGAACTGAGCTGCCAGTAAATATCTCTGTTTCATTTTCGATGCGCCACCCTGTATGTATTTGTTTTGGTTTGGCAGTTTGTTTCATGTTTGTTTAATAATAACTACAAATAAAGTAATAAAAGCACAAAGTGGGATAAAAGAAAGGTTAAGTAATTTCAGTATGTTATTTTTATATCTCCTTGACAGATTGGCAACAGAGCCATTTATTTTTATAATGTTGGATATCCCTTTCATTTGCTTTCAATCACAATTGAATTGTCAGCAGCAAAAACATCATACAAAGAAACATTTCAGGCAACATCTTTCTTGTGCAATGCATTGCAGCAATTGAGTTACCGACTGTAAAACGTGCTTAAGGCGTTACTCTAGTATTTGTTAAAATTAATATTTTTAGTAAATTGAATTAATCAGGTTCACTTAAAATATTGTCCTAATCGATGACAATGAAAATGACACCAGATACTTTTACAGCTCAATACAAAATGCAATAGTGGTTAATTTTAGGATTAAAAATTTAGGCAAAGTAATTAGATATGCCGAAAAAAATGTAAAAAGTGTTAAATATCCCAAATTCCTGGCATAGTTTTAAAATTTTAAATTTATTGGATTAATGATTTTGCACTGTTTATTTTAACGATCTATTTTTATAACCAGTCAAGGTCACATTTTGTATTATAAATTATGAGGGATACTGGAAGTAAAAATAAATTTTTGGAACTACACATTTTACAAAATAGGATTATGATTGAAGCGAAAAAGTTAAGGATTACTAGTAAACACATGGTGCGAAATAATTTAACACTTTTTACTTACCCTTAACAGGCATACTACCATATTTAATATAATATAATGTAGGGTGAAACATAAAACATATTGAGACAATAATATAAAAAAAAATGGTAGCGAACAGTTAAATGAAGTTTTATTGGCTGCTTCTGGAAGCTGTTATATTATGAACATATTATGCATTAAGACATCACAGTGCATTGCATTTTGTATCAAGCACAGTAGATAGTGTTTGTGTGTATTTTAACCGTATTTATTCTAAAATTATATACTAATATAATAGGTATCAAAGGGTTTTGTAAACATGTATTAGCTCATCAAATACCCCGAAGTAGGCTGAACAAATAGTTTGACTAGTAACTAGTTAGGTCGGCGTCTAGACGTTAGGTTTTAGGTTTAAATTTACTCTAAGAATAATAATTCGGGTCAGTGGCGGCTTGCTGGATAGAAAGTGGTGATGCGCTGTTCCTGAGATGTTCTATAAATGGGGGAAAATGTGGTGTTGGTAGGCCTGCCGGAGGCAAACCGCCAGAGGCAAAATGTTTGTTGAAGCTACGCCCAAATTTTATCAAGAGTCAATAAAAGCCAGTTAACAAAATTAATGAGAAATAATAAAAAAATACACAATTTTGCTATACATTTACGCAGATTGCTTTTCTTTAAAAACAGAATGTTAGATCTTTATATGTATTTTAATACTAAAGTTTAAAAAATGCATTTATATATAATTAATGAAATAATACGAAAATTCAGTCCTATTCTAATTGTATGCAAAAAGTTTTTAAACTTAATAATTTTCTCGGATAATTCCATAACATTTAAACGAATACGAATAATTTAGTTATCGAAAATTTAAACAATGTAACTTCGATTTATTTTACATTTTTCTCTTACCTGGATAATTAATTACCTTCTGAATTTTTTGTATTCAAATCTGTAGTGTTTTTTGTTATCAGGGTTTTGTGACATTTTTATTAATGTCCGGCTTCTGCAAAAATCGAGTTGTTGTCAAAATTGGGCGTTTTTCAAAATCGCCATTTTAGTAAAATCCGATCGTGTCAGGCTTTATAATTTATACAGTGTGTTACTTAATGATAGGACGTAAATCCAAGGGCGCATTCCTGAACCAAATTCAAGTAGAAAATTTTATATAAACATGTGTCCTAAAATGTCTGGTTTCTAAGATAATCAAATTTTCAAAAAGAAATCGGTCTCTTTTGGAAATGAATACCTCCCGCTTTCTTGCAGGCTTCTGCTTTTCTTCTCATATAATGACGAACTTTTTCGAAAATTCCATGGGTATTACGTATGGTTTCACATCTGTCAATAATTCTACTCCTTAGTTACTCTACTGTCTCGATTGGCGTAACATAAACTAATGATATTAGGTGCCCCCACAAATAAAAATATAGGCTGTTTAAGTGAGGCGATCTAGGTAGCCAGAGTTATGGTCCTCTACGACCTATCCAACGATTTTGGTAAGCTCTATTCAAATACTCACCAGCCAATATGCTAAAGTGGTCTGGAGCACCATCATGCGTGAACCAATTTTATTGCCGTAACTGAAGAGGAACATCTTCAAGAAGTGAAGGCAAATCATTTTCTAGAAAATTACCCGTTAAGGCGTTCTGTCACCTATGATGCCGATCCAAACGTTGATAAAATACTATTCCTGAAAATGTGTCTCTGTAATAGCATGACGATTTTCATAGTCCCAGTTATGATTATTATAGAAATTAAATATTGCATTTCTGAAAAGATGCGGTTTGTCTGTAACATAATGATGGAATCAAAGTGAGGATTTTCTGCAAGGCTTTGAAGATACCATCTACAAAATTACGTATGCGGTTCAAAATCTCTTGGAAGACGTGTCTGAACTCTTTGTACATGGTAAGGGCATAACAAAGATTCTTTTAAAGTTTTCCATACCATTCTATAGCAAACATTTAGTTACCTCACAATTTTTCTCGTACTAGTTGCTGGATTTTCGACTGCTTGTAGGACAGCTTCCTCAACTGCTGGAGTTTGAATTGTACGAGAGCTTCCCCCGGAGGTATTACGTTTGAAACTGCCAGATTAGGTCAGACGAGGATGAGTGTTTATGAATACTTTCTGCCTGGAAGGACACGATCAGGATACCTTTCTTAATAGAGTCGCCGGACCTCCGCGGAATTACAATTGGCAAAACAATAAAGAAAATGCATTTGTGTTACATCCAAATTAGAATAATTAGACCAAAGGAAAAATAATTATAAACTGTCACGGAAAGTTAAAAAGGTTATGTTCATAACAACAAAATAAAATTTCCTAGCAACGATCAAAGTTAACTTGATTTTATTTTATGAACTCTTCAATATGCAATGCTTTTATTTTTTTTTCTCGAAAACGAAGTAAGATGCGAGAGAAGAGCAAGAAACAAAAAAGAGTTTTACTTTTAGCTGCTTAACCCGAAAACAATATAAAATGTTTAAACAAGTCAGTGGCGTACACTTTTTTGTCAATATTATTCGTGAGACTGCCCCCCGGGACGGCACTGAAACTTATAATTATAAGTACCAGTGCCTAGTTGGAGCTAACTTAGCGTCTTATGACAGTGAAAAATACTTCCAAATTTCCACAAAATCGGCAAAAGGATCTTTGAGATATTAATAAATAGCCGATTTTTTTTTAACTTTGACACCCTGTATCTTGAAAACCAGGCTTTTTAGGGCACATGTTCATATAGACTTCTCTACTTGAAACTGGTTCGGGAATGCGCCCTTGGAATTACGGCCTATCATTAAGTAACACCCTGTATTTGGGACAACAAGTTTGAAGTGTAAAATAAATAATTTTTAAAATTAAAAAAATTCTGAAAATCTGCACCGGCCGCAGCGAAGCTCAAGTGAAACTATTACCTTGGCGCCTAAACGACAAAGAGACATATGGGGAAATCATATCTCTGTCCTGCTTGCCTAAAATATCTCAACGCGCAGGAGACGACATGACCGATAAATTAAAAACAAACGGATGAGAGCCTCAGCTTGCACTTGAAATTCTGTGCTCGGTTTTTACTTATTGACCAAGTTATCAAGACAAAATAAATTCTAAGAATTATAACTACAACAGGTACCTATTTTAATATTTTACCTATATAGAAAAAAAAATACAACACAACATTTTACTGTTTGGGTGGCGCCGCCTCAGTTGCCTCATCTGACCATCCGCCACTGTTTAAACTCATATATGTATATATATACAGACAGCTCTAAATGAATAAATTTAAAGGATTAATAAAAATTCCACATCTTAAAGAGCCCCATGAATAGACGAACGTACGAACAATAATTTTTTCTTTAATTAGCTATTTTCAGGAAGAACTTAACAACAATGGTCCATTGTTACCATTGACTCATTGACAGCAGTTAGAGAAGTAAATCTAAAGACTGCGTTGTCTATCTATTTTATATCTGCTTTACTAATTTTTAGCGTGTAGCAGCTGCCCTAAATTTGAATATGTCTACTGTAAGCGCAGTTTCAACAACAGTTAAGCAAAATAAATTATTAGAGTCACCTAAAAGGAGACGTTCTTAATTAAAGAGAGT
Organism: Polydrusus tereticollis; assembly: GCA_963920685.1. Classification (NCBI taxonomy): domain Eukaryota; kingdom Metazoa; phylum Arthropoda; class Insecta; order Coleoptera; family Curculionidae; genus Polydrusus; species Polydrusus tereticollis. The sequence goes on from OY987326.1 coordinate 120,717,593, forward strand.
TGTATATGTGTCAATATTGGATACAAGCTCAATCCATGACACTATTTATGGAATGTATGAAACAAGTAAGTTGTATCATTCAAAACTAAAATTATTTTGCATTGGTTATGCTTAAGCTGTAACTTTTTTTAGAACATCATGTGGCTTTGACAACTTTAAGTAAGATATTAAAAGACAGACAACTGTTTGATGGTTGTCTTAACTCTTTAAGAAGCCTCTTAGAGGAAATAGACTTCGGATGGAAAAAAGATGAACCAGGCGAGGGCTTATGGAACTTTCCCATGTAGCTTTCAAACGATTGGTATTACTGAAAGAATATTTAAAAAAAAAAAGAAGCATCCCTGTACCAATTCGTTTTCTTGGATGAAACATGAATTTTTCAGAATGGTGCCATTGGTCGATCTTGGTAAGATGAAAATAAAAGAAGTGTTAGATCTACTAAAGTTGATGGTAAGAGGTATTATGCAGTAAACAAATATATAAACTATGGGAAATTTTTGTATATTTATCTTGATTTTATGAAAAAAAAACTGTGTAATTTCCTTACTCGGATATTTTGGTTACAAGCTGGTAACACTATCGATACCTGACGTCACTCGAAGGGTATGACGTGCATCGGTTTTTGTTTTGCATTAAGTATAGATTTTTCCTAATTACAATATTTCTATAATCAATCAATGGAGTTCCCGATGGAACACCCTGAAGAAGAATATAAAGAAAATCACAAAGAATGTCTGTCAATTGTTTTTATATCTACCTTCCTCAACTATTACTATTACGACCACCACTTCGGTTTCTATTTTTCAACTCCAACCTGAACCTTAGAACCCATCGCACAGTAAATAGAAGAAGTAAATACTATGCTGAAACCTGTACTTTCATGTATCACTAAAGAGTTAGAGGTGTGTCGTTCACGAACGATTCGTTCAAAACGAACGAATCACTTCACTGACTCGAAAGAATTAATTCATCGTTCCTAAAAGATTCGATTCTTTTTTGATTCACCAAGTCAGGAATAATTTAAAGAATTGATGAATCAAAGTCGCATTTCGTTCACTTTACCCGAAACTCGAAAGCAATTCACCAGTTCAATAATTCACTCGTTCGCAAGTCCGCAGTTCGAACGATCGAGCTCGAGTGTTGGCCTGACGGCCGTCGCTCGGCGATGCGGGATGCCGTCTTCCATTTTCATGATGTAGAGAAAGACAGCAGTTTAATTAGATACGCAAAGTACAGTAGAAGGAAAAGAGATAAATGTATGGGATGAAATATTTGATTTGTTTGGTATTTATTAGATTATTTTTTTATAGTGTAACTGTACAAATGGTTGAACAAATTTTAATAAACAAGAGAAGAATATTATTTTTGGATAGGAATCTATTTATTATTCATTGAAGACATTTCAAGAACGTAAACATTGGGCTCAACATTTGGGTATTTTGTTACCACTTATGGCGACAATCTTCATAAACGACTGGCTGTTATTTAAACAAACATCGATTTAGCATTTTCGCGTTTAAAACGTAAAATTATTTAAAAGTAGGTAAGTGAATCATTTAAGAACGAATCTTTCTGAACGAATCTTTTTAACTGAATGAATCAAATGAATTGAGTCACCAAAAAGAATCGAACTTCCCACCTCTATAAAGAGTGTATCAGATACACTATTTAGTGATCTATAGTTTACATAAATTTTATCAGATTTTAAATTTAAAAACTAAAAATTTTTAAATTATCTTTCTTAATACATTATCCCTGGTTATAAAAATATAACAGTTTAAAACGATTAATTTTTCTAAAGCTGGGTATATCTATATATAGTTTATACTTTTTGTGTAAATCACTTACGAATATTTTTATTATTACTTGGCTGTGTGTATTTCGCGAGGTAAAGGAGAATTTTTTGCAAAAATACAGTAAAAACCTAAATATTAAATTACTCTTCTTGGACAACATAATACAAAAATAGATAATACATAAATATAATGCATGCTTTTGGAAAAGTAAAGCCATATCGTTTTACTAGCCGTAGAGTTCCTTTATCATTTCGCAAAGAAAATACAAAAATAAATATGGACGAGGCGAGGTACATACAGGGTATTTCTTACAATTAAACAACTTTTTAAATAAAAATTGTATAGGAATTATTGACCTAAGTCGCCTGAATCTGTTATTAGATAAAATAATTTAGTAATGCGCATTCCTATACAGGGTGTCCCAGAATATATTGCAATCTCCCGGATTTAGATAGGACACATAAAAATACCCCCCTCCCTGCGGAGCTACGGGCACATAAAGGACGCCCCTGGAAACCGTTCGTTTTTAAATATCTTTGGAAGTGCTAGCTGTAATTTAATAATTCTTTAATATGATGGTTACTAGGTAAGTATGCTTGAAATGGGCTCTTTTAATCACATTCGGGTTATATAGTTTGCCAGAGACGGACTAGCTCTGACACAGTAATGCTATTTTTTTACACCTTGTACGATAAAGGAACAACAACAATATTTTTGGACAGCTTAAACCTTGAACTAAGAAAAAGGTACTCTTGATCGACATCGATAAAATAAACCGTTTACGAAAAGAAAATATTATTGTACACTATGACTTTTCGCATTGGTTGTCATCTTCAAAAATTTCTTTTTTTGTGGCTATGTTTTTTTTTAACATGTACCGATTTGAATAAGGATATTTATTCCAGTGTCAGTTGCAAATAGAGTGTTTTGAAATTTTCGATATTTTTTTATCTTTTCTTCTTGGTTAATTAACCGGTAATGGTATTTAAGTTTGCTGAATATGCCGAAATGCATTTAATGTACAGGGTGTCCATTCTTCGATATAAGTGCAGGGAATCAGGCATGATAGCAGCAGGTAACTAGTAAAGATAGAGACTTGCGGTTTTACATCACTGCACTACTTTTTCGTGAAACAAAAGATGCCACAAACAGAATTGTCATAGCTTCCTTAGTTTTTAAGCTACAGAGTGTTTTCGGAAATGTTGCTTTCTCGACCACCCCCTGTACTTCGGTTACCCTTTAACTAAATTTAGAAATTAAAAATTGTATCTAGGACAGTTTTTTAAGTAGACCTAAGTGGCGTGCTTACTTTTTTTGAGATTTAAGGCAAACATATCATTTTTTAAATGGAACACCCTGTATATTATTCTCGTATTTCATTGGGCTATTTTTAAGCTTTTCAAAAATATATAATAGTTGATAGTTATTATGAACTATAAATGCACAAATCGAAAAATTTAGAAAATTAGGGTAGTAGGCTACATATTGAACTTGACTAAACTGTCAAATGTACTATGACTGATGACCATAAAGATTGAAATTACATCTTTTATTTAAATTTTTTTTTCTGTTACTTACATTAGCCCCTGTAGGTGGGTGCTGAAATATAAAAATAACCTTATCTTAATACCAGAAATCATCAAGATGTTATGTAAAAGTTTTGAAAAATAACGAGTAAGTTTACTATGAGGAAATAAAGGGGTTATCATATTCCTAGTAAAGAAGCCCCTATACATTAGTTAAAAATCCAATAGTGCCACTAAGTTTGAATTTAATATTAAAGATATGCTTGCAATAATTATGTCTATTTTCTGAAAACTGTATTAACCTGTAATAGTTTTAAGTCAGTTCTAATAATTAGCCTATACACTTTTTTTCGAATTTAATAAAGAGAGCTATGCCTAACTTTAAAAATGCCCTTGGATTTTTTTATCTAGATAAAATATTCCAAAGTCTCATTTTTCTTTATGGGCCGCTACCGTCACATCATCACTTCAGAATGCTCACTAGCTCACTTAGCTTGGGCCTTCCTTTTTTGTAAAAAATGCTTACAGCAGTCAAAGGTGTGTACTTGATACGAACGTATAACCTAAGAATATCGTTGGTGACGTCACTGACCCGTTGAATTGGATGTAAGACGAATGGGTGCGTAGCCATTTTAACCAATTTTAAAAGTTTACTATGTGAAGCCGTTTTAAATGCTAAACCGAAAAATCAAAAGGAATTGTGTTTGTGACATTTATTTTTAATTAAAAAGGCTGTATAGGTAGTCATTTTGTGTTTTATACCCACATTGATATTCATTATTTTACAAAGCAAATGCTTGAGGTCAGCAATTTACTGCTAGCAAAAAAGTACGAGTTTCCATAATGAAAAATACGAAAACGTTAAGAGCGTTTAATTGATATTTCTGGCTAAAAAATCAAGTAGAAAAAACAAAAGGTTTATTGACCCCCGGCACGTACTGAAGAAATGTCGCGACGGTTCGCGACAGTAAATCGTAAAAGCTTTGGGTTTTGGTAGGAACACAAACAAAAATCAATTAAACGTTTTAAAGAATCGACAAATAGAAAATTTAATGGTTGCTTGAAATTCTTTAAGGATTTGAGTTTTCTTTTTTGTAATGTATTCTCAAACCCTACAAATACCACAAATGTACGGGAAACAATTTCCATTGCAATAAAACCTTGTAAACGAAGAAAAAATAATTTAAGATTTAAGAAGTAGTCCATGGTCTGTGGTTATGTATTTTAAAGGGAAATGAAAGTCTGTCTTTACCACCAAAATTTTTTTAATATATTAACTACACTACACCCTAGATTTGGGTATCGAGGGCATATATATGGGAGGGATTCACCATATGAGTTAGATGTTCAATATACATTCAAGTTTGAAAATTGAGTCGGACTAGTTTCGACCTTAGAAAAGATCATCATCAGCAACTCTATATAATTATAATGTAAACAAGGTAAAACACAGTAGTGGATAGTTTAATGAATGTGTGTGCCTGCCTATGGACTTGACTGGGAACGTCCCTTTGGCTACACAAATAGGTTAAGAATAAGAGGTTAATTGGAACACTTGTTGAGTATTGAGTGTATAGGTTTCATATTTATTTGACGTAAGCTAATAACTGTAAATAGTAGGAGAAATAGGTCTTAAACAAGTTTGTTTTTTCTCTTGACCCATGCTAGTAGGGAAATGATTTTATTTATTTTCATTAAATATATTATTGAGAGAGAAGGATTAGGATTTTGAATTTGTGGTGGAATTCTTTATGGAATAGACTTTTTAAATTAAGGTGGGTTTTTTATTTTTTAATATAACATTTTTAGACGTCAGATGGAACTAAAGGTTTGTTTTATGTTAAATTTAGGTAACTTTTAGTTCGTTTTTTATCTGCAAAGAGAGAGAAAGAATATTTTAGTGTTGATTATTTTAGGAACACGTGTAAGAGCTGTACTACAGAATCAATAAAATGTAGATAAAATGGTCCTCACTTGTATTTCTCAGTCACTCAATAAAGATGAGGCTTTTCTCTTTTTTCTTTTGAGAAGGTAGAACATATTAATTCGGTAATATTTAATCATCAGTTCAAATCACTCTAAGTACTAGCAGAGGAATTCAGAAAATGGAGATACCGGAAAGATGGTACAATAATTCAAAGTTTTCCCCTCCTACAATTTTAGTTTCCGGGGTAAACCGTCAAGTCCATTGGCGGCAATATTTGAAAGGAATTGAAGTTAAATGTTAAATTTAGAGACAATCCTAAACCGCAAAGAGGTCATCCCAGCACTAATTAACATCCCTTATTCGGGGTGTATACATGTTTATTTAAGTTAAATTTAGTTAATGGTTATATAAACGAAATTTGAAAATAAATCGATAAAATTAAGTTTGGATTTTATCGTTTAGTATTTTAATATCCTGTGTATTATTAACAATTGAAAAAGTAGATATCTTCACCCGAGCACGGCTGAGCGGGGGACAATGACGGTGGTAGTACCTCAAAGAGTCAACAGGCAAGTAACCTTAATTATCTAAAATGAAGGCAGGCAACCACCACAGAGACAAACAAAATATTTATTGGGCCTGTCTGAAATAACCCATCTTTCTCAGTGGTGACATATATTCTCTGTCAATCATTTGGTCTTTTCATTAATAAATATTATAAATACTTACCACAAATTCAAAATCCTAATCCTTTTCTCTCAATAATATATTTAATGAAAATAAATAAAATCATTTCCCTACTAGGCATGGGTCAAGAGAAAAAACAAACTTGTTTAAGACCTATTTCTCCTAATATTTACAGTTATTAGCTTACGTCAAATCAATATAAAACCTATACACTCAATACTCAACAAGTGTTCCAATTAACCTCTTATCCTTAACCTATTTGTGTAGCCAAAGGGACGTTCCCAGTCAAGTCCATAGGCAGGCGCACACATTCATTGAACTATCCACTACTGTGTTTTACCTTGTTTACATTATAATTATATAGAGTTGCTGATGATGATCTTTTCTAAGGTCGAAACTAGTGCGACTCAATTTTCAAACTTGAAAGTATATTGAACATCTAACTCATATGATGAATCCCTCCCATTTATATGCCCTCGATACCCAAATCTAGGGTGTAGTGTAGTTAATATATTAAAAAAATTTTGGTGGTAAAGACAGATTTTCATTTCCCTTTAAATATAATTTACTTTATACAAGTAGTATTTGCAATGTAAAAACAACATTTTTAGAAAAAAAGTCCACTTTTCTATTATTCTACGTGGTTTATTTAACTATACAAGGTAGGAGCCTATCTTGTTTTAAATATGAAAATCAATGCCTTAAATGAAAAGCCCATTATAGTCAATGAAAATACCGGAAATAATCGTGATCGAATTAATAATTCAAAAATTATATCACAAATATGGTTTTTAGTATTGCAAATACCTTGGGCATAATCGTTTTCCAATACACTTTTATACAGTCTAAGACGATGAAATGATTAACCACCTAATTTGTTGCTTAAACCGTTATGGTAACACGCGACGGACAATAAATAAAACGATTTCAAAACTTATTAAAATCCATTATTTTTTGAAGCTCAATGGATTCCATCTATTGAAACTATCTTATCCAGAAAATAACACACGCAATACAACTACCACAAACCAATACCGAGATCTCGTTGTCCCATTATGGCGATCAAAGTAAAAGTTATGGGTGGTGTTTATGGTACTTGTTTCGTGTGTTGTGTCCATTATGTATCGCCTATATCTATCGGGCCAGCGGGGGTGACGAATATTTACTGTGGCTTCTAATTAGAAACTGGACCTAAACTTCGTGATGAGATAAATCGCATAAGGCAAAAGAAAGGAACAGGTGGTTCGAAGAGTGAGACCAATAGAAAAAGTCAGCAGACTATTATTGGCTAAATCAGTCAGGTTAAATACAGGGTGTCCCACCGGGAAGTCCATCGATCGATTATGAAAAAACTATAATTAAGAAAAATCCGAAAATTTGGTGGCTTTCTAATGTCGTTCGTCTAAAATATTTTTAAGAATGTGACACTTCAGGTTATACCGGATGTTAATGTCAACTTGCTTATTTTAAATAGGACATCCTATAAATTATTTAATTTTTGGATTCTACGTGAAATTATAATCACATTTTATGTATAAAATGGTCTATACCTAAAATGACCTTTGCAGACCGAGAAATAATTAACAATTTTTCCTCTACGGAAGACTTCATTATTCATTTTTTGTTCTTTTCTTAGTAGAATGCACTTTAGCAGACTTTGTATATTATTTTGATAATTATTAATACAGGGTGTTCAAAAAAGAAAAATGGAAAAACTGTTTCCAATAGAAACCACTCATTTTTATAATTTTATCTTATTCAGCATTGAAAATTATGATGATTTTGCATAAGGTTCTGTATTTCAAAAATTGACAGTTCTTTAATTATTCACAATATTACATTTTTCTATTGTACGTTTTTAATGTTTTCTATAATTTGTTTAGTGGTTTTTGTTGTTGGTTTCTGTGTTTGTGGATATTGAGTAGCAAAAAATTTATCACGGGTTAATAACAATAAATGAAGGTAATCTTTGTTTGAACAGTTTAAGAATTTCAGCATGATTGTTCATAATTTTTTAAGTGTCAGTGACATTTAGTTAATATTTGATTCTTTTATAACGCCGCCATAGCCAGCTAATAATTATTAATAAACTTAAAAGGCGTGACATTTTTACTATAGAAAAATGGTAAACTGCCAATACTTCAGAAACTGACAATTTTCGAAGTAGACAACGTTATGGAAAGTTACCCTAACTTTTAATGCTAAATAAGATAATAGTATATTAAAGTACAAGTTTTATAAAGCTTATTTTAGCGCACGCGTCCATGTTAGAAAACGAGCCGAATACGGCAAGTTTAATAACGGACAAGTGCGCTAGTAGCTATATAAAACGAGCCGAATACGGCAAGTTTAATAACGGACAAGTGCGCTAGTAGCTTTATAAAACGTGTGTTTTATACTACTTTTTCTCTTTTAGCATTTTTTTCAATAAATAAGTCCATGTTTAGAAAGAAAATAAAACATACAAATTTTTAAAATTTTTAGTCTTAAATTTTATGTTCGTAATACAATCAAATCATTTATCGTAGTAGCCTTGAAATTAACAAATAATGAAATAATTTATTTTCCGTGCCAGCCGTTTTGTCACGAAGTTGTCTAATTTTTCTAACATACCTACATAATTTTAAAATATGGAGCAAGATGAGTTTAGTTTAATTCCCCCAAAGTTAAGGGAAATTGCGGTAAATTCTATACCTCGTTCTATGTTTTATAATATAGTAAATTTGTAAGATTATTTGATTTCTTTTTAACTCATCTCCATTTCATAGAATTAATGCAACCAAACATACACGATTGCAAAATAAAAGATTCGTGAACATCATTACCAACTTTAGAAAAATAAAGAAAACTGTTTCATAAAAGGTTCTTACGATACTGAAAACGATATCGAAACAGCTTTTTTATGAAACCAAATTAGAAGAAATTCGAAAAATGGACAGTTCTCATTTGGGAAAATTGGCGTTTGACAGACAGACAGACAATACAGATGTTTTTTTTTTTAATTTGAAATATGTCAATAACGGTTAGACTTAGGTATAGAAAATTATACAATTATGCATGAAACGTAATTACAATTTTACGTAGAATCCAAAATCAAATATTGTGTGAGGTGCCCTATTTAAAATGGCAAGTTGACATCTAAACAGGGTGTTACTTAATGATAGGCCGTAATTCCTAGAGTGCATTTCTGAACCAAATTCAAGTAGATAAGTTCATACAAACATATGTCCTGAAAAATCTGATTTTCAAGATACAGGTTGTCGAAGTTTAAAAAAAGAAATAATTTTTTTAATAACATCTCAAAGATCCTTTTGCCGATTTTGGTGAAATTTGGCAGTGTTGTTCATTGTGATCAGACGCTAAGCTAGCACTTACTAGATGACAATTATAAGTTCCAGTGGCGGCCCGGGGGGTAGCGTCACGAATAATTTTGACAAAAAAATATACGGCACTGACTTGTTTAAAAAATTTATATGGTTCTCGCGGTAAGCATCGAAGACTACATGATTTTGTACCTAGATACTTTTTCGTATCTTACTTCGTTTTCAAGAAAAAAAAATGTTCGACATGAAGTGGCTTTTAATTTCTATCTTGAAAATGAAGATACGAGAAAATATCAAAAGACTAAAAAGTTGTATATTAAACTGTTTAATCCGAAAACAATATAAAATTTTTAAACAAGTTAGTAGCGTACATTTTATTGTCAATAATATCCGTGAAACTTTCCGCCCCTCCACCGGGACGCCACTGGAACTCATAATTATCATCTAGTTAGTGCTAGCTTAGCGTCTTATCACAAGGAACAACACTGCTAAATTTAATCAAAATCGGCAAAAGGATATTTGAGATATTAATAAAAAAGGCGATTTCTTGTTTAAACCTTGACACCCTGTTTCTTGAAAATCCGACTTTTTAGGACACATGTTTATACGACCTTTCCTACTTGAATTTGGTTCAGGAATGCGGCCTTGGAATTACGGCCTATTATTAAGTAACACCCTGTATAACCGGAAATGTCCGGTTCTTGAAATTATTTTATTTTAATTATTAATGTCCCCCATCGACATTAGTAAACCACCAAATGTTCAAATTTTTTCCTAATTATAGTTATAGGTATATAAAGCATTGTTGCTGGACATTTAAACATTTTATGCGACTTGGAAAAGCAAGTTTTTAAAAGAACTAATAGTCAACAACGTGTTGTTGGTAATTACCAAAATATACACAATAAAGTATTTTAAAGAATAAATGGCATCATTCGTTTTGAATCGAACATTATGACTGTGAGGTGTCAAATGTGATACGTCAAATGTAAATAAACGATGTCAATCTGTGTTAAGCCATTGGTTGTGTGCTCTGGATAGAGATAAGATGATTTTAGGAAATGGAGACAATATTCCTAATCTACAAAATGTCGACGATCTTGTAAATTTTGGAAACGTTGTATCTATTGTCATTTGCACTCTCCAACTACGCCTAAAATAATCTAAAATAAAAAGCCTTAACACGCCGCCTGCAGCTTCCCCGACTTTTGTCTAATATTATTTATATTTTCCAATTCATTCAAATTTTGCGACATTATAAGCAACAATTGAAGTTGACTAAGGCTTAAGACATTGTAATGTCCAACGTCTTGAGTCATACAACCATTAAACGAATTTCAAAACCCAAGACAGTTTTCAGTCGACCAAGATTAATGTTAGAGAGTAAAACAAAATTCAACATTTGTGACAATTTTTGATTAATTATTAATTATTATAAAATGTTTAAAAAAAATTTTTTTTTAAGAAGTTCTTTTGCCTTTGGCGTCGGTTTGGCTTTAAAGTAGGGATGGGCAAAAACATCGAAGTTTAAAACATATTAATGTATCATCTACAATGCATTAGTTTCGATGTATTTTTGATAACATCGATGCTTATTTTAAGCATCGAATCATCGAAATAAAGTCTCAACTCAACGTCCGAACGATGTAGTATCAAGCCTCAAAGCAATTCTAGAAATGACGCTACGAGGTTAGTTAGCGTCTGTATAAGTTTTGAGTTATGTGGTCAATATTTTCAATTGTAATTGTACGAAGCCTCCCCTGTTCGTTTTTTGTTGGGTTTCTCCTGTCGCCCTGTCCTATTTTTAACATTTACCAGGGACAGTGAATTGAACCGAAGTTGAATGGATGGAACGTCATATTGTCATATGAATTACAGAATACGAATAATACGCATTATTGTAATAAGTTTATGAAGTTGTAGCGCTGTGGCATGGGTTGTTTGTTTGTGGCGTAGTAACATGTGGTAAGCTGATGAGTGAAGCTATTTGGCTTTGTTTTATTAATTAATACCTATTATGTTTCTTTCAAATTATGAAAAATTTGAAAGATACCTTAGCATTCCTTGGAGGCTTTTGCAAAAGTAAGAGAAAAAGGGTTTAAACCTTGCTTTCAAAATTGGTGTTTGATTAATATTTATTTCAAAAATCTATTCAAATCGAGCGAGTTTACCAGCAGGTTTTTTGACAGTGCTATATTACACCATAATGTAGTTGAGACTAATTGATCATTAGTACAAAAATTAAAAATTTCCTTAGATTCATACATAGACTCGTATTAGCCCACGCTTTACTGACTTGGCATCTTATTTCTTATATCTAATAAAAGTATGTCTATTTCATGTGATTAATCTTCTCCTTGGTCTTAGAAAGAGAGAGAGCATTAAATTTAATAATATTAAAAAACAACGTAGAGTGTACCAATGCATTTTATACTGTGTGAATGTTTTTGTATTTGCACGGAAAAAAAATGTTTTTAAAATTAAGGTCACAAAAATCTTAATTAAGAAAAAAACATCGATGCCTTTATTCGATGTTTTATCAACATCGATGACTAGTCTCGATATTAACTTCGCTGCTCAGCATCGGTGTTTTTTTTCGATATTCTTACTTTAAGGTAGGTAATTAAGAAGCACTAAACAGTACCGAAAGTGATTATTGGCTAGAAAACCAAATTTGTATTTTAGTATCCTTGTTGTTTTCCGGTCAATAAAATGTGTAGCTATAAAGGTTGTTAAGAAAAACTTAAATTTCGCATTTATAGAAGCTTATTAACTTATTTAGAGATATTGTATAAATATACTGCATTACCTAGAGTATTCTTTCCTTTTTATTCTATGTCAAAAACAATTTGGCAGTGCCTACTTTCTTATTTTTACAATTCTTTTATATCATGGTTTATACCTTTTCTTGTACTGTATAATTTAAAAAAATATATATAGTAATAGTTCATTTAGTGTTCTTTTGCTATATTAGGTGTATGTTTTTATATGCTGCTGTTTTATGGCCTTACAATACTACGGAAGATCTCATTAATTTCTAGTAAAGTAATTAACATCTAGACTAGATATTGATAGTCATGTATAGTGTTTATAGTGTTACACATTAATATATAAAAATTTAATTTATTTATTAATACCTTTTTAGTATACAGACTACAATCTCAATACTTGTAGTGTTACCTACTAAAATCCATTTTACAATATCGATGGTTAATAAAAAACCAAAAATAGTATTAAAATAACGGGTTAAAGCGCAGGCGCAGATGAGGAGGAAGAAAAAGCATGATGACGTCAAATCAAAAAAGGGATAAAAATGTTTTGCAGAAAAAGGTTAAAGGCACACTCAAATGATAATCTTGGAACTTTGCAATTTAATAACAACTAAATAATACTGGAACTAAATTTATAATCGTTAATGAATTTTAGTTCAGTACTAGAAGCTGAACTTGAATGACTTTAATCAGTCCAAAGGTACACGTAGTCAGTTATCATTGATCTAGCAATAATAATAATTATTTATATACTCTCACTTAAAATTATTATTTGTACTCTTTTTTTCTTCGTTTCATTGTTACAGTTACCAATCCAACACAGAAAATAACAATTAAGTAATAATTTACAAGTTGAATTTTTAACTACCTTTATCATTTTATCGATTAAATTCATTCGATACTGAATTGAGTTTCAGGAGAATCCGAATATGTAAGAAAATAGATTATCCCTTTTAATAAAAGTTTATTTGTTACCATTAAAGTTCATTAAACGATTACCCCCGTACAAAGTGTCTCCTCCACTTAATAGTATATAGCAAAATAAGAGACTCTTTATGTAAAGGTATTAGTATTTAATCAAACTTGCCTTGTCCGAAAGTTTAGTTTAATTAAGGTACAGGGTCTTCCAACGAGGACTGAACAGGGGCTTATTTTTGAGCTTTCTTGTATTTAAAGAAAAATCCAAAATAGCCAATCGATGTACTTTTTCCTGCAGAATTCAAAAATGAAACCAAAAATTTATTTGAACCAGAAACAAAAGAGTTACGCTATGGATAAGGTGTTTTTTTAAATGGAACATAGCTTTTTTTATACGATTTTTGGAACGAGTGATTTTTTTTTTGTCCGTTCTGATTAAAATATTTAATATTGTGCCAGATATTTTTATTAAATTTTAATGTTTTATCCAGTATAATTTAACTTTAACCTGTTTGAAACATACACTAGGTAATAAAGGTATAATCGCCTTTGAATCCTTCAAAATTTGACAAATTTACTATAATATTGCCGAAATCAAATATTCATTAGATGAGAGATTGCAGATTGTTATCTTGTTCTACAAATGCCAAGAAAATGCAAGAGAAGCAAGGAGAAGATTTATTGCAAATTTTCACAGAAATATATCCGTCAATACTACTCTAAGGATAAAGAACCTATTTGAGTAAAATAAAACATTACATGACAGAAAAAGAAATCCAGAAAGGAATAGAAATCGAGACCGTGCCTTTGTGAATTATTTTCGACTGAATCCAACCAAATCAATTTCGGACGCAGTTCGGGACGTTCAATACGGCGGCGGTGTAAGACGCAGAAGAGTTACCCAAGGAACTGTTCACAGGACTTTAAGGAATCATAAATTTAAGTCTTATCATATCCTTCCACTTCAACATCTAACACCGGCACAAAAAGAACTTCGCTTCCAATTTCTTTCCCAAATTGTGATTCGGAAAGAAAACGAAGACCCTAATTTATTCAGAAATATCTTATGGACTGACGAAGCCTTATTCACAACATCGGGGGTTTTTAATGGACATAATAATCATCGCTGGGCCGTTGGAAATCCAAGAAAATTTCAGACAATTAAATTTCAAGGAAGGACTGCAATCCATGTTTGGTGTGGCATAAAAAATAATAGAATTTTGGGACCAATATTTTTTAACGGGACTTTAAATGGGCAGAGATACTACGAGTTCTTAGAAAACGAAATTGAAAACTTTTTGGAAGATTTACCATTGGAAGAATATCAAAATTTAATTTGGCAACATGATGGGGCCCCTCCGCATGCCGTGCGTGAGGTTACTCAATATTTAAACGGACGCCATGAAGAATGGATTGGTAGAAATGGAGCCTATGCTTGGCCACCCAATAGTCCCGATTTGTCAATATTAGACACATTTCTTTGGGGCCATTTAAAGAACGTGGTATACAAGCAGCGAAACCACGATATTGAAGAGATCATGCAGAAAATTGTGAATGAAATAAATCGCCTTAACCAGGAAAATCACAGTATAACAGCAAGTTTGGAAAGGCTACAAAGAGTTTATCGCACATGTTTCGAGAACAACGAACGGAGGTCACATTGCACAATTAAATTATTAGTGTTTTTTTTTTTTAAATTAGTATAGAGTTGGATTTCTTTTTCTGTCATGTAATGTTTTATTTTCCTCAAATAGGTTCTTTATCCTTAGAATAGTATTGACGGATATATTTCTGTGAAAATTTGCAATAAATCTTCTCCTTGCTTCTCTTGCATTTTCTTGGCATTTTAGAACAAGATAACAATCTGCAATCTCTCATCTAATGAATATTTCATTTCGGCAATATTATAGTAAATTTGTCAAATTTTTTGACTTTGAAGGATTTAAAGGTGATTATACCTTTATTACCTAGTGTATGTTTCAAACAGGTTAAAGTTAAATTATACTGGATAAAACATTAAAATTTAATAAAAATAGCTGTCACAATATTAAATATGCTAATCAGAACGGACAAAAAAAAATCACTCGTTCCAAAAATCGTATAAAAAAAGCTATGTTCCATTTAAAAAACACTTTATCCATAGCGTAACTCTTTTGTTTCTGGTTCAAATAAATTTTTGGTTTCATTTTTGAATTCTGCAGGAAAAAGTACATCGATTGGCTATTTTGGATTTTTCTTTAAATACAAGGAAGCTCAAAAATGAGCCCCTATTCAGTCCTCGTTGGAAGACCCTGTACAAGACGTAATTTTTATTTTATTTTTAAATAACCTTGGAAAAGTCAAAACGGTTTTGTGTGTCATTTTTGTAAGACTTTTGCTATATATATTAGGTTTTTTTTAAGTGAAATTTTGTTCTCCAAAGAATTTTATTGTAGGTTGTAGAGGGCGCTGCCTATGCCCAATACTTACGTTCAAAGGGTCACAATTATTGTCTTCACGTTTTGAATTAGAATATTCAGTTATCAAATTTTGTCAAAAGTAAAGAACATACAGTAGATGTCGCTCCTAGTAGTGTAGATATTTTTGTTTAAATCGTTCAGTGCACTAGTTGTAATAAAAAAAAATTATAAAAAATGTATACGTTTCTGGCAATTAATGTTCAAAGTTCCAAAAAAAGTGTAATGTAATGTTTCTAGGGAAAACTTTTGTTCCATGATACATAGTTTTTTTGACATCTACAAAGTGTATTTTTGCTTAATGAAAACATATAAGGTAATATAATACGTATATACAGGGTGTTCCACTATGGTCGGCAAGGTGCGATATTATAGAACCCATAAACTTTACGGCTTCGGGAAAAAACAAATGTATTTACTAAATCGACCAGAAGAAATTGATGTAAAATATTTGAAGGTTTTTAAAATGCCCGCTAGAAAGCGCAACTACTAGGATATAACTAAAAAGTCAAATTTTATCACATAATTGCTACGTTCAGGTACTGACGGAAATAAACATCTTTCCGAAAAATTGTTTCTAAGACTTTTTTGTATCTTTGACAATAGGGGTGGGGGAAGCTTGTAAAAAAAATAATTTTTAAAATGCTGTATCTTCGATATGCTTTATTCAAATTTAATCGGCTTGGACTCGTTTGATTTGACAATTTTACACGACTTTTGTCGTGGTCGCTTTTCGGTTGTACACACTGGTGGCGCTGAATAGGCAAGATTCAGTTTTTTTAAATTTGCTTAATAAAATTAAATGAGATGATAATTTTTTAATACTCAAAGATCATAAAAATAGCTACACTTGGCGCAAACCGTAATCTGATATATTTATTCGTTGTCGAGTTGATTACAAATAACTAACTATTGCCATTTTAAAAATGAATGTTTACCGTTAAACAAAAGGAATGTAAAGGTTCTGTTGTCATAATTTTTCATCACTTTAGTAACAATACTAATAGAAGCATTAGAGGAAGATGATTTAACAACTAAACTGCAATAACGGAAAGTTACTTTTATTATTAAAATTCGAGAGGAAACGAATTACATTTTGAATCGTTCGCCTTAAACAAATAAAATAATTCAGTGCTATTCGTAAAGTAATATTTTAATTAGCAAATACTATTCCTTTACTGTACTCATGGCCCGTGTAATTAAATTTTTGCCAACACTGCTGATTGATAGACAACTTTGATGTAAGATTAAATTAACATTTATTTTATGTATTTAAAATTTGGTTTATTATTTCAAAGTGTCTACAGGTAGTTTGTCTCCCTTTCAGATTTTACATTTTATTTTATTTTTCCACGTTAAAAATTTTAGCTTTACGTTATTGTAGTATAGTTGCTAAATATTTTTTACATTTTTGATTTGTTGTTGCACAAATGTAACAAGAAGCCAAACATTTTAATAATAAAATAAAACACAGGCGGTTACCTCTACAATATACAGTATGTCCAATTGTCCACGGATGGGGTTTACAAGAGGACAAATGGACTAAAAATTGAAAGATACGAAAAAAAGTTACTCTTAATAAACGTTTTTGCTTGTCAAGAAAATACGACTCACCATAAGAAACTTCAATTTTTTTATACAGGGTGGGTAAAAACTGCAAAAATGTTATTTTGCTTAAGATTAAACATACTTTATTTTGAAAGATACGAAAAAAGGTCACTCTTAATAAACGTTTTTGCTTGTCTAAAAAATACGATTTATCATAACAAACTTCAATTTTTTTATACAGGGTGGGTAAAAACTCCAAAAATGTTATTTTGCTTAAGAATAAACATACTTTATTTTGAAAGATACGAAAAAAATCCACTCTTAATGAATATGTTTACTACACAACAAACCGAAGTAGAATAATTTATTAAAGGGTTTACCTATGTAAAAATTATTTCCCAAAAAGTATTCGCTGGCACACCTCTGACTGGTGAACCTAGTTAAAATAATAATGAGGCTTAAGGTGATAGGTACTTGTTGTCAATGTCTTTATTTAATGAAGTTATTATTTAAGTAGAAATGCTATCTACTGAACAAAGAGTTTTTATAATACAATGTTATGGGAATGGTCAAGTTTCATACCGCTACGTCATGAAACAATTTACCGAGAAATTTGTAGGAATCCCAATAACTAGGATGACAATCTGCAAGTTAATAAAAAAGGTCCAGAGAACTGGTCCGGTTTTGAATCTCAAAAAAAAAAAGAAGAAATACGACCATGATGATGCTGCTACAGTTTTAGTTCTTCAATCTGTTGAAGAAAATCCTATGACGTCCCTTAGAAATCGTGTTACTCAGTTGGAAGTTGTGAAAAAAAGTCAAATTCAAAAGATCCTTAAAGCAAATAAATTGTATCCGTATAAACCGCACTTTAATCAAAGATTGGAAGAGGGAGATGACGCGAAACGACTTGATTTTTGCTTGTGGATAGGAGACAAAATTTTAAGCGGAAATGTTGAATATTATAAATGTATCATGTTTTTTGATGAAAGTACATTTTCTACCAATGGAACCGTTGCAACCCAGCAGGTTAGGTAACGGTCTTTAGAAAATCCCGAATTCAGAATTATGACGAGAAGACAATATTTCACAAAAGTGAACGTGTGGTGCGCGATATCATCCATGGCATCATAGGGCCATATTTTTTTGATAACACGTGCAATAGATTATCATATTTAGAAATGCTGGATACATTTTTCAATGATGAACTCGAAAATCTACCATTAAATTTTCGACAAAATATGTATTTTCAGCAAGATGGTTGTCCAGCCCATTTCGCTCGTGAGGTTATAGAATGGCTTGACCGCAGATTTGGTCCAAGGTGGATTGGCAGGAATGGCCCAGTCTTGTGGCCCCCAAGAAGCCCCGACTTAACCTTGGCGGATATGTTTTTATGGGGCCGTTTAAAACAAATTGTTTTTGCTACCGCAGTACCAAATGACATTGCAGTGCTGAAGGGCAGAATTATCCAGGCTCTCCAATCTCAGGAAGAAATCAGAAATTCTTTCACTTATTTGAGAAAGCAATTAGAAAAATGTGTCGAGTATGGGGGTGGAGCTTTTGAATTATGAAATCGTTATCGTATTAGATGTTAATAAAAATGTTCGTATTATTATTATTATTATTATTATAATTACTTCATTAAATAAAGACATTGACAACAAGTATCACCTATTCATTATTCAAGCAAAAACGTTTATTAAGAGTGACTTTTTTTTCGTATCTTTCAAAATAAAGTATGTTTACGCTTAAGCAAAATAACATTTTTGCAGGTTTTACCCACCCTGTATAAAAAAATTGAAGTTTCTTATGATGAATCGTATTTTCTAGACAAGCAAAAACGTTTACTAAGAGTGACTTTTTTTCGTATCTTTTAATTTTTAGTCCATTTGTCCTCTTGTAAACCCCATCCGTGGACATACTGTATATTTAAAGATATCACTTCATTGCTCCCAATATGTTTCGAACAAATACAGGGTGTCCGGGAAAATGTGGAAAATCTCGGATTCAGATAGGACATGAAAAAGTTCCTATACAATTTTTTGTTACAGGCCTCCCTACGGAGATATGTGTCCCTGAAGGACGCCGCTGGAAATAGTTTTTTCTTGAATAACTTTGAAAGTACCTAATATAATTTAATACAAACTTAATGTGATCGATACAAGTAAGGACATCTTAAAATAGTGTCCCTGAAACATATTTAAATTTTTTAGTTTAGCAGGGGCGGACTAAGCTTTAGAACTTAATGCTTAAAATTTTAACACCCTGTATGATAAAGACTTAAAAAACAAAATTTGGATAGCTTGCATCTTACACTAAAGAAAAGGTACTCTTGTTTATTGTCGATAAAATGAACCGTTTTCGAGAAGAAGTCTAAGGTGCATGCTTCCCAGATTTAATTTTTTTAAGTCGGACCATCTCTTTTACTGTACTATATCATACCAACATTAAAAAACCTTCCCTAACTTTTCGATCATCAGATTTTTCCATTTTACATCAATAATCTTACTAATGTAACAATGTTTTAATTTTGCCAACCTCTACTACCCTCTACTTTCATTTCACAATACTAACTCAACCACAATTATTTTGACTCTACTATACTGTAACCAAATTTAAAGATTTTAAATTCGCTTTATCATATACCTTTATATCGCACCAAAATAATACAAAAACTTTCCAACCATTTTCACATCTTATTAAATCTAGTCTTTATTAGGCATGGCTTCACATTACTGACTACTGAAATGTTCAAAAAAAAGTTTTGGTCACAATTTAGCATACACTTCTACATACCAACTTTAATTAGGAAACTACTCTAGTCGATCACTGTATGATGATGAATATATATGTTCAAAACATGTTGGGAATAATGAACTGATATCTTTAAATATATATTGTGGAGGTAGACCGCCTGTATTTTATTTCATCTTATCGACTCCACTGCAAGCATGGACTACTTCTTCAAATTTTAATAATATTTATGTGTAAAATTGATGGCAACGGAACCTTTATATTCCTTCTGTTCAACGGTAAACATAAATTTTTTACATTAAAATAGTTATTCTTGAATAAATCGAAAACGTATTAAGATATCGAATCACGGCGTACGCTAAAATGTAGCTAGTGTTAGGCTCTTTAAGCTCAGAGGCAAAAAAATGGATCACGCCATTTAACTTTATTAAGAAAATTTAAAAATCTGAATCACGTTTGAACAGCGCCAGCTAGCAGACGCGGTGTATAATATCGACCACGCCCACAATCGGTTGTTTAATAAGTGTAAAAATGTGTATCAAATGAGTGTTAACTGATCAAATTAGGATAAAGCATATAGAAGATACGAAAACTTTAAAAGTATTTTTTTTGTAAACTTCCTACACCCCTTATTATCAAAAATAAAAAAAAATATTAAAAACGAGTTTCCTCAAAAATTATTGAACTTTTCCGTCACTAAAACAGTACCTTAAGATTATTAACCATTATCTACCATAATTTCACTTTTTAGTTATATCCTAGGAATTGCCCATATTCGAAACTTAAAAATATGTTACATCAATAATTTCTTTTAGTCGAATAAGTTAATATAATTTTTTTCCCGAAGTCGTAAGGTATGGGGCTTCCATAATATCGTACCTTGCACTCCTTCCTTGCTTCCATAATACCGTACATTAAGACACAATAAAGTTATGACCTCTTAAACGTAACAAAATGGTCGGAGAAAGCGCTCTTTAGACTTTAGAGTATCGTAGGCTTACTAGCAAAACGCACTAAGTTCGAAACGATGGTAATGAGCTAAAAATTATTAGGAATATAAACATTGACACCCCTTTTTAAATTTTTCATAAATTATTTTGTGTTTACCAATTACTTTGAACAGAAAATATATTTGGGAATACCAAAAAACTAATATTAATAATTGCATTAATAATATTGTTTGTCAGGATCTCATTTCTAATTAAAAACAAAATGTTTGAACTTTCTACATATGGAAACAGCTAAATTTTGTAAGTTGCGTTTTTGACCGTTGAATATATCTGAAAATATTGATAGATTTGGTACGTGGGTTTAGTGGGGGCTTAAATCAATGTGTTTTCTTATTTTGATACATTATAATACAAGCAGAAAGCACTCCGTCAGTGCGAAGTGCGATTTATCTTCACTTATTTAAACCTTATTATTGTTAGTGTATTTCGCACATTGGCGTGACATTGCTTAAACTGCAGCGCAACGATAGATGTTAAATTTTGATTTGGTGTTAGAAACATTCTTTACAGGCTTTTTGCAAATAGTTGACTTATGAACTTGTTGTTTGATGTTTTTGCTTGTAAGCCCACGACATACAAAGTGTCCTAGAATTTGTAAGCAATCAATCGAATTCATATAGATCACGTGAAAATAACATCGTAAATGTATCTATTTTTTTACGAACATCCCCCTCCCCCCCTACGAGGAGATATAACTAACCTAACAGCCAGTTTTTTATTGATAAATTTTGAACTACCCTGTATACTATAGACTAATAAAATTTAAATATGATGTAAACTAAGTAAAGGTTCATGGAGCAGTCCAATAACAAAAGTAGTAGTTCATTCTGGGGGCTAGAAACCCGACCATACTTAACTTTATACTGTGAAGTGACAGAAGAAAACAGAGGAGATTTAAATAACAAACCTACAATAAAAAACCTTTGACATAAATAATGGAGAAGTCAATGATACAGAAATTGAATGATTTGCCATGGTTTTACAGAAATTAACATTCATAAGACTTATGATACACACAAGGTTATTTTTTTAAAACTTGATATAAGCCAACTTTTTAATTTGAAGAGATAAACCTATAGTTCGTTCGAAGCAAGGTTTTAGAAGTTAGTCCAACTAAGAAAAATATGTGGAAAAAATAAACGAGTTGTTGCCAGATTGGGCACTATTTCAATAAAACTTATTTTCTTAAATAGCAACATAGCAGTCTTTTGACAAATTTTGATACGTCTTGAGATTCGGGACAAAGCATAAAGAATGCCTGTTTTTGATTAGAGTGGCGGTTCACGAGCTATTATTGTTTTAAATTTAATTTTAATTCTCATTCAATTAATCTAAAAAATTGTTCATTGGAAAAAGTAGGCTATGAATTATTTTATTGTCTGTCGCTGCTCTCATAATGTTACAATAAGTTTTTTGTAGTCTTGAGTTAAAATGGATAGTATTAGGTACACCTTAAGAAAAAATTGAATTAATTTTTGTGCATGTTGGTGGTTTAAGTTTACGAAAAACATGCACTTAATTTCATGTTATGCATCCCGACAAACCTAGTCCTAGTCCAGAATCCTTAAGGCTAAATTTATTCAAGCTGGAAGCTACTGCAAGTGTGCATTTAACAATAATAGCTCGTAAACCGCCACTCTAATCAATAACTTTGTCAAAAAATGCGGTGTTGCCATTAAAGAAATAAGATTTTTCAAAATAGCGCCCAATCTGGCAATAACCCGTTTATTTTCACATTTTGTTGGACTAATTCCTAAAACTTTGTTTTAGGAACTATAGGTCTATCTCTTCAAATAAAAAAGTTAGCCTATGTCAAGTTTTAAAAAAATAACCCTGCGGAGATAGGGGATGTTTAAACAATCTTAAATTTTTGCATTGAGCTGTTGATATTATTTTTTAATAGTTTAATACTTTTACTCTTTTATAGATTTCTATAAAATAAACTATGGTAACTTAATATTTCAATATTGCATTAGTAAATTAAGGATTCAATTCACTAACCAATTAAATTAATCGGTATCTGGCCCTCACAATGAACTATTCCTTTTACTATATTACTTCTTAATGAACCTTTACTTACTTCACACACTAAAAACTTACCGATTGGTTTGAAAGTTATCATTAACAAACTGGTGTTCAGGACCGGCTTTTAGGGGCAGATATCTCCTCAGAGAACTTAGGCTGCTACTTTTACATCATATACATAAATCCGAGAGACCGCTAATGTCGTATAAAACTCCCGAATACCAAATTTTGTGCAAAAACGTTGTTTTTTCCAAAGTTATTTTAAGAAATTTCAAGAGAACTGTATGGTTTAACATCCTGGATATTATCGTAGCCTTTACTTATTATAAATATTTTTATATGAATAATCTGTAGTTTTGCTCTGTACCATTAATTTGCGGAGACACTGCATAATAAACAAAACAAATTAAGAAATGGAGTAAATTTTGTCTGATGTTTAATGCATCTTAACTTTAAAATCATTAAACGGATTTAAACTCCCAAATCAGATTTATAGAGGCAGATCCTTAAACGATCTACCTTATTAAAGATAGGTCAAAAAGTTTCTTTGTTACTCAAAATTTTTGATATCGAATATAGAAATGTATTAAAAAAATTCTACGCATATTCAATAAAATACACGATCAATTTCAAATATTTCTCAAATGTAGAAATCCCTTTCATGTCTTTAATGTTAGGGGGGCATTAAAAATGCCTTAACTGAAATTACCAAACGGTTGGTTAAACCTTATGTTGCAAAATTCCAAAATGATAAGTACTGCTGCGACTTACCACAGCCGAGTCCGAGTTGAGGTAGCGATTGGTCGCCGAATAACCAACCCTGGGACGGACTTTATGCTCGATCCAGTCGTATTCACGGTGAAGTACGGACGGCCGCGTCGAGAAAACTTTTGGCGGGGTCGTAACCACCGTCAGCCTTTTGTGCCCCACGTACGGCACGATACGGTCGTAAGAATGCACGATATGTACCTGAAAAATAACAAAAATAGAAATCGATCATTTTAAAACCTGGTACACAGTAATATTTACACAAAACATTTCTCATTGACTTCAAGACGTATTCTAGGGTATACCAAAAAACTAAACTGCTCAAGAAGCCTCTACATCTTAAACTAAATGTGATGGAGAAAAATAGTTCCTTATGCTTTACCACCCCTTTAAAAAGTTAATTTTTTTGGGATAGAAGAAGAAGATATACATACTGAAAATGTTAAATAGATTATAGTCTATCTTTAAATAATACGAGGTAATAAATCAATCAAACCCGTCTTCTCCATGGGCGTGCCAGATTTTTCGGCATGTATCGATTTAAATAGGCCTAAATTTTTAAATTTGTGCAGAATGAGAACAAGTATTGATATTAAATTCAAGTTTTGTCTTCAAATATATATTTTAATATTAAATTTAAGCTTAAAATTATGTACAGCAGCACCATTTACCTGGAATTTTAGAAAGCAATTTTATCAAAACTATTTAGAGTCTAGCTACTTATTTCGTTTCTGCTCTGATCATTTTATTCCTTTTTTTTTTAACCTAATCCTGGTTACCAGTTTGCCAATTATGTGGTTATTATGCCTTTACGAGTGCCTTCATTGGAATAATACACCAATTTATATCTATACATACCTACCTTGGGTGTTTGCTTCTCAGTAAAACTAGTCAAGGTGTGAAGTGTTAGTGTTTCTTTAATTAATTATGGAGAATTTTCGCCAATTGACTAAACGCCCAGAGTCGGTCCATGTACAGTAAATGAAAAAGAATTAATTCTGAAGTGTTACAATTCTATTAAAAGTAAGAATGCGGATTTGAGTGTTGATAATGCAGTGCAATTTACAGCAGATATGCTTAACGTTGGGAAAACAACAATATATAAACTTTTAAAAGAAGGAAAAAGTGTTTACGTCAAACCTCTAGAAACTTTTCCAGGACGACTAAAACTTGAAGTGGATGACGTTTCAATGCAGAGAATAAGACGAAAAGTTCATAGCTTTTTGATAAAAAAAGAAATTACCACGCTGGACAAAATTTTGTCCTCAATCCAAGAAGACCAGGACTATCAATTTATGTCTTGAAATACGCTTCGTAAATTATTAAAAAAAAAATGGGTTTTCAGTGGAAAAACATAATAGACCATCGATTTTAATAGACAGAAGCGATATCGTCTATTGGAAAATAAATTACTTAAGAAGCATCCGAAAGGCCAGAGAAGAATACAAAAAAATATTTTACCTAGACGAAACATGGCTACATGAAGGCCACACTGTGACTAAATTCTGTCAGAATAAAAATACTAAAAGTTCAAGGCAAACTTTTTTGGAAGGATTGTCCACAGGATTAAGACCGCCATCTGAAAAAGGACATCGACTTCTCATAACCCACATTGGAAGTTCTGAAGGCTTCGTTATAGGTACTGATGTTCCAGTCTCAAAATACACGAGACCATCACGAAGATAATGAATGCCTATGTCTTTGAAGAATGGTTCGAGTAAATGTTGGATCTTATACCAAAAGATGCAATAATTGTATTAGATAATGCAAGTTATTACTCTAGGCTGACAGAAAAATTCCCGACAAGTGCGTGTCGTAAAAGTAAAATAACAGAATGGCAAAGTTTAAGACAAATAGAATTTCCATTGGATTCCTTATAAAAACAACTATTGGTACTAGCCAATTTACATAAAATGCATCCAAAAAATATGTAGTCGATGAAATGGCAAAGTTACGAGAAATATCTGTGCTCGGACTCCCTCCTTACCACTGCGAATTAAACCCGATCGAACTTATATGGGCTCAAATAAAGACAGATGTCGCCAAAAAGAAACACGACTTATGAAATGGTGGATTTAAAAGACTCTTTAATGAAGCTAGGGTTAAAATCAGTGCGGAAAAGTGGAAAAAGCGTATCGATCATGTGGTAGAAGAAGTAGCCAAAATGTGGCAGGCAGATATAATAATCGAAGAAATTGTTGAACCACTTATTATAAACGATGTTAATTAAAGTTCATCTTCCGAATCGGACTATGATTAAGCCATAACGACAAAGTATTATTCGATTTTTGAAAATGCGTTGTTGTTAAGATCCTATATTATAATATCTTGTTTTTGTAATTATATTATGTAAAATAGTATCACCCATTGTTATTTATTGGTTAATACGATTTTTTAAATGTTTTAATATGTTATAAGTACCTACAAATATAATATAATGCAGTTTTAGGAGAATAGGCAAATTTAAGATTTTTAATTTAAAAACTTCCCCAAAACACGCTCCTGGCTAAAAAATTAAAAACAATTTTTGAACCATTGGTGATATTAATTTTCAGTTTAGACTAGTCGTTTTTCATGCAAATTGTCTCTTATCCTACTACTAAAATATAGCATCTAATTTAAAACATCGAGAAAAATTAAGAAATAAATTAGATTGAATAACAGTGCCATCTTAAAATTTTATTAGGAAACTTTTGACCACACCTGAATCATTTATTTAAACTACAAGGAATTTCCTTTTAAGCAAGACCGAGTTCAAGAAAATCTCCTGACAGCTTCCCCCACTCCTTTATTAGACGGGGTTCGAAAAAATACTAAAAATAAAAGTTGTAGTGAACATGATTTTAATTATTTATCTGTTTTCCTACGGTTAAGGGACATTCTTTTGCAGTAAATTGCACTTTTAAAAATAAATGTGCTGTTACTCTTGCAGCAATTTCCGTAACTTAAAATTAGGAATACTGAATACAACTTACATACCATAAAAATAAACTTTTACTTATTGTAAGAACAAGGATTAACTAGCTTACCCTAATTTAGAAGTACTGCTTCTACAGACTACAGGATGGTTGGTTTATAACTGCCTGAATTCAGTTAAAACTCCTTTTAACAAAAAATACCAATCATTAACGACACTTAAAATCCATGATACTTGTACAAACTTTCCTTGAGACTAAACTGCACTTCCAAGTATCTTTAGGATTTAAAGATACCTCACGGTAAGGAACACATGTTTGTGTTAAGAAACGACAATTTGTCGTGAATCGACCTACTTGCTTTAAAATTAATGAGAGAATAGTAAGATGCGGAAATCGGACTACCTTCCTACCTCAAGTTCACTGGTAGACCGAGGGTCTGACGTACATCATCGTATGATGTATCGCTATGATAACGTCCTACCATCTGTTTAACATTACCAATCAGAAATTAGCACAAATATTAAATGTTATGCTAAAGTTCTTGTTACCGCGGCTCGGATCTGTTCTAATTTGCGTATCTACTTATTTTTCGGCTGCAATAAAGAATATTGATGTACACTCCCCTATATATTTTAATCTGATTTTCATGATTTTTTGACCAGTTTGTAAATACATTTATTGGGATTATTCTGTCTTCTTTTTATAATTAACATTTTCCCCTTACGTTATAATCTAACATCGGGATAAATTAAAATTTTGGTTTTTGTCACATTTTCAAAACAAACTGTGGAAAAATTGAGGAAGATAATTTTCTATCCTATATCTATTCCTTTGGCTATTATCTCGAATGTATTTTAAACATTTTGTTTTTTGAATTATCCGATTATCTCATTTCTTGTAAGAGCTAAATTATTTTAAATAAACACCAATAATAGATATGTCGAACTGCATGTCGGTATAAAATAATTGAAGTTGGCGACGTTTACGATTGTATTTAAATACATGTTTGACAGTGACAGTATCGAAATAGTTTTCATCGTTATCATCATGGTATTACTACTACAGACGTGGGTCGAATTGTCGCCTTAATAGAGAATGTTCGTAGTAAAGGTTATGGGGGTTTTGGGATTTCCGTGGTCTACAGTTCGAGATGCTTGGCAGAGGTATTTAGAGACGGGAAACTTTACTAGGCGACAAGACCTTTGCAGAAAAAGATCGACTACTGTAGCGGATGATCGCTTTATCATTGTTATATCCTTAAAAAATCAAAGATCTACTGCTATTTCTTTAGAAAATTAATTTTTTTTTTTTTTGAAAACATACTTTATTTATTATCATAAATTTTTACAACATATTACAACAATCTCAAATCAGTGCTAAAGCTCTGGCCTCGAGATAACATATTATAAATTCTTAACATTGTATTTAGTTTTTTCCTAATATTAATTTACATATGACTCAATTTAACAACCAACAACAAGATATATCACTTTTCATTTTATTTCTAAGAAAATTCTTAGTTTTTTAAGGAACACATCGTAATTTTGTATTAATCTTAGAATTTCTGGTAGAGAATTGTAGAGTTTGGTCGCACAATGTATTGGGCTATGAAGCCCTAGATTTATTCGATTGGATTTACATATGTATACATTATTATTGTTCCTCGTATTGTGACCATGTAGTTCGCTGGTAAATGTTATATTTGTGTTACTTTTCTGTTTATGTAATATTATTTTATGCATAAGTTTACCTTGTTCAAGCATCAATACCCTGTCCATTCTACTAAGACCTAGTTCACTATATAGGGTATCTGTACTTGTAAGTATATCATAATTAAATAAAACTTTTAAAACCTTGTTCTGTAGGATTTTAATTTCGTTAAACCTAGTTATGCAACAGGTTCCCCATACCGGCAGTAGGTAGCGCAGATGGGACAGAAAAAAGGCATTATAGATGTTCATTTTTGTTCTGTGAGATAGGTAATTTCGACATTTATAAATTATGGGGATCATTGGAATAATTTTATCTTTAATTTTATTTGCATGGTTTTGCCATTTTAGCGATTCATCAATAATTAGACCAAGATATCTTATTTCCCTAACCATTTCTAGACTCGTATGATTGATAGCAATGTTTAATCTGTCAACCCGCTTATTTTTTTGCTTAAAGAGCATATATTTGGTTTTGTCCTCGTTAATTTTAAGCTTGTTATAGTAGAACCAGTTAAGATATACGTCAAGATCTTCATTGGCTTCCAGCATAAGTTCATTCACATTTTCTCCTGTGTATACTAACGCTGTATCATCAGAAATGCAAAATATTGAGCCTTTAGGTTTGCACACCCAAGGCTCAATACATATAAAGAGTATAAAAGAGGGCCTAGGACAGAGCTCTGGGGAACCCCATAGGTGTTTGTTAAGAAATTACTCTTTATATTGTCTAATTGTACATATTGACATCTATTACTTAAATATGATTCAATAAGCATCAATGTAGGTCCCCCAAAGCCCATTCCGGAAAGCTTCTTAAGCAGTATGTCTATAGAGACCACATCAAAAGCCTTGCTTAAGTCGATAAATACAGCTATGACAATTTGCTTTTCATCTAAGGCCTTACAGATGTAGTTAATAAAGTCAAAAGTAGCTCCCAAGGTGCTACTATTTTCAATGAAACCATACTGGAACTTATCAAAAAATACATTGTCGTTTATAAAAGATATCATCCTTTTTTTTATAATTTTTTCTATTACCTTTGAAAAGACACTTATTACTGAGATTGGTCTATAATTACTCATACATCTTGGGTCGCCCGATTTATAAATTGGAGTAATCTTGCTCTTTTTCAGTTCTTGTGGAAATATTCCAGTGGTTAGTACGTTGTTTACTAATTTTGATAGTGCTTGTAAAATAAATTCCCTTACGTTGAAAATGTCAAGGACGGTTACTTCGTCATATCCTGGTGCAGAGTTGCTTTTTTATATTATTCCCCGCTTGTTCCCATTTTTTCTTAAAGTATAGATTTTTAGAAGACTTAATCTTATTATTAACTATGTTTTTAAGCTTTTTGAACTCAACATCATATTCTACAATTTCTGGGTTTTTAACTTTTTTTTTGTATGCCCTGTCACGTTGTTTCATCGCCTCAAGAACCTCCTGGTTTATCCATGTGTTATTTTCCCTAATTTTAATAGTTTTTACATACTCTGATGCAGTCTTTGTCTCTTTAATTAAATTAATAAGATCCTGAAACGATGATACTTCTCTACTGGTATTATTAATGTTATTTCTAAACAATGATTTAAATTTTTTATAATCTACCGCTTTAGTATTGTGCTGAACTTTAGGTTTACTAATTTTAACATTTTCCTGAATATTGAACATTAAAAAATTATGATCAGATAAGCAGTTGGGTTGAACATTTAAAGAATGAACAGAATTTGAGCCATAGTCTAGGATGATTTGATCGATAAGAGTTTTGCTGTGTTGTGTAACTCTGGTTGCGTCTACCTCTAAAATATTGTTAATTATTTTAAAATTATTCAAGTGAAGAAGATTCTTGTAATTATAAATTAATCTGGAAATGTCCAATAAGTTAATGTTAAAGTCGCCTATTATAACATGTTTTTTTGGATGTTTTGATAAAATGTTTTCTATATCTACAAAAAAGTCTACAATACTATAAGAAGGTGGTCTATATAAAACACTGATCTTTAAGTTATTTTCACCTACTCCAACACATAGCCAATTAATTGCCTGGCCCGGCTCTGACTTGTCTAAGAGACGACTTTTTATTGATTTTTTGATATAGATTGAAGCTCCTCCACCCCTAGAACCAATTCTGCATGAATGGACTGCATTATAGTTTTCTAGACCATATGAAAATGCGTCATTTTCCTCCAACCATGTTTCAGAAAACAACAATATATCCGACTTGTTTGCAATCGCATAACTTTGTAAATTGTCTAACTTGTTACGTATACTTTAAATGTTTGTGTATGCAACATTCAATAATACTCGAGGCCCAGCTTCCTAATTACTCTCCAACTGATCCTCCCTCTCTATCAGAAGGATTTTTGTGTTGTCTCCTTCTCTTAAAAAGATTTTTCCATCTTTTATCCACAAATATGCAAGTTGTACATCAAGTTAATGTAAGTGGAAAAACTTTTACTGAGGCGAGCGACAGGACCACAACTACTTGCTCTGCATGGACAACAACGACTTGCATTTGCAAGATTGCATACCGACTGAATCGCACAACAGTAGGGTAATATAGTAATGTAGTATTCATAGACGAATCAAGGATTTGTTGAAGATCTCCGGATGGTCGTGAGCGAATATATAGACGTCAAAATGAAAATTTTGGCGACTGTACCATATCGGAGCTAATCTCATATTTTGACGGTGCCGTTATTATTTGGGCAAGCATTTAGAGCGAAGCAGGTATCAATATTGTATTTGTTAAAAATGAAGCTCTAAATGCCCACCGTTACATTGCAAATATTCTCTAGGTCGTTCCATTCGCTCCTTTCAGTGGGAACAATTTTATTTTAATTGATGATAATGCTAGACCCCACGCGCATATAGTGAGCAAATATCTAGATGAGGTTGGACTGCGATGATTGGAATGGCCCGCATGTAGCCCTCATCTCAACCTCATAGAACATTTCTGGAATGAACTTAAAAGAGCTGCTCGTCGTCGTCCTGTTCCACCACAAACTTTACAAGAGCTAAGGCTGACGTTGACAGAGGAATATCAGACTATTCCTCAAGAAAGAATAGCTAACCTGATTCATTTAATGCCAGAAGACCTCCAAGCTGTCGTTGTTGCGGGCGGTGAACATACACGATATTAAAATTTTTGTTTCTGTTGTTAAGTACTTACCTATTTTTGTCAATAAAAAATCTTTGAAATCAGTGCTTGTGGTATTCAAAATTGTGTAACTGTTACAAGAAATGAAATAATGAGATAATTCGAAAATTACAATGTTGGGAATACATTCGAGATAATAGCCAAAGGAATAGATATAGGATAGAAAATTATCTGCCTCAATTTTTCCACAGAGTGTTTCGAAAATGTGACAAAAAAATAACATTTTAATTTACACCGGTATAACATCACCTAAGCGAGAAATGTTAATTAATAAAAAAAAAGACAGAATAGTTCTAATAAATGTTCTTTTTGACAAACTGGTAAAAAAAATAAAAATAGAAAAGTTATAAATCATCAAACTTAGCCAAAACTTTTGGGTGGCGGAATTTTGTGCCGGGGAATGTTTATACAGTTATGTTATTGTCTTAATCTTTGAGACCGTTTTTGCAGCCTTTTAGAAGAAGAATATTTTTAAACTAGAAATTATAGGAAGTAAATTTTTTTGCTTATTTTGCCGGATTTAAACTGTGCCATGAAATTTTGTTATTTAAATCAGCATAAGATTTTACGTCGTACAAAAAAAATAGAATTTTATTCATGGATTAGATTATATTAAAGCATATCTCTCAAAAACTTATTGTCGGTGACATTATTTAAAGCGTCTTGATAAATAATATTAATAATTTTCTGAGAATTTTTGCCAGCCTCGCTCTCCCCGCCTACATAATTTTTAATAATGACGACAATTTTCTAAAGATTATGTTTGTTTGAAATATTCTTATAGGAACAAGAACGCTCCTTGTGAAGAAATTAGACAGTTAACATAGATACCTTTGTAGATACCGAGTACCTATGGTTCTTGCAAAATAATTTCCGATGCACGTCATCAATCAGCTGATAATTGTAAATCCGTAAGAAAACATGAGGAAATTAAATTTGGGCAAAAAATATTAAAATTTCATGCAATATTGAATTTAGTACAAACTAAAAGTATTCTTCTTTGATACGAACCCACTTATAGGCAAATATTTTGTTTATTTAAGCTTGTAAAAATTAACATAATTTGAATTTTATTGGCCGACAGTTGGCGACAGAACTGTAAACGGTTCGATGTCACCAGCCAGTATGTACAGCTTTCGTTGTTTTTAAAAGGCTATCCTTTTAAAAACAACAAAAGTGTACATACATATCTCTGTCGATTATGTAGTTTATTATTTCTGAAAAATGCAGATGCATTTAAATACCCATGCAAAGAGCTAATAGCTGCTGTAAGAAGCCATTTTCTGGAAGAACTTAACAACAATAGCACATTGTTACCCTTAGCAGCAGTTAGAGAAGTAACATTAAAGAGCATGTTAAGGTCTACATATTTTATTTCTACTTTACTAATTTTTGGCATGTAGCAGCTGCCCTAAATTTGAATACCTTTAAATTTGAATATCTTCACTGTAAGGTTAATTTCAACAACAATTAAAGAAAAAAAAAATATTAGAATCACCTAAGAAAAACGTTGTCATTCATAGAGAATTCTAAATGACCGTGACACTATTTATGGAATGGACGGAACAAGTAAGTTGTAGTATAAAAACTATAATATTTTACATTGCTTAAGCTGTAACTTTTTTTAGAACATCATGTAACTTTAGCAACTTTAAGTAAGAAATTAAAAGGCAGACAACTGTTTCATGGTTGTCTTAAATCTTTAAGAAGCCTATTAAAGGGAATAGGCATCGGATGGAAAAAAGATGAACGGAGGGGAGGGCTTATGGAACTTTCTCATATAGCTTTCAAACGGCTTGTATTTTTGAAAGATTGTATGAAAAAATAAGAAGCATCCTTGTACTAATTTATTTTCTTGAGTGAAACATGGATTAAAGTTGATGGAAAAGGTATTATGCAATAAACAAATATGTAAACCATAGGAAATTTACCTAGGCAAAACATATTTTTCTAGGTACATAGTTCATGCTGGTAGTGATGACGGTTTTGTTAAGGGCGCAGAGGCAATGTTTTCTTCTAAAACTAAGCTGGGTGACTACCAAAATATAGAAATGAATCAGCAACATTTTCTACAATGGTTCGAAAATCAATTATTGAAAAACTTAGCAAAGCGATCTGTGATTGTAATAGACAACGCCCTATACCATAGCATGTTGTTAACAGAGATGTCTAACAGATCATGGAATAAAGTTAACTACTAATAAAACTGAATTTGATTATACAATGTTCAAAGCCGAACTTTTAGAAATCGTTAACAGGTTCGTACCAGGCATTTTGTAGACCCTTTTTTTAAACATAATATTCTTAAATCTAAACAATTCTTTTCAGACATAAGCCACCGAAGGAATATTTAGTTAATGACCTGGCTGAGCAATATGGACATAAAGTTTTATGGCTTCCTTCATACCACTGGATGTTCATCTGATTGCTCATTTGGAGGATTATCAAAAGTTATTATAACAGACATATTGGTCGAGATGGCAGTACAGAAACTGCCTGTATAAATATGTGGAAAGAATCATTGCGTACTGCTACTCCTGCTGTTTGGAAAAATTCAATTCGGCACACAGAAAGTGACATATTAAAATGTTGTAAAAGAGAACACGTATTAGATAGAATGGACATTCAACCCATTATTATTGATGTAAATAAAGTCCATCTCTGTATTATTATTTCTGTTAGTTCTTGATATTGAAACCCAAAAACTAAACAAATTAGAATCTTTAAAAAATAATGACTACCTACCTACGTGCAATTTTAGGCATATTTTTCCTCGCCTACTTTTATAAAAATACGAAATAAATTAAATAGATTAATAGCCAAAGCATATATAAAAAAACTAACAATAAAATCATCGTGGAAGATTTTGAAAATAAAGTAAATAAATTTGTGTTTATTTTTGTAAACTTATCTTGTTTTTATAAAAGAAAAACAGTGTAATTCCCTCACTCGGTTATTTTGGTTATAAGCTGGCAACACTGTCGACAACTGACGTTACTCAAAGGGTATGACGTGCAACGGAAATTATTTTGTAGAGAGTGTACCTACACAATAATATATATAATATACAAATTCGAAGAATTTCAAAAATATCTTGTATGTTAAAAATCGATTATTAGGATTGATAGACAGGACATACTGTCGTTTTTAAATTTTCAAAAAAAATCGAGCTTGCAAGTTGTTTGGGACACACGTCATATTTCTGTCGTGACCCAGTACAAAGTTAAAGTAAAAGCGTGGAACTCAATTTTAAGGAATATAATGCAATGGAATACTAATCTAAGCGGCAACGTCGCATTTATGCTAACTTATTATGTGTTTCTTCAACACCTAAATGCTAAAAAAATAGAGGAAAATACATTATATTCACATGCAATATAACTGGCAACACCGCATATTAAAGTAATGGCAACGTTGTACAAATCCATAAAAATATATGTTCAAGTTAAATCCTCATGTATAAAAAAATGTCTGATATTTTGTATTATTCTCTAACACGCAAATTTAAGTACGACATACGCCACGTGCATAGTAACAACGAATCTCTATTTTATTGGCTAACAACAGTATCGTGACGTGAACGACGCCATCTTAGTCTTCAACGTATTAAGACCTGATTGGTCAAGGTGTTGGGATACGGTAAGATATGTGCTGTTGCTTTGTAAACAAAGCAGTGTCATTCGAGAGTCTAAAGAGATAAGAAGCGCCCGGTGAACCGGTAAATCCTTCACGTAAAAGTGGTTAAAAGTTATTAAAAGGAGTTACAAAGTTATTAGTTGTAGTTAAAATAGTGTCACTCGAGAGTCTAAAGAGATAAGAAGCGCTCCGTGAACCGGGAAATCCTTCACGTAAAAGTGGTTGAAAGTTATTAAAAGGAGTTACAAAGTTATTAGTTGTAGTTAAAGAGTGTCATTCGAGAGTCTAAAGAGATAAGAAGCGCTCCGTGAACCGGTAAGTCCTTCACGTAAAAGTGGTTAAAAGTTATTAAAAGGAGTTACAAAGTTATTAGTTGTAGTTAAAAGTAGTGTCATTCGAGAGTCTAAAGACTGTTACAGTTTGAAAATTGCATTTTATCTCTGTTAAGTTTTCGGTTTTAAATTGTTAAAATACATATGTAGACTCTCACCTTAAACAGTAATTGTTAATTAAGTTACCTGTAATAGCCCAAAATTTTCATTATGTTAGTTTCAAACCTTTGTTGTTGTTTACATTTCAGGAATGGTTTGTATCTTGTACGACATAGCTAAATGGATTGATTTCTTCTGTTCATCGTTTAATACTAGTTGCAGATAGGTTTGATTTCAAATCTTTCTTTTAGTTAATTGGTAATTGGTAATTTATAACTATTTAACCTAGTATAAAAGTTGTAGGTTAATCATCTCGAATGTTGTAAGTCAGCTGTGTTTTAAGAAAATCGATAAGAGGTCAGTGTCAGACTGACAGTTTCTGTGCGTTTTCACAGCGACTTCTGGTTAATTTTTGCTTGGTCGCGTGGGTAGACTTTGGTCGCCATTAGTTTTCTGAGTTGTTGAAAGAGCTTAGTTTACGTAGATAGGGTGACTATTTTTTTTTGTGATTGTTTTGTTTCGGTAACTATGTACGTTGGAGAAAAATAAGAAGCGTCCCTTTCGACCATGGACACTGGAAGTTAGAGCACGTTTGTGGAAGTAGCTCCCCAAATTTAGTTTTTTTTGGGCCGAGCAGGCTAATGTAGTGTCGATAGCATCCACAAATGCTTTAAAAAGGGTATGGCCTTGTAGTTGCTTATTCCTTTGGGCGGAATGGCGATTTAAAATGCTTTAATGAACTTCAACAGCGGTCATAGACGCCATCTAGTAAATTGGGAACCCTCGTTAGTTATTTGACGTAGGTTTTAATTTTAGTATCTGAATTACCCTCGATGGGTGTTATGAAAGATTTCTCTTTCATGTTTGTATATCTAAAATTCGATTTTCGGGTTTTTTTTGGTAGGGGCTAAAAGTCCGAGTACAAAATGATGTACTAGTTTATTTTTTTTGGAATTGCCTGGACGCGGGACGTGCCAGTTGCCGTGTACTATGGGATTTCTTGGAGACTAGCTGTGTAGCAGTTTCCACGCTAGCTGTTTCAGAGACCATGTGTGAGTGTGTGTGAAGATTGAGTCTTCATGAACCATGGGTAGCACGTTTTAGCTAAGTACCATTTTTCTTGAGTATGTTGTTGTAACTTAGTAACAACTTAAAATATCAATATTCTGCATTTGCGTATTGTTCACCATACAGTGTTTTGGTCAAGTTTTGCACTTATGTTATGTACAGAGCTTGTGCAATGTAAACGTATAGCGTATGTCGACATAGCGTTTAGACGTCACAAGAGTCTCTAGTAGTTCAAAGCGTTAGGTAGTCTGTAACAGCTACTTTTGTTATAAATACAGTACAATTTATGATTATAAAGTAAATATTTTTGTTTTCCGGCTAAAGGCCATTTGTTTATTCCAAATTTAGTACTTGTAACTTCGACATTTTAATTTATCTATGGCCGAGTGGCTAGCATGCTTATTGAGTAACCACAGGTACTCGTAAGATATTGTATCATACTATAACAGAGATTTTATGGTAAATTTAGTTAGTTGTGAGAGGTTCTTGCACAGACCTTGCGGAAATTCCTTTTCTGAGGCAATGTCCTGGATGTAGGTCTATGTGGCTGCCAGATCAGGCTGAACAGTCATTTTTTTACAGTGTAGGTCTGACAGTTGCCGTCTTGTGCAAGACCCTGTCAAACAGGGTTTGACTTTTTGCTTTCTTTTATCGATAAACTTTATAAATTTAAACCTTCAGAAATTTCATTGTCAAACCTAGTACTATACTTTAATTTCATTCCACTTATTTATCTTTTAACTTTAAGTATCTATTGTCCACCAACGTAAGAGGAGCTTGCATTTATAAAACCAAGTAACTAAGGGCTTAACAACACCTTAAGAATAAATATTTGTATTGGCCTCTGCGAAAATTTGGCTTTTATTTTAAATAGAGTGACATTGACGACTTGAGTTAATGAGAGCTTATAATGAGCTAGGGTATACCGATTGTGACATAAGTGTTTTTTTTTCTGGTGTGTTTTTTATCTGAGGCCAAACACTAGAACATTTAAAGGCTTTTAAGTAAAATAAAACTAAGGTGGCGCCTTCAGGATTTGACTATAACTTACTTATAAGAGTGCTAAACCTCTCGAACTAGAAACAAAATAGCGAACCTACCCTGAGTTGAGCTAGCTAAGGGGTGTCTGAAGAACATCCTCCAGGGCGTAATTTGGGTTGTGTATAACACACTTAAATTGTTTGTTGTGGGTTTAATTAATTTTAAATAAATTATTCTATTTTTTTATAACAAGAGATAAGAAGCGCTCCGTGAACCGGTAAATCCTTCACCTAAAAGTGGTTAAAAGTTAATAAAAGCAGTTACAAAGTTATTAGTTGTAGTAAAAGAGTGTCATTCGAGAGTCTAAACAGATAAGAAGCGCTCTGTGCTTACACGAAGCACGTCAAAATGTGATTAAAGTAGTTACAAGTATTTGAAAGTAGTAAAGTGGTTGTTTGACGCATCCAAGTTAAAAGGTGTTTGTATGTCGTACCCATGCCAGGGTATATACTGGAGGAGTATTTAATCGTTTAATAAATGATAATGCAGTAAAATTCAAAAAGAATTTTATTTTCCAATTGTAAAGCAAATTTGAACCAGTCGGCTTGTGAAAGACACAGGTTAAAGTTTAGTGTAGCTCATTGTTAAAAACGTGAGTCGTACACAATATTGCTCAGGTTTTTTTTGTCTGCTATCATTTCACCAGAAACTCATAAATCCATTGGAAAGCCTTCACATTGTGTGTCGCTTTGGTACTAATTTATATAATAGTCTCAATGTAAGCACTTCTTTAGGGTTTCGCTAAAATTAGGAATTAACTGATGAGCTACTTTTTTGAGAAGCAAGCATGTCACATACAGAACTTAAATAATCCTTTGACAAAACATAACTACATTTTTACATCGTTTACGATAAAACTCCATAAAAATGCAAAATTTCGGATAGACAATGTAGCATTCTGTTCTTAAAAAACAACAAGCTTTTTTTTTATTTTTAACTTCTAAGAGAACGCATAGAAGTTAACTTTATAGTGTTCTTTTAAAAACTTTCTTTAAGATATTTGCAATGTCAGTCTCTTTTAAAAATAAGTTTTAGTTTGTTGAGCTCTTTAAAAGTATTGCTGTATTATCTTTAAAATCTCATTTAGTAATGCTGTTTTTTTAAAAACATGTCTATCACAGAAAATCCGCTTTTAACATTTAAGTCACAGGCAAATTTACCTAAAGATTTAGAAACTTTTTTATGACATTTTAGGAGTTTTAGGAGACGTCGTGCTTGTAGCCTCTACACTGCATTTAGAAAGTTTTTTCGTTAAGTTTATGCTCAGTTGGCGTTTAAAATTACAGTTTGATATAAACTAAAGGGAATACTTAGTTTAATTTATAAACTCAGTTCGATGAAAAGTTCGAGATATTCAATTTTTATGTTTGGAGTTCAAAAAGTTCGTTCCGACCAATGAAGACGCTCTCTATATTTAAAGTCATGTGTTAGTTGGTCGCGTTTACGTTATTTCTTTATATTGTGTATTGTTTGTTTTGGTTTTGTCCTGCAAAATTTTTAAAATTGTTGATAATTTGAAAAATTATTAGACTATTTTGTTGTTAATTCACTTCATAAGTAAAATTAATATTCCATATTATTTTATTGGTCACATATTTCAACCAACCAATTATTCGAGTTTCGCTCCTAACTATAAATATCGTGAAACTGAACTCTCAAACTTCGAACCAACAAGCCTCATTTTAAAATTCCCTTGATTTTCAAGTTTAGAAATGCACTTTTATAGTATGATAACTCGACAAAAACCTCAATTAAAATTGTTGTAAGTATAACAGTAGACATTAAAGAATAAACAATGTTTTTTAGTACTCCAGTTATATGCTTAGTATCTACGTTTTAAATTTAAAATTTATTCTCATTGGTGAAAACGTTAAAATTAATAAAACGTAAATAGGCATTAATATTAGAAGAAATATTTCTATAATAATTTTTGGTCAGGAAATTTAACTTAACGCATGGTTAAATAGACGCCAACCCGCATCAAATCCACTTCCTTCGTCCCAATCCGTTTCAGCTGAAATAGCCTAGCGCCGAACCAGACAGCGTAAGAGAATGCTAACTATTGACCAATTTGTCTTTAAAGACCCATAATGTTTGGGGCTTTAATAAATAATATAGTATAAATATTATAAATATTTCGGCAGTACTTAAATTAAACTTATATCAAAAAGACAGTTAGTTAACCAGTTGTTAATTCGTCCTTAACCTTCCTAATACTAACTGAGGTAATTTTGTACCTCAACTTGATTTTTTTCATGAAAAATCAAGATAATTTCGTTTTCCTTATTCACGCGACAAAATCCTTTTAGAAATGCTAATTAGACGATATTCCTAACTTAGTTTTTGAAATGAAATTAGCTTTTAAACCATACTAATATTTTTTTCAAGGTTTATTGTGTCTGGGTACAAAAATACCCCAGTCCGTAAAACTTATGGGCGAGCAAAAGCTCTTTTCTATTGTTGTAGACAAGTATTTTCCTGCAAATTCTTAGTATCGCGTGTTCGGTCGTCGAATGTATTTTTATTTTTATTACGTCTACCGTTGGTGCAACATTGACTTTGTGTGAAGTGTTAGCCAAAATTGTTACAAATCAGTTTTTGAAATCGTAATAAAACTCGAGTTGGTGAGTTGTATAACTTCTTTTTCATTTTATTTTTCGTTGCAACTTTTTTTTGATTTTTTTAGAAAATGGCAAGTAGAAAACCAAAAAACCCCAGCAAATTGACAGATGAGAACTACAACTATTCCACGAGGAAAATCTGGAACTAGATGATGGCTTGACCATTTTTGATCATTCATTTGACGAGGAAGATTTGGTTGAGAAAATGGATTTCATGTCGGACGTTATCGATGCAACGGAAGTTGCAGCTCATGATGATGATCATCATGAGGTCGCCGATGATAGTTTGATGCCTGCGTCTACTAGCAATGACGGTTCGACCTGGTATAAACGACCATGATGTACGAAATCGACTACTAAGAACATCATAAGATATGGTCTTGGACTCACGGAATACAGTAAAAACTTTGAAACCATGGTAGAGGTATTTGCCCTTTTTCTAACCAATAATATTATGGAGATAATCGTTGAAAAAACAAATGAAAAAGCTATTTTGGAATATGAAAAATGGAACGAAAAAGTCCAGAAAATCAAAAAGTAGGGACACAGATCCCGTTGAAATAAAGGCTTATATAGGACTTCTATTATCCCAAGGAGCACTGAAAGCCAGAAAAGAGCCGGTTGAAATGTTGTGGATTTCAGATAAGTGCTATAGTAGACCAATTTTTTCTGCGACCATGTCAAGAGACAGATTTATTGCCCTTACAAGATGTATACGGTTCGATGACCTTGCAACAAGAGCAGAACGAAAAACAGTAGATAAGTTAGCGCCAATTAGATGCATATTTGACATATTTGTTGATAATTTCAAACGCATGATGTATTCAGGAACTCATATGACCGTCGACGAACAACTTCTCGGCTTTAGATATCATGCTTCATTTAGAGTTTACATGAAAAGCAAACCGGATAAATACGGAATAAAACTTTGGGCTCTGTGTGACGCTGCAAATGCCTATACCCATAACCTTCAGGTATATTTAGGTAAGCAGAATAATATTGTAGAAGAGAATCAGGGTGAAAGGGTAGTTCTTGATATGGTAGAACATTTGTCTGATGGTTATGGAATTACAACAGACAATTTTTTTACATCTAAATCTTTGGCCGACAAGCTCTTAGCTAAAAACTTGACACTTTGTGGTACAGTACGCAAGAATAAAACTTTTATTCCAAAGGAACTTCTTCCGTTCAAAACTCGTCAATCTCCCTCAAGTATCTTTGTTTTTATCAAGGACCACACATTAGTTTCCTATTCAGATGACAAAAACAAGGCTGTCATTTTATTATCGACTGAACATGTTATAGACGAAGTTAGTGATGAGGCCAACTCGTACAAACCTGAAATAGTTCTTTGCTACAATATTACTAAAGAAGCCGTTGATACCGCGGATAAAATGGTCAAGGAATACACTACGCGAAGAATGACAAACAGATGGCCAATGGTTATTTTTGGTCATCTCATTGATACCGCAGCTCTAAATTCCTTTATTTTATGAAGACTAAAGTATCCCGATTGGAACAAGTCATATCTAGATGCTAGGCGCAAATTTCTCCTATGCCTTGGAAAAGAACTTGTAAAGGATCACATACGTAGAAGATTTGGTAACAAGGATAGGATCCAGCAACTAATCCGCGATCACATGATCACTGTGGTTCCCGAGTTAGGCGGCCCTCATGTACCACCTTTAGCGGAAAGATCA
This sequence comes from Polydrusus tereticollis, assembly GCA_963920685.1. Taxonomy (NCBI): domain Eukaryota; kingdom Metazoa; phylum Arthropoda; class Insecta; order Coleoptera; family Curculionidae; genus Polydrusus; species Polydrusus tereticollis. The sequence goes on from OY987326.1 coordinate 120,759,386, forward strand.
TCTGGTCGTTGTGTTATTTGTCCTAGCCAAAAAGACAGAAAAACCCGCAATAAATGCGACTCCAGTAAAAATTTTGTTTGCCTAGAACATAGTGAGAAAAAAGTTTTTTGTGGACAGTGCAAAATTTAAAAATTGTTTTACTTCAAAAAATGTTATGTTGTTTTTTTGGGATACCATTTCTTATTTGTAAACTTTGTTATAATAAGTATTTTGTTTATATATTTTATTAATTGTGTTTGATTTAACATCAAATATAAGATACTATAGAAAATTTAGTAAAAATGAATAAATTAGCCCCATTTTTTGATTTAATTGCAGGGTATCTTGGTAACTAGTGAAGATAAAGACTTGCGGTTTTTACATTACTACGCTACTTGTTTGTGAAGCAAAAGATGCCCCAAACAGAATCGTTATAGCTTCCTTAGTTTTTAAGCTACAGGCTGTTTACCAAAATGTTTGCTTTTTTACCATCCCCTGTATTTCGGTTATCTTTTAACTTATCAAAAAATTGAAAACTGTTTCTGATAGTTTCTAATAGTTTTTTAGCTGAATTCAGTGGCGTGCTTACTTTTTTCTGAACGTCTTAATTTTCGAGATTTAAAGCAAACATATGGTTTTTTTAAATGGGATACCCTTTATATTTTTCTCTTAATTGATTAGAATATTTTTAAGCTTCTCGAAAATATATATTACAGTAAAATCTCTCAATTACCAGGGGTGATCGATTAATTGAGAAAAATTAAAACAACTGGTCTGCATTTTATAGTGTTTGTTTATTAATAAGTATCTACATATACAGTGTCCGCATCAAATGGGATTTTTTTTTTATTATTAGGTATAGGTAAAAATTGAAAAAGCAGTTAGTTTTTGCTTACCTAAAAACCAAAAATGACGTATACTGAAGCAGCTGCACGACTTGCGTTACCTGTCAAATTTGACATTTTTAATAAAATAGGTTAAAAAATGCCCTTAGTTGTCAAAATATCGAAAAACTTTATTCGAGAAAGTTGTTTATATAGGCCTTTTTAGCCTCTGTACGAAATTTTGACAGTCTAATAAAATTTTTATTTTTTGCCAGTTTCTTGAAAATTTTGATCAACCCTCGTATATTAACTTTTATACATCGATGTAAAACCATTTGCCTTTACTTCATTTGTTATCTTAATGCAATTTTGTGTAAAATTTTTGTTTCCAATTATTTATTTTGCTTCAAAAACTGAAATTGTTATTGATCAGTATGTAATGTTTGATGCAAAGTTTATCTAATTACATCAGTTTTGCCAAAAACGACGTTTCTCATTTTTCTTAAGTTAGTAAACAGATGTACCAAAAGAAAATATTAGGAAGCTCTCGTTGAAATTTCACTTATTTAATATTGGATCAAAAAGAATAAATATTAATCGCTCGAAACATTTTATTCAACAAAAATATAGTTTACAAGTAGGCGATGCATTCGTTGCTAAGGAACATTAGGTACATTCATTTGTTGTTTATTTAATTTCTGAAGCAAAAGTCTGAAATAAGACCTAATTGATTAGTCCTCATTGTAATCAACAATGAAACTTTTATATAATGTTAACAATAGAAGAAAAAATTGAGATTGTTCTACTTTGTGGAGAAACCAATCGTCACAGAGACGTGGCTCAAATTTTTAACAGGGATCCTAATAGAAACATACAACAATCAACAGTTAGCAGAATTCTAACCAAGTTTAAACAAACAGGGTCAGTGGAAAACAGATTTAAAAAGAAGCATACGCCTTTGAGGAACACGGAGGAAGTGGAGTTATCTGTTTGTTTGGATGCTATTGAACATGGACAAACTACTTTACTAGCTATTTCTGAAAGGACCGACGTCAAGCAATCGAGCATAAGTTTTTACATAAAAACAAATTTCGTGCTTTTAAACCGAAATTTATCAATACTTTAAAAGAAAGCGATTTTGATGTTCGCTTTAAATTTTCAATATGGTTTCAAGGAGAAAGAGAGGAAGACTATTATTTTCCATATAATATTTTATGGACAGATGAGGTGACTTCTACCTCTAATGGTGTTGTGAGCTCTCAGAACTGTAGATGGTGGGCTCAAGAAAATCCTCATTTTACCATTGAGTGCAAAGACCAGTACCGTTTCAAAACAAATGTATTTTGTGGCATTTTAAATATTACAGTTATTGGACCGTTTTTCTTTTGCCAAAATGTAACAGGTCTGAGATACCTCCAGTTTTTACAACATGAGCTTAGTGAAGTTTTGGATAAGATGCGGTTATGCGTAAGAAATAAATTGTAGTTTTAACTGGATGGAGCGCCCGTCCATAATACAATTGCTGTTAGAAATTGTTTAAACCAAATGTTTCGAGGTAAAGTCATTGGTCCAGGTTTTGACTGTCATTGGCCGCCGAGGTCCCCGGACCTTACACCCCTTGATTTTTTTTTCTGGGGATACTTAAAAAATAAGGTGTACAAAAACAGGCCATTTAGAGACATTGACCATTTAGAGAATATCATCCGGCACTGTATTTCTGAGATAAATCCAGATTTTATAAGTAACGCTGTAAGACACGTTTCAAAACAAACTGAAATTCGTATAGAACGGGAAGGCAGACATACAGAAATGTAATAGTTATTAATAATTTTAGTAAATAGTTTTAGCAAACTGATTTGTTAGAAGAATTCTTTATTATTAATATTAATTATTAATGCATCGCCTACTTGTAAACTATATTTTTGTTGAATAAAATGTTTCGAGCGATTAATATTTATTCTTTTTGATCCAATATTAAATAAGTAAAATTTCAACGAGAGCTTCCTAATATTTTCTTTTGGTACATCTGTTTACTAACTTAAGAAAAATGAGAAACGTCGTTTTTGGCAAAACTGATGTAATTAGATAAACTTTGCATCAAACATTACATACTGATCAATAACAATTTCAGTTTTTGAAGCAAAATAAATAATTTTAAACAAAAATTTTACACAAAATTGCATTAAGATAACAAATGAAGTAAAGGCAAATGGTTTTACATCGATGTATAAAACTTAATCTACGAGGGTTGACCAAAATTTTCAAGAAACTGGCAAAAAATAAAAATTGTATTACACTGTCAAAATTTTGTACAGAGGCTAAAAATGCCTACATAAACAAATTTTTCGAATAAAGTTTTTCGGTATTTTGATAAATAAGGGCATTTTTGAACCTATTTTATTAAAAATGTCAAATTTGACAGGTAACGTAAGTCGTGCAGCTGCTTCAGTATACGTCATTTTTGGATTTTAGGTAAGCAAAAACTAAGTGTTTTTTCAATTTTTACCTATACCTAATAATAAAAAAAAAAATCCCATTTGATGCTGACTCTCTTGCGAACACTGTATGTAAATAATTTTAATTATTTTTGTTTAAATTTATCAGAACTAGAATTGAATGATATGGAGCCAATTTACCATTATATACATACTGCACGTGTCGTGTATACAATGTACACTAGTTTTGCTTAAAATTCTTATTTTTTAAAATAATCAGAAAATAATGATTGCTTCATATCTTTTCTTTCATTTTTATAAAATTCAGATTCTAGGCCGTTTAACATTTTAAAAGCAATTAGGAAATATTTGTAGACTTGTCAAAATTGTTAGCATTATTAAAAAAGTTTTCCAGGCTTGATATTTTCGACACTGGAGCCAGTTCAGGTTCCCCTTCCTCTGTCTCAGACAATACCTATACACTCGATGATAGTCAATTCTGCTTTCTGTTGGCAAACCGTTATCAATAGAGGCAAATTGTTTAAAGTTCATAAATGTGTCCTTATTATTAGAAAACAGTTGTGCGAGCGGAATATTATCCTCTTCTTCGAGGTTGTCAATATTATCTGTATTACACATAAATCCGGTTTTTATAAAGCATTTTTTATTAACACTGGCGACAAATTGCGCAGGCCACTGAAACACATATCAAGGCATTGGTTATGGTAATATTATTTTTGATTTCTTAAAGAGGACAACCACTGTCTATACATGTTAAAAGCCCCTTAATAGGGTAGCTTTTGTAGAGCATTTTAAAATTTTGAATAATGCCTTGGTTTAAAGGTTGGCAATGTGAGGTAGTATTGGGTGGAAAAAAAGTAAGTCATCAGTGTAATTTTGGGATGAGATGGTGCATTATCCAGAAACGATACCACTCTTCTATTCTATTTCTTCATCTTGGTATCAAATCTGTAAAGTTATGTTGTCATGGTGTCTGCTATCATCCACGCTTTTTTATTCGAGACACATTTTACAGGTAACTTATTGATATGTGCGCCCTTAAAACATCGAGGATTTATGCTTTTGCCTATTATAAGTGGTTCTTCCTTCTTACCATATTTGCGCAGAACAGAATTGTGAATCGTTGCTTCGCTACTTTTTTTCCAGTACACTTGTTATCCTTCACCGCATTTATGATCTTGTTGGCAATGCACGATAGTAGAGACCTGTCACATCTGCATTAAATATCAATAGCCTTTCTTTCCAAGCAGTTACGTCTTCGATATTGATATCGGCTGATTCGCCACATATTTTGTTGAAGGTAATATCGTGCCTATGACGGAATTTTTCTAACCATCGATTTGATGCCTTGAAGTTATGTAATTCTAGACATTGAGCAGATTCGAGGGATTTTTCTTAAATTATTGTCCCGGATATTGGTAAGTGCTTGTTTCGCGGCTTACAAAACCAGTCAACAACAACTTGGTCCACTGCCAGTTCTTTGGTTTTGGGAATTTCTCTTTTTTGTTCACCGTTACCACCTTCTTGAAACAAATTTTAAGTTCTGTATTATTTTATAGCAACATAGTCACTTGGGTCTTACCTACTTTATATTTTTCAGCCAATTTCCTGGTACTTAAACCAGTTTTTTCACTTTCCTCGATTATTTCATTTTTTTCGCTTAAAGAAAGGAATTTCCTTTTTTCCGCCATCTTCAAATATTAGTTATTTCCAAAACACACAGAAACTGCTAAAAATAAAACTAATATTAACAACCGCTTTATCATCCTTTAAAGCAAATTGAATGGATTTGCGTGCAATAAAGTAATTATAGTATGTAACTTTATTTCTTAAGAATTTTCAGGTCGGGTTTTACTGCCCCTAATGGTGAATGGTTTTAGCAATAATGTTTACTATAAATTCCGATGATGAGCGGCCGCGGTCGTTTAAGGGCCGGTAAAGAGGAGTATAAAATAATCAGATTTCCATTTTTAAATATGGGGAAATGATAACCGGTCGTTTAACGCAGGTGATCGCTTTATAGTGGCGGTCGCAAACAGAGATTTTGCTGTAGTTGATAACTACTATTAACAGAAAACGCACAAATTGAAATATTTAAAAAATTAGTTTAGTATAGGTCATGAAACCACTGTAATAAACAAAAAAATATCTATCTGTCATGACTATTTGTCAAAATGTATAGGCTAAAATCACTGTCAAAATTTTGTAATATACGTTATGTTACAAAATGTTATAGAATGTAATAAAAATAGGTAAGTTTTCAATCTTGTAATTTTAATATCTTACTTGTTTTCATAGATATCCAGTGAAAAGGCCAATCAAGTAACATTTTCAAGCTGAAAAATTAATTTAATTAATAACGGATCATTTTTAAAGCCAAGACCTAAATCATGTTATAATAAAGAGACTCGCGAAAGGAACGAAATGAACGTTTTGACTTTTGTAGAGGCACTAGAAGTTTGTGCAAAGTAATAGAAAAAATCTCGGAGTGACAAAATCTTGTGTCTAAAAAATTATTAAATAAATATCATTTCAAACCCTATGAAGTAAAGATTGTGTCACGTTTACGTAATAGGGATGCTGTGCGACGACTTATTTTTTGCAACTGTATCTAGATCGAATACGAGTCGACACGCGGTTTGATACAAAATTAATATGGTCTGACGAATATTATTTTATGAGTTCCGCACAGGCATTATCAGTCGCCATAATACAAAATATGAGTTTGTGTGGTAAATGTAATATTAGTGTATTTTTACATATTGTTTATAGATACGTAGATTTTAAAGTTTTAAATAGGATTTCTTTATTATTATTGTAAAATGCAGTAACATATAATCAACCGTTAGGGTTTCACCAAAATTTCATTATTTCTGTTAAATTTCACCCGTATATTTTTACATAATATTTATTCTGGAATTAAATGACTAGATCAACGGAGTTTCTTTTAAAAAAGGTTTTATTTCTAAAAAACAGGGCTAACTTAACTTAAAACTATAGTGAACAATCAATATGAACAGCACGTAGCTTTGACACAATATTAATGTTACGTTTATTATTAATACAATTAGTTTTATATAAATAAGAGTGCATATTCAGCAGTTATGGTAATGTTTCGTCTAGGGATATTTCTCCTCCACCCTTAGTTTCTTCAACGTCCTCGTTGATTAATTCCTGGAGGGTCCTTATGGGAATAGTTTTTAAGATTTGTTTTTTCCATTTATATAAAACAAAACCTATAGTACATATAAAACTAATACTTATAACTAGGAATACAAAGTAATGTGTGTGTGTTTGAGGTATAAGGTCTTGAAAAATTATAGGCTCTACCAAATCCTCTTGAATTGTTTTTGGATTTTCTAAATGTCTTAATTGTAGGCTTATAGAAAGATTTGTGGGTGGAATAGATATTGCCTTCGGAAAATTAGTCGATATATTATTTATCGATAGGGAATATTTATGCTGGTTTATTATTACATCACATTTACTTTGAATAAGGGAACACTCTTGCAGAGTTGTTTTTTGAAATTGAAAACAATCTTCGTAAATTGTTTCCGGGTTTTTAGTACAAAAAAGTAGAGCATTCTTATATGTTACAGTATGTACTTGGTAGCTGTTTTGGACCATAGCAAATTGACATGTTTGTGGTAAGAAGCAACTGTTAGCAATAGGATTAGAACACATCCATTTTGAGTTTATCTCATCGCAGTTTCTATACCATAATTCGTTACAATAATACTTACTAGGACTAATTAAAATTTTAGACTCATTATTTGGGATGGGGTATACAAATTTTAAATCACATACATTTTTCTCGAAAATGGGGATCTTAATTACTAGAATTGCTATTTCTTCTAAAATCAAAAGACCGGTCTTACAAATTAATGTTAGTTCTGATAAATGCCTAATAGGCCATAGAGTATTTTTAGGGTAGTGTATTTTTAGATATTCCCAAATTTCATTTATTTCATTAACATTCAGAACTTCAAGATCCAGGGTTTGTAAATGTGCAAAGGAGAGTATACGAAGGAGTTTTTCTAAATACTGATTCAAGTTGTTTATTTGTATATACTGATTTTGTAGTGCTAAAGTTAAATTTATTTCGTTCGACAAATTAGAGATTTCAGAACGAATTCTTTTCGAATTTTCATTAATAATGTTTATATTTTCCTGAAATTTATTCATGATGTTACCGGCAAATGAACTCAGGTCGTTGATTTTATGCATCGTATTTAGCTGATTATGTTTGAGTATTTCTAAATTCTGGGTAATGCTTTCTAGATCGTCATCGTCTAGGTTCCCAGTGATAAATTTTATACCGCTTCCGAGGAAGTTCATTAAACCTCGTTTCTTGCGAATTGAGCTTTCATCATTGTTATTTAACTTTAAGTAAGTGTCATATGTATCGTTTAGAGCCCTAGAGATATGATAAAAATAAGTACTTGTGAAATTATTGCCTTGTTTGTTTACCCTATGTTTTAAAATTACAAGATTAGTAGTCATTTGAGAAAGAGTATATTTTACGCTAGTTATGTTAAATGGAATGTAGGTTGAATGAAAGTGATTGATAACTAAAGAGGGTGATACGTCTTCTAAATAGTATCCATTATTAGGAAGCTTGTATGCCTGAAGGGCCTGGCATGGGTTCTTTTGAGCCTGTAGGGTCAGGATCAGGAGGCTGAAAAGAAATAGGATTTTTTCTAATTCTTTTAATTTTTCTTACGTGTGTGGTAATCGGTTTCTTTTTTGAAATTCCTGTTATTTTATTTTTACTAATTTCAGTTACTTTCGTAGGTATATACCGTGGGTTAATTTTATTTCGCAAAGGATTTTTTTTGTATACGGTTTGGTCAACTTGTATGTCGGGAGGATTTTCGGTATTTTTATTTTGCTTTTGTGTGTTAGTAAGTTGTTTTTGGTAAGCATTTTTATAGACACTTTCGTAAAAAGGTAAGAGTTCATTTTTCCTTTTTTCGTTATATTGTTCAAATAAAGTCAAGTCGTTATTAAGGTTAGGCTCGTTGAAATATGGGCCGTACAGGATAGAAAAGGGGGAATGGCCTGTAGTTGAGTGGATACTTTGATTGTAGATTAGGACAGCGGAAGTCATGATATTTTGGGGGGTTTCTTCGGGATTTTGCATCTTTAGGATTCGGAGTTTTTCAAGAAGTGTAGAGTGTAGTCTCTCTACGGGACTATTAGAGGAAGAGTTTCCAGGTGTCGTGTAATGGATTTCTATGCCAAAAAGTTGGCAAAATTCCTTAAAGAGGTTATTCTGAAATTCTTTTCCTTGATCGGAAATGATTTTTTGTGGTGTATTGTGGTGTGAAAAATAATGTCTCAACTTGCTTAAGATGGTTATGGCGTTTTTATCGGAAATAAAGTAGGCTTGGGCGTACTTCGAAAAAGAATCTATTATTGTCAAAAACTGACAATTCGAAAACTGGAATATATCCATATGAAGGGTTTTGAAAGGTTTTTGAGATAGTAAAGGGCCTTCATAGGAGATTTTGTATGGGTGCCTTTCATACTTGTTTTGCAGGCAAATTTCGCAGTTATTAATGACGTTTGTAATTGAGTCTCGTAGTTTCGGCCAATAGTATTTTTGTTTAATGTGATTGTACGTTTCGGTAATGCCGTTGTGGTTATTTTGATGATATTTAGCGATTATTTCTTTTTGTTGTTCTATGTTTATTACGTCAAGTAAATAAGTGTTGGAGAATATAAGTTTGGCAGTCGTATTAAGGTTCGCATTTACTATTCTTTGAAAGTCTATTTTTAGTTCTGGGTCGGTTATAAAAATAGTAAAAGAGGTGTCGGGTTTGATAATTTCTTTGAGAACCTTTAAAATATGTTCTTGTTGGTCTTCCTTATGTATTCTCACGAAGTGATGGTTTTTCTTGAAGGGCTTTGAGTAGGAATGTATATATGTTTCACCGTAACTTAGAACTAAGCGATTTGTGGCGTAATTTATTGGCAGTTCGGATATTGGTATGTATTTTCCTTGAGTGTCGTTATTAGAGTGTATTGTGGCGTCAGAGTTATTGTCGTTTGCTTCGGGATTTGCCGAAGGGGTTGGTTCTTCCGGAATTTGTATAGCTGGAAGGACTTGGTCATTTATGACGTCATTGTATTTTTCGGTGAGGACAAAATCAGCAAGATCGAAATCAGCGAGATTGGCAACAGTGTTGTCAGCGTTAGGAGCGTTAGATTGAGTGTCATTTTCGTTATTCGTTTCGAGGGCATTGATTTCTATTCGTGATAGGGCGTCGGCAACGACGTTTTCTTTGCCTTTTTTATACTTGATTTCAAAGTTGAACTCTTCTAATTTGAGTTTCCATCTAATTAGGCGAGAATTAGGCTCTTTTAATTTGGAAAGCCAGACAAGGGGGTTGTGATCCGTTTCGATAATGAATTTTTGGCCGTACAGGTACGGGCGAAAATGTTTGGCCGAGTCAACAATGGCAAGAAGTTCCTTCTCTATCGTAGAGTAGTTTCTTTCGGCGGTGTTGAGGGTTCGAGAGTAATAGGCTATCGGATGTTCGTTTTGGGATAAAACACTGCCTATGGCGACATTAGAGGCATCGGTAGTGAGTTTAAATGGTTTTGCATAGTCAGGGTATTGAAGTATCGGTGAGTTGGTTATGAGATCTTTGCATTTTAAGAATGCGTTGACGTATTCTTGGTTGCCAATGTTATTTTCGGAACCTTTTCTAAGACATTTTGTGATGGGAAACGTGACTTTTGAGAAGTTCTTTATAAATCGTCGATAGTATCCTATTAATCCAAGGAAGGATTTTATTTCCTTTTGGGTTTTTGGCATAGGATACCTCTGGATAGCTTCAATTTTTGAAGGGTTAGGTTTTATTCCTTCAGGGGTAATGATGTGTCCTAGGAACGCGACTTCTTTGCAGAGAAATTCCGACTTGTCTGGTTGGATTTTGAGATTGACCTCTTTTAATTTTTTGAAAATCTGTCGGATGTGGTCGATGTGTTCCGAAAGTGATTTTGAAAAGATAACAACGTCGTCCATATAGACAAAGCAGAACTTATACAGGTAGTCACGCAGGATTTCGTCCATCATGCGTTGAAAGGTGGCAGGGGCGTTTTTGAGCCCAAGTGGCATTCGAAGGTATTCGAAATGGCCATTGTTCACAGAGAAGGCAGTTTTTTCGATGGATTTTGGGTCCATCTCGATTTGGTGGAATCCTTGGGCAAGATCAAGGGTCGTGAAGTAAGTGCACTTGCCGAGATTGTCTAGTATCTCTTCGATTCGAGGTAGGGGGTATTTTTCTTCGATGGTGACATCATTGAGGCGGCGATAGTCGATAACCATACGAAATTTTCTTTTTCCCGATGCATCTGCTTTCTTTGGTACAATCCAAACAGGTGCAGAATAGGGGGATATCGAGGGTTTGATGATTTTATTGTCCAATAATTTTTGAATTTGAGATTGGATTTCTGTGTTCATTGCAGGGGGGTGTCTAAATGATTTAGTATAGACCGGTTGGTCACTGGTAGTTCTAATGAAATGCTTTGTTTGGCTGGTAAAAGTAAGATCGCAATTTTCATGGTACATGATGTCTTTAAACTCATGTCAGAGGGGTAGTATTTTCGATCTTTCAAGGTGTGTTAAGTGCTGTAATCTTAATTGGGTTTCAGGGTCGAATTTTTGGTTATTACTGTCGTCAATGGAAGGGTCGAGTAACTCGAATTGGTCTGTTGGAATAACCTTTATTCTTTGATGGAAATTGACATGGATACTGGGTGTGGGGTTTGGAATTTTGCAAATACCGTCTTTAACCTCAATTAGAGAGTCCGGTATGACATGGTCTTTTATAGCGAAGGAGGGTAAAATAGCTATGCCTTTTTCGTAGTTGACTGGAATTTTTAAAAAGTTATTATTGAAATTCTTAATTGGCTCAGATAATGGTTTGTTATATGCCAGTGAAAATGGAATCTTTACGTTGCTAAGTGTAAGAGTTTTATTTTCATAGTCTATGAGAGCATTTAGATTTTTTAGATCTTTAGTACCGATAAGTGCATCGAAATCGTTATGCCAGTTCAAAACTCTCATTTTAAAATCTTGATTAATGCCTAGTTCATGTAATAATTTGATGTTTAGATTGTTTTTTTCTTTGTATGTATTTTTGCATGCTGTTACTTCAAAAGGTTCGACAAATATATTTGCTGGGTATAATTCGGCTATTTTAGGGGTAATTATTGAATCTGAGGCTCCTGAATCAATAAGTATTGTGATTTGTCTTTGGGGAAGATAGAAATAGGGTAGTTCGATTTTTTGGGCAATGTTGTTTAGGTTAATGATTGGCTCGAGGCGAAATTCGGAAAATTTTCAACAGGTATATTTTCTTCAATATTTTCAAAATTTGGCTGAGACTGGTTATAATAATTTGGGAGGTCTTGGCAATCAGGACTAGTATCTTGGGGGTATAGTTGATCTTCGTAATTTACGTAATAGGGTTTAGAGTCGTCGAAGGACTCCGGGGATTGTTCTGTCTCATACTCGATATTATAGGGATATTCGGACTGTGTTTGTACATTGTACAATTCTTGGGATGAGAAGTTAGCAGGTCCTGTACTTTGGAAAAAGTTTGGTTGCCTATAGGGTTGTTGCCTTTGTTGTTGTATTCGAGAGGGTCCGGCAGTCGACATAGACATTGGGACAGGAGGCTCTTGACGAGGGGCTCTGTTGTGCTGAGGGGCAAAGACATTTCTTGGTTTACTAAACGCTTGAATATTTGTGGGGAAATGTCTATTAACAGGCCGGGGGTTTACATGAATCGGCTGAGAGGGAAATCTCTGAGGTGGTGTAAAGTTAGTAATCATGGGGTGTCTGTTTGTCGGTCTATTATTGTTATTTGACACATTATGGGTGTAGATGTTATTTTGTCTAGAATTGTTAGGTAGGGCCGAATAGTTGTTAGTAAAATTCACCTGTGACTCAATCATATTATAATTTACTACATGGGATAATGCGTCGCTAAGCGTAGAAGGGCGTTGTATCATTAACATAGTTTTTAACGTTTGTGGAGAATTAGCAGTTAAAATTAAAACTGAGGTTGTTTCCACCTGATTGATTAAAATTATTTTAGAATTTTGATCTTGAACTTCGCACTGAATTTTGGAAATTATTCTTTGAATAAATGATTTTAACCTATCTACAAATTGTAGAATATTTTCGGATTTATTTATTTTTATATATTGTAATTGTTGCATTAAAATTTGGTGCGTGATGGGATCGCCAAATTTTTGTCTTAGGGCGTCCTTGATGGTTGGCCAGCAACCTAAATCGGGCCTTGAAAGTAAGAAATTTCGAGCGTTATCAACTAGCTTAGATTTGATAGCGGCAAGGACCACTTTCTTTTGGTCTTCAGAATTTTTAAAATACAGTGCATAAAATTCATCGATAGAAATTATAAAACTTTCTAGATGATTTTGTTCGCCAGAAAAGTTGGGTAAGTGTGACGTATGGAATCTAATGTTCTCCATTCTTTCTAAATCTGAAATCTCACTATTTTCGAAATTTGAATTTTCAATATTTTGAGTGATATTTTTATTCGATTCTAGCTCTAAATTATTATGACCAGATGTAGAACTATCTTGGTAAAAGGTGTTTAAATCTAAGTTATCTAATAAAGAATTCAACACGTACGATTCTGCTTGAGTATCTGAGATATTACTTGCAGATTCTACGTTAGAGTTTTTAATTTTTCTAGTTTTATTTGGGATATTTAAGCCTAAAGTGTCCCTATTTTTGTTTAAAGCCTTTCGTATACGCTTAGAAACACCAGACATTAAAATAGCAATTCAGTAATTACTTACAACATAATCAAGGAGTAGTCCATAGAGCCTATGTTGTAGAGGTCCACGACAAAGGAAGTCCTATAGAGGCGTGACTGAAGGGCTAGCGCCTGGGTGTTGATCGTCGTCGGGGTGACAGGAACTGGATCCACAGCGTCTCGTACAACACGGTAGAAGACTTAAAGCGGCACCAACTGTCTCCAAAATGCTTCTGGTACTCGATGAACACAAATTTGCTGTCGAAGGGCGAGTCCGGAAGTCTTTAAGTTCGGATACCGCACAAAGATTTTGAAAAATCACAACCGCACAACGAAAAACCGATAAAGGGCGGCGTCGCACTATCCTGTTCGCAGCGCCAATTAAATGACTAGATCAACGGAGTTTCTTTTAAAAAAGGTTTTATTTCTAAAAAACAGGGCTAACTTAACTTAAAACTATAGTGAACAATCAATATGAACAGCACGTAGCTTTGACACAATATTAATGTTACGTTTATTATTAATACAATTAGTTTTATATAAATAAGAGTGCATATTCAGCAGTTATGGTAATGTTTCGTCTAGGGATATTTCTCTGGTATTAATATGCCCCTTTTGGATAAATGAAACTAGTCCACCCTTACCCGATGCCTTTACTAATAGAAAATCCTTTGAACAATCGGTTAAAACAAGGGGAGAATATTTTTTATTTAAATTTGCTTAAGAAATTTCACATATATAATACAGAGTAAACGCCACATTATCGAAGTACATACATTTCCCAAGTGTTAATCGTACTATACTTAACCAGCACCCAAGTAAATTTCCAAATTATTACAAGATTTATACGGACTGCTGAAAGAATCAGAATGGAGTTGGCAGTGCTTTTGCTATCCCCAAAGCTAATATTATGTATAAGTATAAGTGCGATGATAGAGCATTAATATTCATCGCCGAAGCCCAGACTATTATAGAAGCCATATAATATGTCGTAACTAATTCTACGACGTGTCAAAGGGTAGTTATTTTGTCAGACTTACAGTCAGTGCTCCAAGCAGTATATCGTAACAACAGTTGTAATTATCCCCTTATTGCAAAAATCCTAAACCTCATAACTATTCTCTATACCAAAATATTCCACGTAGAGTTGATTTGGGTCAAAGGGCATACGAGATTGAAAGGCAACGAAGAGGTTGATAGAGCTGCAAACGAAGCAGTGAAGAATGTTGAAATTTTAGCCAAAGTACCTACAAGTGATCTTTTCACCTTACTAAGGGCAGATCTGCTGACATCATGGAAGGCAATGTATCAGAACTATGTACTAAATAATGAAAACCTCTTCATTCATTCATTTAAAACTTCCAATCAATGCACTAATAAAAAAATGCAGCTGGCAGATCTTGTTTCACAGCATATTTTCGTTATGTGACTGTAATAAGCATCTCTATAGACTAAAACTAAATGAAACACCTCACTTATCCTGTGATAATCAATCTATCGACGATACAAACCGCAAGGTTTTTAACTGCAACCTTAACAGAAGAGCAACAGAGACTCTCTGTTCACAACTCGCCAGGCATAATTTATTGCCTATCAATTTTACCTCCCTAATGTCGATGGCTAATATAAACACAGTTATGGAAAGTATATTTATCAATTGCATTAATCTGTCCGGATATAAAGTATAAATTAATATACCTAAAAAAATCCCCTACACAGTCCTTGCTTATCCTAATATCTTTTTTTTTCTTTTAGAGTCTCTACTGTCCCGTGTAAACCAAAAATCGCCCTGATAGGCCCCAGTGGCGTCAAGCGAGTGTTCCCGTGCATATTTTTATTTCAATATACGCATTTATTTTGAGTAATCATCCTTTAACTTTAATATAATAATAATAATATATTCTGGTCAAAAGAAGAGGGAAAAAATTATTGTAGTATTATAGTCATGATATATCCTTTTGTTTGTTCACTGGTTTCAGAGCCCACACTATCCAAATTTTCTAAATTTTTCTATTTTTGCATTTATTGTTTTTGAAAAGCCTAAAAGTAGCCTAATCTTCTTCTTTCATGTGCCTTGTCCGGTCTCCCTGACGTTGGCGATCACCATGGCAAAAGCTGAACGGTCCTCCGCCAAGCGAAAAAGTTCACCAGCCCTTCTTATGCCGGTCCAATCCCGAATATTTCTGAGCCACGACTGTTGCTTTCTTCCAACTCCACGGCGCCCCTCTATCTTGCCCTTTAGTATGAGCTGTAATAGACGATATTTATCACCTCTCAAAATATGTCCAAGATATGATGTCTTTCGGCATTTTACGGTCGTCAAGAGTTGCCTCTCGATGTTTGCTCTTCGTAGTACATTCTCGTTTGTAACATGTTGTGTCCACGAAATACGAAGCATTCTTCTGTGAAGCCACATTTCAAATGCCTCCAGTTGGTTCATTGTCCTGACCTTCAGAGTCCACGTCTCTACGCCGTACAGCAATACCGACCATACATAGCATTCAACCATGCGTTGTCTTCAGATTCAGGTTGTCATTGCAAAAAAATGATCTCATAATATTAAACGTTGCCCGAGCAATTTCTATTCGGCACTTTATCTCGCAGTCCGGGTTTAGATCCTCTGTAATAATACTACCAAGGTATTTGAACTTAGAGACACGTTCAATTTGGCTTCCATTAAGTTCTAGGGTGGTGCCATTGTGGGGTTCCCTGCTGAATATCATAAATTTGGTCTTTCCTATATTAATTTTTAGGCCTTGTGTCACTCCCACGTCGCCGATTTTGTTTATAAGCAACTGTAGTCCCTCGATTGTGTTTGCCAAAATCACTGTATCATCAGCATATCTGATTGTTGTTATTGGCTCTCCATTTATTTTGATGCCGAGGTGTGATATACCTTCCAACGCTTCCTTAAATATTCGATCAGAGTATAGATTGAAGAGTAAGGGCGACAGTATGCAACCCTGTCTTACTCCCCGCTGTATTCTAATATGGTCTGTTTTAATATTGCCTATTTTTATCTGGGCCGTTTGATTCCAGTATAGATTTTTAATTATGCGGATATCTCTATCATCTATTCCAACCCCCTGTAGTATATCAATAAGTTTATCGTGCTGTATGCGGTCAAAGACTTTTTCGTAATCGATAAAGCATGCAAAAACATCCTTCCGTTGATCACGGCATTTTTGGAGGAGAAGGTTCATTCCGAAAAGTGCTTCACGCGTTCCGAATGCGTTTCTGAAGCCGAATTGAGAATCATCAAGATCTTCCTCACATTTACGTCTGATGCGAGCGTGAATGATCCGTAGGAATGCTTTGAGCATGTGGGACATGAGGCTGATTAAGCGATAGCCTAATCTAATAAAAGAAAAATATACAGAGTATCCCATTAGAAAAAATCATATTTTTGCTTTACATCTCGAAAAGTAATACTCCCAGAAAAAAAGTAAGCGTGCCCCTGAATCCTGCTTAAAGATCTCTCTTAAAAACAGTTTCTAATCACGGATACCCATGATAGAAAACCAAACTCCTTAAATGCGCCATTACGGATTGTTGTCAAATATTACAGGTATTTGTTTGATTTTGAAAGTTTATTTTTTATTTCTGTGAAAAATTGTTCAACATGGCACTAAGTATTAAATATGAAAAAATTGAAAAACACGATACGATATGTATGTTTGTTCTTTTCAAGACGCGAACGCAGCCTCGGAGCTGTATTTTAAAAGGTAAGGTTTAAAATTATTTCTTAGGTACCATAAATATTCATAGTAAAAATAAAAAAAATTTACATATACATACATTTACATATAAAGAATTAAAATCCTCTGTATGTCTTGTAAAATGGAAAACTTTAAAAAACGCGCACCAAACTTTTCTCAAGTGAAAAAAATTGGTAATTGTTTAGATGAGTGAAAATATTATTTTCTCAGTTCCACTTCAATTTTACTTGTAAAAGTCATGATATTATACATTTAATTCTTAAAATAGACGAAAACTAACCTAAAGTGACACTGAAAAACTTAAAAACTTAAAAAAAATTTTATTCGTTTTATTTCCGCAGAAAAAAACATCATATTCGTGATCAGCGGCCTAAGATTAGACTCTATGCAAAAGATTAGCGAAAATTTTACTGTTTCCACTAATACAAACAAGGTCGCGAAGCCAAATCCTTTGTCAGTAGCTCTAGCCTCACCCAACTCGCGGGTGAGCCAACTTGGACCGAGATGGTGACTTTGCTAGTTTGTTGGATCTTTTCTTAGCCTTGAACCCCGACTTGTACACTGTCACCGTGAAGCCTTCGTTAGGAATCTCTGACCACAACTTTATTTCGGTACTAAACAAACTACGAATTAGTGTTGAACAGTCTCCTAATCCATGCAAGATTTGGCATTCTACATCAGCTAAGTGAGATGACCTAAAGGATCATTTTCGAAATTTTCCTTGTCGGAACGATTGTTTTACCTCTGATGATCCATCCATCTGTGCTAGAGTAGTATCTGACGTTATTCTGACTGGCATGGAAGCCTTCATCCCTTTCTCAACGTGCCCTTCTAACGGCAAGCATTGGTTTATTAAAAATTGCGAACGAGCTGTTAAATCAAGAAATTATTTCTACCGAAAATGGCGTAAAAACCCTACTGCCATAAATCGTATCATCTTTGTGAATGCTCGAAACCAATTCAAGCAAACGATAAATCAAAGCAAAGAAGCATACAAGCAGAGGATCAAAGACAAACTTCTTGAATGTCCTAACGGCTCAAGACCATTTTGGTCGGTAGCTAAGGCCGTCAGTCAGAACTTTACCAAGTCAACCATTCCACCTCTAAAACGTTCTTATGGCACTATTGCGAGCAAAGCATAGGAAAAAGCAAACTTACTGGCGGAACTATTCTCTTCACACTCAGCGGTTAGTTTTCAGGAAAAAACTCCACCGAACATTCGCCCTGTAAAATCGAGAATGCCTGAGATTGTTTCTCGGCACCGGCACGTTAAACGAATCTTGAGGAGTCTTGACACCGAAAAAGCTTCTGGTCCTGACGATATTCCAATCATCGTAATTAAGACATGCGCTGATAAATTGACACCGGTGTTTTGTAGGCTTTTTAACGTAACTTACAAAAAAGGACTATTTACTTCTTGCTGGAAACTGCGCGGGTCCAGCATACCCAAAAAAGGCAAGACGACCTTGCCAAAAAAGTATCGTCCAGTCGCATTGCTTTCGGTTATATTAAAAGTTATGTAGAAGGCTCTGAACGAAAAATTATTAAAGTACCTGGAAAGCTTCAACATTATTAGTGCCCGTCAGTATGGACTCCGTAAGTCTAGATCAACATAACCTTCTCGCTTATGTTACTCACGTTTGGAACAACGCAATATAACATTATGGGGAGTCCGGGGCGGTAGCACTGGACATTTCCAATGCCTTTGACCAAGAATGGCATGAAGGGCTTCTAACTAAAGTGAAAACGTACGGAATGTCGGTTCAGTTTTGTTCATGGCTGTCACGCTTTCTTAGAGGCCGTTCTCTTCGAGTCGCGATGGACGGATTTCTTTCAGGCACATTTAACGTCAACGCCGGAGATCCTCAAGGTTCTATGTTATCGTCCACCCTCTTTTTACTATACATTAACGATCTTTTGGAAAAGACTAAAAATCCTATAGCTTTGCTGATGACAGCACACTTGTTTCATCATTTACTTTGGATGCTCGAATATCGGCTGCCAATGCACATCTATATAGGCAGCACATCTCAACAAAGACCTAGAAGAAATTCTGTCTTGGGTTGACAGTAAGTAGAACTTAACGCTAAAAAACCCAAGCGGCAGTTCTTTCTAAAAAAGTTAATTTTGAAGAACCGGATATAGTCATGGCGGGACACTCGATTCCCTTGGCTCCATCAATTCATTTATTGGGCGTCAATTTGGATAGTCATATGTCTTGGCATAGTTACGTTGCGGCCACTGCTGAGGCAGCCTCGCAGAAGCTTGGAATACTCTTCCAAAGTAGACACCTCTATACACACCAACAACTTTTGATGCTCTTTAAAGCCCAAATGCGACCATCGCTGGAGTACTGTTCGCATATTTGGAGCCCTTGGAGCCCGGCTTCTAAACATACCCTGAGATTGCTAGATTCAATTCAAAGAAAAGCCCGTTGCTTCATCGGTGACTATGATTTGACGAACAACCTGGAAAGCCTTAATCATCGAAGGGAGGTTGCCGACTTGAGTATATTTATAAATATTTTCATAGCAAGCGCTCAACTGAGGTTGTCCGCTTGATTCCACCTAGAGCGGTGCATGGTAGAAATACACGACGAGCCGCTGCAGCCCACCCGTATGTGGTTCGGCTTAGTGTCCCTCGAGCAACACTGTTTAAAAAGTCTTTCATCTGGAGAACGTCATTGCCCTGGAACGACGTCCCTGAGGCCGTGTTCTCCAACGAGTATAATCTCCAAAGATTCAAGACCAACGTAAATCGTTTCCTGTGCACACGCGTCGCTCGCAGAGCACCATAAAGAATTAATTCTGCAGTGCCGTCTCAGACGAACAAGTGCTGTGCTTCATCGTCAAAAATGTTAGGGTGGGTTTTCTAACAATTACAACAATAACAATTCCATAAAAGGATTGACTCCTAAACTATAATAAACTATTATTTACTGTAACCACATATCTTACACTATTTATATTCTTGAAAGTAAATATGAGAAAACAGTTGCAGTGGAAATTAATTTTTAAAAAGATATTGCGGCAAATTAATCACATGTTAAAACTATTTAATTTATTTTATAATTTAGCAAAACTTTGTTTTTGAGGCAATTTATAATAAAACGCATTTTTATGCTCGTATTTTACCGAGCTCATGAATATAACACATGCCGGTTATAAATAACTCAGTTGGCAAAATATCAAAGACAGTTTTGAAATATTTCTCTTAATGTTTATTGTACATGTGTATACTTTCTGTTACATAAAATTTTAAAGAAATATGGATTGAAGTTAAAGAGCAATAGAGTAATACATTTTTTATAACTTAGGTACAGTATGCGAAATTGGTTGAGGAAAATGGTTCTCGTTTATTACGGGCGGACCGCCGCGGGTAGGGCTGGGGTGGTGGGGCCATGCAATGGCGGTTTACTAGATAGTCTATTGGTAAAACTAAAAGTACGTTGTTTCTGTAATTTACCGTCCACCTGTACCTGTAGAGATAGAAGATGATCCTTAAACTAGTACCAGGAAGGTAACAGTGCAACTTCAAACAAGTGCAATAACTGTGTGGAGGGTTTGCATTTGCGGCAAATGTATGGGCAGGGATCATTGGCGATTTTCTTATTGGACCATACTTTTTACCACCTCGATTAATTGGAAACTTCTGCAGTTTCTATCTTGAAGTTGACGTTCTGTTAAAAGACATACCTCTACAAATAAGAACTAATATGTGGTTCATCCACGACGACACCCCCGACTCATTTTAGCCTAGCAGCTGCTCGTCAATACCTCGACAACACTTTTCCTAATTGCTGGATTGGACGCGCAGGTCTTTAAGATTAGCCCGCTCGCAGTCCCGACTTGAATCCTCTAGACCATTACCTATGGAATCACCTAAAGTATCTTGTCTACAAGACGTCTGTACTAGATGAAAATGAATGAATTCGAATTATTGAAAGTTGCAATGCGATACGAAATAATGCAGGCATTTTTGAACGTGTAAGAGAATCAATGGTGAGACGATTGCAATCTTATGTTTTATCAGAAGGTGGCCACTTTTAAAATTTGCTTTCATTAACTGTAAAACTGTAACAATTGCTTTGTATCATTATTTAGAAAAATAATTATATTTTTTATTTAAATGTTTTTATTAACTTTGAAATACATAGGTTTTTTTTTGTACATACATGCAATAAAGTGGTTTTTATTTTTTTTTTATCGAAAGCGAAGCAAGATACGAAAGCAAAAGAGTTGTATTATTAGTTGGTAAATCCGAAAAATAATATCAAAATTAGA
Organism: Polydrusus tereticollis; assembly: GCA_963920685.1. NCBI lineage: Eukaryota > Metazoa > Arthropoda > Insecta > Coleoptera > Curculionidae > Polydrusus > Polydrusus tereticollis. Next base: position 120,780,447 of record OY987326.1, read on the forward strand.
AAAAAGTCAGTGGCGTACATTTTTTTGTCAATAATATTCGTTAAGGTGCTCCCCGAGACGCCACTGGACTTAATAAATTTAATCTAGTTAGCACAAATTAAGCCCCTTAGCATTATGAATAACGGTACCAAGTTTCAATAAAATCGGGAAAAGGATATTCAAAAAAGGAATATAAAATACCGATATTTTTTAAAAAACTTTAACACCCTATATATTTAAGAAAATATATTTAAGAAAATATATTTAAGTTACCCATAATTTGTAGCTAAATGCTAAATATATGATATTGTATGCTTAGAAATAAAAAACCAATAAACTAAGCATTTTTCTTATAAATATATATTTTAAGACAAACATTCAGCATATTATGTTCATTTCGTGTGCCATATTTTAAATGAGCCTATGAAAGCCAGAGGGGTCTTAGTCAATTTTTTCAGTATTGCGTTTTTTGACACTATCGTATTATATAGGTAGTAATCTATCTCTGAACAAAATTTGAAATTTTTATCTTCAGTACAACATGACATCAGATGTCGCCACTAACAGTGATGCAAAACATAACCACGTATAGGTACTGATGAAAGCCATAGTGGTCCAAATCTGACTTAGACCATTATGACATTGTGTGCCAAGCAACTAACAAGGAAAAAATAACATAAATCACCTGATTAACTAATGTGTTCTTGGCCTAACTCGATAGGAAACCATGTAGGTACACTGTACAGTTTACATAATTTAAATCGCCCGGCCCCAAAAATCTAGTTCTTAAGTCATATAGCTGACGCTAACAATTATTTAACCAAAGTGTAGTAGATTCGCGCTTTATTGGGGCAAAGAGCATCAAAAATTAAAAAAATTTAGATTTTTCCAAATTTCATGAATTGCCAATTGATTTTAATGATTTTTATAAGAAGTAGGTAACCTTGGTCTAATAAGGGCAATTTCGTCTATTCATATTTATGTAATTATTAATAACACTACTATACAGCCAATTGGCAACTGTAATGTAAAAGCAGTTTTTTGTTCATTTTTGGCCTCCAAATGCAAAAATGTTGGTAAAAACTTCCTAACCCGTAAGATTATTGAGTCATGATTTTTTCCAGCAAATATTAATTAGTATTTTAATCACATTATTTTAAAAAGTAATTTGTAACATACCGCCAAAATTACGTTTTTCCTAAGTTAGGGAAATTGTGCACCATCTGGCAACACGGAGTGGGGGTGTCTAGGCACTTGACACCACAACCACGAAGGCTCAACCCTCTAGGGCTTAAAATAACGGAAGTACCCATTTAAACCCAATTCCAAGTTTTATTCTGCCCCTTAGTCGAATCTACTTATAGATGGCCCCCGTATACGAGAACTATGCCGTCGCTTCTCGAACTTCCCATACCCGATATTTCTAGAAAATACCAGAGGTTCGGAACGGCTATAAAAGCAGCTGGCCGGCCGTCGGATCATCAGTATTGGTTTAGCACGAGTAGTGGTCATTGTTGGATAGAGAAACGAAGTGCGCGAACAAGCCAATAGTAAGAGCTTTATATTAGTGCAATTTTTGTGTTGAATAAAGTTAGTTGCCGCCTGTAAGAGTAGTGTCACATCTGTGAACCGCCGTACGGGACAGTACAAAAATGTCTAAAGTACAGAAACGTGGTTGTGTTAACCCCGCGGATAGTTTCTGCTATATATATGGTCAGTTTACCCCCAAATCGCAGAAAAGGGCAATTAACAAAATGACCAAAATAGCTTATCATAAGTATTTTGAATGTGTTGTTGGCGATCAGGATCGGGACTGGGCTCCTCATATATAGAAAAAATATATATGTTGACAAACCTGTGCAGCAAATCTAAGTAACTGGTTGAATGACAAACGCTGTCCTATACCTTTTGTAGTTCCCATGATTTAGCGAGAGCCAACAAATCATTTTAACGACTGTTACTTTTGCATGACAAAAGTGTCTGGTTTTTTTAAGAAAGAGCAAACATATTATTGAATATCCGGATATTCCCTCAGCAATAAATCCGATTCTTCATGGAGAAGGTTTACCAGTTCCAGCGCCCCGGCCACTTGGGAGTAAGATTTAGAAGTGTATGATAATAAGGCAGAACCCGATAATGTACCAGATAAGTTCGATGCTTATTTGCCCGAAAGCGAAGGCAAAGCACCCTATTTAATCCACCAATCTGAATTAAATGACCTAGTTCGGGACCTCCACTTGTCCAAAGAGCTCACTGAAGTATTAGGTTTTAGATTACAACAATGGAATTTACTAGCCCCTGGAACCAAAGTTACAATATTTAGGAAACGTAACCAGGGAGCTATCCTCGTTTTTTACCATACATGAAAAAATGTGTGTTTGTATTAATCCAAATAGTGTTATGGAAAATATAGGATTTGCAAATAACCCGGATGAATGGCGCTTGCTTATAGATAGAATAAGTTAAGAAACAGTTCTGCTCCATAATGGCAACAAAAGATCCTCTATTCCTCTCGCACATGCAGTTGACATAAAGGAAACATACGAAAGTACGTCACTTATTCTAAATGCAATAAGCTATGATACGTATAAGTGGCAAATACGAGGTGACTTAAAAGTCATAGGACAATTACTAGGGCTTCAGCGTGGATTTACGAGGTATTGGCTCTTTTCTTCGTCGTTGGGACAGTAGAGCAACACAAAGCCATTACCAAGCAAAAAATGGCTACCAAGAGATCAAAATATTCCAGGGCAAGCTAACGTAAAGACTATACCTCTTGTTGACTTAAAAAAAGTTCTGTTACCTCCTCTACACATTAAACTCGGATTGATAAAAAATTTCGTTAAAGCATTGGATAAGGAAGGAGATGAGTTTGAATACCTTAAACAGATTTTTCCTAAACTAAGTGATGTTTAAGGAAGGAATATTTGTTGGACCGCAAATTAGAAAAATACTAGGGGATCAACAGTTTGATCAAAAATTAAGTGATGTGGAATAAGCTACATGGGGATCTTTTAAAAGAATTGTTTCGGAGTTTTTAGGAAACAAAAAAGTAGAAAACTGCTAAAAACTTGTAGAAGAACTACTTAAAAGCTACTGCAAATTGGGCTGTCGCATGTCTCTGTTGCACTACCATTTAAATTTTTTCCCAAAAAATTTGGGTGCGGTTAGTGACGAGCAAGAAAAAAGGTTCCATCAGGACATACTAACAATGGAGCAACGCTACCAAGGCAGATGGGATGCAGCAATGCTGCGGGATTATTGTTGGTTTCTTATTAGAGAAGGCGATCATGAATATAAACGAGAGTCAGCATTTGCAAAAATGTTATGTAAAAAAGACTTACTATAAATGTATTTTCATGTGTATTTTTGTAAACAAATCCTGTTATCCTGAAAATATGTTTTTTTTCCTTGACTTGAACTTATGTATAAATATTATATACAAATGTTTGTATAAAGTAAAAATATCTGATACATTCTCTAACTCAAAATCTATACGTGGTGGAAAATTTTTGTTGTTGAGTTCGCAATCAGGATCCTTTTAACTCCCCCGTACAGCCATTGTAACATCAGTCGCAATTTTTTTTTGTATTTGTTGACTAGTATAATCAATAATGCATGGGACTGGATGGAAAACATTTATTTTGGGTCGTGGTAAAATTGTGAAAAATTTTCCATCTTGATTTTTCCATAAATGATAATGAGGCTTCACTTGCTTGTGGCCCAGGATCCCAGCACCTTTAAATTCGACTCTGATCGTGCATTATGGCTTATAGCTTGTTGCCATTTGCTTTAATGTAAATTTTATCTTAATGAGGGGATGAGCAGTTTGCCGAAAAAAATATGTCCAGTAACCTGCAAACACCTAATACCAGTAATATAAAGATATTAATGTTTATGTTAAGTAACACTTTTTTTTTTATTTTGGATAATGGCATAATCTCAGAAGCATTAAGTTTGCCTGCATTTAAAATTCGTGTAAATAAATCATGTTCAGATTAGGTGAGTAAACTTTGTCTTAACCCTAACAACCACTGGTATATTGGGGTCATGGTGTTTACCATAGTAAAGTAACTGTATCATAGGTATCGACTGAAATGAACCTAATATTCCTCCAGGTGTGACATGATTTATATGGAACCGACACTATTTGGCTTGAATCCGTTTATTGACTTATACAGGGTTGCCCAAAAGACCGGAATAAAATTAATATAGCCTTAACCTGTAACTCTTGGGGAAAATGCTCGGACATGTCAATTTAGTTTTATATATGCTCACATTTTGACGTTATTCGTTTGAATGTTTATAGATATTTGTCAAAGATATGACGACATCGGTCTTTTTTTAAATAGAGACATACAACTCGTGATACACCATTTGAAAGCTAATATCTCGTACAGTATGCTCATAAATTTTGACGCGATTCTGTCGAGCTATTTCAAAATGGCGACTGTTCAAAGTTTTAAAGAAATCCCTATTTAAATAAGCGGAAATGATAAATCATTGATGTTTTTTTTTACCTTTTAAGGTAAAAAATCTTCATTGTTTCACGTTCTGACATTTTGTGACATTTGCCACGTTGAACCACCTTTTTGTTGTGTTTTGTTTTGCTTTGTTACATTTTAATTTTTTTTTTGACAAAATAAATAACAAATAAACCATAACAATTGTTAAGTCACATTGTCACAAAATGTCGTGAAACAATGAGGATTTCTTACCTTGGAAGGTAAAAAAAACATCAATGATTTATCATGTGGATCATGTTCGTTCTTTAAATCAGTCGGGGACTATTAATTTCTATTTGTATAGATACAGGTAAGCTTCTTAGCGGGACTTAGCATAGGTTTAATGCTGAATCTCCAAATTCGTAGCTTATTGAGGTAGGAGGGGTGGTAGACAGCAGCAGAGAAGTGTGTTTTTTTAATTATTTGGTGATCGTTCTCGGTCAGTTTATTGTGGTGGAGGGGGAAGGGGAGGCTGGGCAGGAGTGAGCCAGTATCTCGGTACTCTGTATGATTTGAGTGGGTTTGAGTGAATGTGTGATTGTATGGTCAGCGGATTTAGGGAAACGTCTGTCCATTTGTAGTAATTAATAATAAGTTTGTCAATATGTTCAGCAATTGTCGGCATTTGTAGGTCATTATGTAGCGTATGTATCATCGTGAAGCGTGGAGCGTTAGTCATAATTCTGAGTACCTTATTCTTGAATGTCTGAATTTTTTTGAATGTTGACTTGGATACGGTGCACCAGGAGGCGACACCATAAGTAAGAGCAGGTCTAATAATAGTCTTGTACAGCAATGTCTTTGTTCGTAAGTCTAGTCTACTTCTACTATTGATGAGCAAGTAGATGGCGCCGAGTTGACCATTTGCTTTTTTTAAGCGCTGGTCTACGTTATCGTTCCAAGCCAGCCTCGTGTCGAAAGACAGACCCAGATATTTGATGTTATTACACCAGTCTATTCTGGTGTTTTTGACTTGAAGTCTGGTTTCGAAAAATTTACATGTTGACCTCGAAAAGTAGATGGCCTGGCTTTTAGCGTCATTTAGGCGAATTTTCCATTTGTCTAACCACGCCACGATAAGTTTTCTGTGGCGTTGCAGCTTTGAGACTATCAACCTTGGCTGTTTGGCGGTGGCGGTGATCGCGGTATCGTCAGCAAACAGGTATAATTGTGTTTGAGCCAATTTAGGGATATCGCTGGTATAAATATTGTACAGGGCCGGTGCAAGAGGGGAACCCTGCGGTACTCCGGCCCTGACGTGTCGCATAGTCGATATCGCATCCTCAGACGAAACGGCGAAAATTCTGTCCGTCAAAAATGAGTGAATCACCTTTATTGGGTAGTTCGGCATACCTGATCTTAATAACTTTAGAATGAGTCCGTCATGCCAGACTTTATCAAACTATTTGCTGACGTCAAAAAAAACCACTCGTGTGCTATAGCGACCGTTAAACCCCTTAAGTACGTTGGAAGCCAGTCTTGTTATTTGGCGCACCGTGCAATGACAGATCGAAAACCGAACTGTTCTGGCGGTAAAATGTTGTTGTCAGATACAAAATCGTTGATACGATGACGTATGAGTTTCTCAACAACCTTGCCAAGACAAGACAGTAGGCTTATGGGTATGTAGCTGGTCACTAGTGATTGATCTTGCTTAGGTTTTAAAATAAGAATCACTTTGGCTCTCTTCCAAACCTGGGGAAAATAGCCTTTTTCGATAATAGCCTGTGCAATGTTTACCACATCCGCTATTACATTATCTGGCAAAATAAAGGTTAGGTGAATAGCTCGATTGCTACGAGATGTCGCCACGTGTAACATCTCGCATATGTATATTATCTGGCAAGTTCTTTAACGCTTTAACCTTTATACCGTCGAAACCCGGAGTTTTTTTAGGTTTAATAGCTTTGATAGCGTCTTTGACTTTGTCCATTTGAATATTGCGGATATTCTGAATGGAGTGCTCGATCGACCAATACATTCGTATTGTCCTGGAGATCTGCGCGTCCCTCCTTGGATCCGTCGTCGGGTTATCATTAAACTGTTCGTAGAGGCTATCCGCGAATAGTTCAACCTTATCCCTGGGGTCGGAGACTAGAGTGTTGTTAATGGAGTTTCTGATAAATTACATTGGCTTTTTGCCGCCCTTTGTCAGTGATTTTGTCATTTTGTATATACTGTTGTCTTCAGTACTGAGACCAGCCCCTCCATTCTCCCACAAAGAGGATTATTGAGCTTTGAGCAGATCATGAACAAGCTGAACGTCTCTGTTTGCCTCTGTTTTTATACGCGGATCTCCAGTGCGATACTCGCGGTTCATAATTCAATTTTTTAATCTAATTTGTTTGTTAATTTGGGTTGTTAATATGCCGTACTTGGAAAATCTATATCACAAGCTGTATGTTTCCATTTGAAAAAAAGATCGATGTCGTCAAATCTTTGACAAATATCTATAAAAATACGGACTTTAAAAAATACAAACGAATAACGTCAAAATGTGAGCATATATAAAACTAAATTGACGTGTCCGAGCATTTTCCCCAAAAGTTACAGGTTAAGGCTATATTAACTTTATTCCGGAATTCTGGGCAGCCCGGTACATGTCGACACTGGAAGAGGCGCTTCTGCTGGCGTTTGAAGTTCATCAGTAGCAGTTGCAGGAAGTTCTTGAAGACATAAAATAGAGCGTTTTAGGGGGTATCTGACACTTGTATGTATAGTGTCGTTCGTTTTGAAGATAAAGGTAGCTGATAGGGGTCAGGCGCAAGATCTGTTATTCCAGGAAAACCAATAATGAATAGATATAATGAAAATCCTGAATAATCATTGGAGAAGCTGTCTGGCACAGCATGAGTCCTTTGTTGTTTATTGTTTTCACTATATTTATAATATCGATTTTGGTATATTTTATTTTATGGTAAGGAAGTAATGTCAATTATGTTTAGATGTGAACAAAAATATGTACCAATAGAATTATTTCTGATGTTCCATATCGATTTTGGTATATTTTATTTTATGGTAAGGAAGTAATGTCAATTATGTTTAGATGTAAACAAAAATATGTACCAATAGAATTATTTCTGATGTTCCACTCTGCATAGGGGTTAAGAGATAAAGGGCTCTATAAAATTAAGTGACACATATTTAGATTTAGATAATGAACGTGGTGACCATGTTTTATCATTGTCTCTTCTAGTCCATGAAAAACAGCAATGAGAAAATGAGATTGAACACCATCATGCATTATATACCATAATTCCCGCAAAAAATATAAGAGTTAAATTTTCCACAACAATCTGTTTTGGCAAAAAATTTGTATACATCTTTTGATGTATCCTGTCTGGAATCACAATAACTAAATAGTATTGGAAGAAGTAGTCCATACTTGCAGTGGAGCTTAGGTAATGTAAATTAATTAAAGAGGAAGACAGAAGTGTTGTTTTAATTTAACTAAATAGTATTTAAATATTTAACTTTATTCTATTCGCTTTTTATATGCGGTCACTATTATGCCACTGCAGCGGCATTGTACCGGGTGGTCAGATAAGAATGGACGCCGACTATATCTCATGAACAAATTACCATATTCGTCGCCGCTAGAGGGCACTACTTGCGGCACCATATTTTTAAATTTTTTTCAAAAATTTTAAATAACATCATTTATAGGTATTTATTTAGATAAAAAAAAGGTTAAATCTTCTGAAAACCGCATATCAATAACTTAATTTAAGCCAGAGATACAATATTAAATATTATGAAATCGGCCACAGGTAATACAAACATATGATTTAAAAAGGTTTAAACAAAGTCGCTTGTAATTATTGTTTAAAACTAAATTTACCGCTACAAAGAATTTTGCCACAAAAGTTCTTTATTATGCAAATTATTTACTGTGTGATCCTTGATCAGCGCCAAATGTTAGGGAAGCAACGTGTTAATGACTAAGCAAGACAATCTTGCTTTTTCCAGAGTAGGTTTTAAAACAAAAACATTAAAATCTGTCAAGGAACTAACTTGAAACTCTTTGCTAATAAAATTAGTTGTGTAAAAGTTTATACTTATATATTCAATACATTCGTCGAGTTATTTTTCTGCCCACAAACTTTAATTCGAAGTGCTGAAGCATGTAAATATGCTTCAAAATGCAACAATTGCTGTCAAATATACGGTATCCTTAAAAAATATGCATTTATTAGCTAGCCTTACCACCAGATTGCGAGAAACTGGAGGTGTTCATTGCCCCGTATAGAAGCACACCAAATATTATTTGACTTGGACGTTAGAAGCACCACAGTTCAAAATATTAAAAAAAATATCAGGTTAGTTCTAATTTCATGATTTCATTTAATACGGTTTCCCAGTTTTACTGTAACACGACTTCTACTATAACAATTAAATATCGAAGATGTAAATACCGTCGAAGACCGAAAATAATACAGACCTTTTAAATGAAATTCATTTCACAGACGAGACAACAATTAGTAGTACGGGTGGTGTTAATTGTCACAATTTGCACTATTGGGTATCATGTATTGGGCGAGTCAACTATAGAGTAAAGTTCATTATCTCAATTGTTTCGGAAATTACCAAAAAAAGGTTAAATACAAAAGTTTTAGGGTAAAGTGTAAAATTATGTTTGAGCGTACAGGGTGGTTCAAGAAAGCGTGGCGAATACAACATAATTTTTTTTTAAATAGAACATCATATTTTTTAATTTATTTTTAGATTCTGCATTAAATTCTATAACTTTTTTATTAATAATATTATATACCTACACCTTGTAGTTGTTCTAATATCTTAATTTTTTTAGAAAAATATTAGTTTTTATTCTTATAAAAAGTTGACAATTCCGCCATTGTTTCTGAAGGTGGAATACCGATCTTTGGTACAAACGTTCCATTGGGATGCCAAAAAACTATCTAACGAAATTTGAGTAAGATGCTTCAAAATAAATGTATACATTTCGACTAATTTAAATTGAAAAATAACAACTTTGTTAAATGGCACACCCTGTATATTATTATCTTTTCTGATGGGTTTAATTAAACTATTCAACTATTATTAAGTTAAGTATATCATATACCTATTTTTAATAGTTTGCGATTTATTTTAATTTTTCTCATTTTCACCCTTGTTCTTATTTTTACACTAACGGGACTATGGCAAAACAAAAATTAAGGCATTGTTAAATTTTAAAATGTTAATTAAGCAAGTAAAGATAGTTTAATTTATTGTCGTAAGCGACGTAACTATAAAAATAAAATAGTTATGGATTTTCCTAAAAATGAATTAATTGGCATGAGTTAAATACTGGGCGAAGCGGAAAAAATTGACTTTTGGCAGTAAGGATTTACGGTGCGAAGTACCCTAATAGACGCATACCAACTAGACAATATTTTCAATGCTTAATGGAACGGTTTGATGATACTGGTAGCGTTGAATATAAGAAAAGAAAAGTGGGAAACCGGAATGCTACCATTGAAGAAAAAAAATTAAGATTTTACTTCATGTTGAAGATAATCCCCAGTTCAGTAGTCGTCACTTAGATAACTTATCTACTAATCTACCGCTAATCGCACCACGAGAAAATTAAAATATTATCCCTTTCATATGAGAATACACCAAAAACTTTTAGACCGTGATTTTGAACAACAAGTAAACTTTATACCATCATAAAGGAAGCTATAGAGGCCGATCCGAATTTTTGATCCAAATTTATGTTTTCCGATGAAGCTACCTTTCGCAGTTATAGAGCAGTTAACCGTCATAACATGCACTATTATTCGACAGTTAATCCATTTTGGGTCCGGGAAACTCAAAATCAAAATCATTGGTCGCTTAAGATATGGTGTGGAATCAAAAATCTTCGAGTTATTGGTCTATATTTTTTCCGCGAACCACTTAACGGGCATAGGTATTTAAACTTTTTGCCAAATGAATTACCACAGCTCCTTAAAGAAGTTGATAACATTGAAAGGGGGCAAATGTGGATTCAACCAGATGGAGCTCCTGCTCATTGCCACCGGGTAGCTCGAGAATTTTTAAACAATCATTAACAACAAAAATGGATCGATAGGAATGGATGACTTAACACCTTTAGATTTCTTTTTGTGGGGATAAATTAAAGAACGCGTTTATGTAAATCCCCCTACAACACCAGAAGATACGGAAATATAGTAAAAAGACTAAACATGTGTATTCAAGTAGACGGGCATATTTTTGAACATTTATTACGTCATAATAATTAAAAATTAAGTAAGTTAGCCAGCAGAAAATTTAATGTTATTTATTTTATAGCGTTAGCCTCGTTAGTATAATAAAAACAAGGGTAAAAATGAGAATAAATCGCAAACTATTAAAAATAGATATATAATATTCTAATGAAAGTTGAAGAGTTTTATTAAGCATTTCAGAAAAAGCAATAATATACAGGGTGTGCCATTTAAAAAAGTTGATATTTTTCAATTTAAATTAGTCGAAATGTATAAATTTATTTTGAACGCCCTGTAGCATCTAACTCAAATTTCGTTATATGTTTCTTTTTATCATTACAACAGAACGTTTGTACCAAGTATTAGAATTCCGCCTTTGGAAGTAATGGCGGAACTGTCAATTTTTTATAAAAGTAAAAACTTATATATTTTATAGAAAAATTAAAATATTATAACAATTAGGCATATAATATTAGTAACAAAAAAGTTGTAGAATTTCATGCAGAATTCAAAAATAAATTAAAAAATAGGGTGCTCCATTTAAAAAAAAACTTGTGTTATATTCACCACGCTTTCTTAAACCATCCTGTATACTCAAAAATAATTTTAGACAGTGCCTCTTAACATTCTCCAAGACTTTGTATTTAACGTTTCTTGGTAATTCCCGTAACAAATGAGATAATGAACTTTACTCTATGGTTGACTCACCTTGTATATCTGGCTTAAATTCAGATATTGACATGCGGTTTTCATTACATTTTAGTAAAGAAAGTCATTTATTACGTATTTCAATTTTAATAAACAAAAGAGATAAATATTTAATATTGTAATTTAGAAAACTAGAAGTAATATTATGTTATCAAATAAACAAATTTGTAAAAATAATAAAACCTGATTTTTCATGGATATAATTTCATATTTGAATTTAGTTTTCAATTCTGATCAAATGATTTTTAAGAAAATTCATATTTCTTGACACACCTCGTATACGATTACAAAAATTTGATATGTTATTATTTTATATTGGGTTATAAAATGCACAACTTTTTACGAAGAATACCTTTTTTTCTTAAAATTAATAATAAAAAAGTTTTCCATATGGTTCCAACACTTCCAACTTAAGTATAGACATGCACACTGTATGGTTTTATTTAAAACTTTTGGTAAAAATTGAAACATCTGCATTGGTTAAGGCAAACCGTAGTTATGAGTATATCTGTCAGAAAAGATTCCCCTTCACCCTTTAGTCTATTTTACGAGTTAAAGCAAAATGTATAAAAGTAAATATTTTGGTATATTATCGATAAAAATCCGATTATCTTCTTTCAGCATTAATTTTTTTAGTTGAAACTTTATGATAAATAATTTCTGAGATATGGCCGGCGTCTGTTCTTATTTGGCCAACCGGTACACCAAAAAACATTAAAATCAATTAATAGAATATTTTCAATAAATTTGGAAAAACTGAAAATGTTTGTACACTTTTACGCCCACTGGCTAAAGGAAGCTATTTTTGGATATAACTAAGTACTTTGACGTAAAGTCATCATATTTTATCATCGAACATTATACACGTATTTTATTGATACTGTAACATATTTTTTCTCCTTGTTTACTGTACTAACACCACTTCCGACTAATTTTTATTAAATTTCATAAGATATAATACCAAAAAACCCTTCTTTTGAGTTTGAATAAGTAAATTTCATGTGTCCAATAATTCAGGATAATTTCACCTCTGTACTTCAGTTAAATCACTCGTAATGTACTATTAATGGGCCTAGAGCCACCTTTTTAGGTAATATTGCTAAAATACCTCTTTTTTATTCACTTGTAACGTTTTGACTGGCACAATGCCACACTTACCGGACTTAACCTTTTTTAGTTGATGACTGATAGCCACTAAAAGTCAATTTGTTAACCTTAACTTAATTTCCTATGTTATAAACCTTTTATGTGGTGATTTGGTAGATTGTATTATATTTGTATATTCTTCCCTCTGTATATTTTGATGTATAGTGTATAATTACCCTAGCTTCGCTTAAGACTGTTGTAAATTCTTGTAGATTTCGCTTAAAGTGGATGGGTCACTCCAGTAATGTATATATTGCCTAAACTACCTATCTTGTATCATACGAAAACTTAGTTTTCAATTTAAAACCGAAACCTCCCTCGTCAAGGAATGCTTGAGTGGTTGGTCTATTTATTGTAAATTCATTTGCATATTAATCCCTAGTAGGTTTTATGCTTACCTAGCTGGAACAGGCTAGTTTTGATTTATGAAACTAACTTTTACTCGTCAAGGAGTATAAGATGGTTATTTTATTTATCTTAAATTGAGATTTACATTAAACAAAAAACGTAAGTCTTACTTTCTAACAGAAGTAGCGGTTAAATGTTTAATTTTAAGTATTATTCTAGAACTTCCTCAGGAAGTATGCATTTTCCCTCTAATTAGTTTTGGGTAATGAATTTTAAATCTTTCCTAAGCTATATGGCAGTTATTATCTCCTGTAAAGTTATTGAGATATTATATCTGTAATTTCTTTATTTTTGCTTAATGTTATTAAGATATCCCTATAGAGTATTGAGTTATTTCTATAGCTGTAATTTTCTCTATTTTGACTTAATTTTATTAAGATATCCCTATGAATTTGTTGAGATATTCCTATATCGGTAACCTCTTCATTGGACTTAACCTTGTAAGGGATATATCTATATCTGTTTTGAGCGAGTTAATAAGAGACTGATAATCTCGGTTTTGAATGCATTACTTACTGACCCAGATATTTTAGCTACCATCAGTATGTATTTTTTGTCATTCTAGGTTTTGGTTATATCTATTAGTTAGACTTAGCTAGATAATCTTTATCTTCACCCCTAAGCCTTTTTTTGCTGGGAACATAACTAAAGTTTTAAGTTTCCCAATTCTATTTTGGAATAGGGCATGGTAAATGTTTTTATTAATATAACCTGGAAGTGATATTACTATTTATGAATTTGATTCTAAATTCTAACTCACTTTAAATTCTGGCGTAGGGAATGCTATATATATATGTATATGACTTTATATTAACTTTACCCTAAATGCTGCTTTACTTTGAATTTTTGGGCAAAAGGGTAAATGTCTTTAATTACATAACCTTGAAGTTATCATAAACTTCTCAAGGGATCTTAACCAAATTTTGGGGCATCGTAAGTGCTTCAATTGACCTTTCATTGACTCTACTATAAAGAATATTTTATTTTCAATTTTGGCATAATGAATGCTATAATTTGATTTAGTTTACATTAAATTTAAATTCTGTTTTATTTTGGTCACTACCTTTAAAGTAATTACACTTTAATTATGTTCAAAGCTTTATTTAGTATTTGACTCCTATTATTGGGTGTTTAGAAAGAATCCTCACTTCTTATTCTGTTTGATTTCCTACGATCTAATATATCTTTTAGTGGAGCTGTCTAGCTCATGTCATATCTTTTTCTATGTTATTTTTTATATCTTCTTTCTCTGATTTAGTTGCTTAGCCTTTTATTCAAATTATTTTTCTATGTTATGTTTATTTCTTCCTATATGAATAAAATGGGTGTTAGTTGGAAAATATTGTTCTTTTAATTAATAAAATAGGAATTGATTAAAATAATTGATTTATTCATACTGCTTTCTCTTTCAGGGCTAGGGAACTAAATATTCTATTTACTCTTTTCTTTATAATCTTTTTCAACCCCTTTGGTTGATGGCGCCCAAAAATCTTATCTGAATTAAATCTACGACCTTAGCTCTCAAGCGAATTAGAAAACTGAGTGGCCGTGGTGACCCAAGTAATTAATTAATAAACATATAACAAGAACAATCATAAATTGAATAAAGTAAATAAGAATTTTTTTTATCTTTTTTTTTATTTTTTTAATTTTTTATTTTTTATTAATTATTACAATACTCTGAATAAAATTAAATATAAAAAAAAAATTGAATAAAGTGGCATTTTAAACGTACCCAATGAAACGTTTGTAAATGTAACTATAAAAATAAAACTTACCTTTCCCAAACCCGGTAGCACCCTCACTTGACGGGAAGGCTCATACTGCACGAGGGAAACACCATAGGAAAAAAAGAAAGGAAAAGTTAGTGATGTATACAAAAATTCAAAAAATCATATTTTTGCGATAATAGGAAAAAAGGGCTGTACGTAGACAAGATTGAAAAAAGAACTAGAATTAGAAGAAGGAATTGTTTATTAATGATTATTTTAAAAGAAAGACCAAAACAAACAAACACACACAGTTAGTTAGTAGTAAGGATTTTGGGGATTAGGGATCTATAAAAAATTACTCTTACTAGTAAGGAGTTTTTGAGCTCAGTCATTTAAAAATAAACACTAAATATTTCCTAATTTGTTTATTTAAAAAAAATAAAATTTACAATTTAAAATAAAGCAAGTGTACAAAAATATAATTTCTACAAAAGACATTTTTTTTTCGATATTTATGATACATTTTAAAACATCTGGAAAAAAGAAAAAGAAGCATTATGTGTACTTAATAAAATATTTATTGTAAGCATTTGCGGGGTACAAGAATTATTGGACTAAGATTAATACAGATATAATAAATAACCTCAGAATAAGAATGGACTATTCCCCTTTGACTTAGAATTGGAATAAGAACTCTGAAACCTAGGTTTAAACTATAACGGATACATTATGCGTTCGTCGTATGTAACCAATATCCCTGTAACACTTAAACCTAGCTAAAGTTTCTATACACTTTGGCGACAGAAATAAGGTACATAGAGCGTTTACAGGTTGATATCGAAGGAGACTTCTCGTACATTATTTCTTATGCGCAATCAAATATGTCTATGAAAATCCAGCTTGGTTTCTAAGTTTTTATAAAGTGAAGCTCTAATATCACTGGGTTACAAGGGAAATGTCCATTACACCTTAATTGTTTTAAACGCGATAGGACCAGTGACGGTACGAAGTACCCCCAGGCAAGTTACCAGACGAGGTGGAGCTGTAGCTAGAGTGGTACCCTCCCGGACCATCCCCACCAGAACGAGAAGATCTTTCAGAAGTATAGCTGTACCCTCCAGGACCTCCAGTTGAGGTTCGGGATACGCTTTCAGAGGTTACAGAAGACCTAACTTGGGGGCGGGAGTAGGAATCGCCATAGCGATTAGAGGAGTCGGCGTTAGAGTTGTAAGAGTAGGAGTAGACCTCTTCCGCCGCCCTACGGCTACGATTCGGGTAGGTGTCGGTGACCACGTAGTGGCGAGGGCTCTGGGAAAGAGAGAAATAGAGCTATCTTAGAGGTGGTGATTAAAGGTTTAAGGTTTGAAGGTGTGTATTAGATGTGTTTCTCATCGTGCTTAAATAGCAAATCAAATCAATAATTAGGGCTGTTTCTTACTGTTCTGGAACTACAAAGGTATTTTAAAATTATTATATTTAAACAGCTAATAAAAATTTTTAAGTTGTTAAATTTATATCCAAACACGATGAGAGAGAATATACCAATTTGTTAAAAGGGAAAGATTAGTTGTTGTATTTTGTATTTTAAAAATACGTGTTTTATATCAAATTCTGCATGATAAACAGAATAAAATAGGCAAACAATTAAGCAAAACATAGCCGTGGCTAAATTGAATGTGGTCAGACCTGGTCGTTGCTTCTGCGTTTTGCAATAACACTACAAAAACTATTTTTTTTAAGTGAAAAATCGACATGACTTAAATTTATTAGTTATGCAATATTGCATCACTAATCCGAACGCCTTACCTTTTTTGCTATAATATAAAATGAGAGTCATACATTATTCGGTCGTGGAGACCCTTTAATCCTCATGTGTCATAAACTATACGGTAATGAGTAATTGCCAGTACATTATTTGAGATATGATTCAACCATATAAAAAGTATTAATACCTACGAGTATAAACCAATTTACTTTTAACTAAACTCTTTTAGTTTAAAATTTATTTTATGCCATTTATTAAATTATTTTCATTATACGAATTCTACTTTAAAGGGACTTACTTGCAAAAGAGAATTTTGCCAATTATTAGTTTCTATTAGAACGAGTCGTTTTAGGTTTCAAATGAACTTCAACCTTTACGAAAGCATCTTAAAATGACTGTATATAAAATTAAATTTGATAACGATTTCAAATATTCATAATATTATCTATATTCTTACTTAGAAAACGCATTAGGGCTAGATTTTACAAAAGCACGTTAGTAATATTTAGCTAAAATTATTAGTATTTAGAGTTTAATTCACAACCCTGACAAAAATGCAAACACAAATTTTATTCTCACTCAAGTTATTTGGTTTGGCTTGTGTTTATTTTTGAATAGTGGACAGAGTGTATATCCAGCAAATTTTTATTTCTATCCATTGGTAACTTTTAGAATACCAGACTCGGCAGAATTCGTACTTCATTTTTCGAACTTTATTATTATTAATTTTTTAGAATGTATTATCCTTGTTATTATATTATTACTAAACTAACAGAGAACAAAAATGATGAGAATATCGATGTTACTCCAATTGCTATAAAATTAGAACATCGCGAATCTCGTGATTCCAACGAGTTATTAGTCGACCAATTTGATATTGAAAATTTTCTCACCTCTGCATTATTGGCCACACCAGACAATTACATTTTTAGGTTAGGTGAAATTCAGAGATTAGAGAGTTGTATAATAATTTATTTATTGATTTCCCGTCGTTTCAAATATTGTGCATTTTATTAACAATAATGGCAATATTATTATATAAAGAATTGGGATGCTCACAATATAACAAAAGAAATAAATAGAAGATTGATTCCACGTAGAAGTATGTTACAAGATTATAGACAATTCAACAACCTTATTGGAAAAACCATTGGAAAGGATGTAGCATATTATAAAATAGCAAGTAGGTGAATTAAATATTTCTAATTTTATGTTATGTATACCTATTGAAAAATCGTAAAATTTAGGAGAAAGAAAAAGATATTAAAAAAATAATATCAGTGAAATATTTTTAAAAAAATTGATAGACCGTAGATAGACCAATCAAAATGTTTTATCACTTAGAACGTAAGAACTTTAAATAGTATTATCACAGCATAAGTAGAGCAGCAGGCGCCATCGGCGTAAGAATGTTTTTAGATTTTTTCCTTAATTCTCTTTAAATCGGCCAGGTTTCGTGTATAATTTTAGCAGTCAATAATAGACTTATGATATCCTTCGAAAAAGTTAGGCAAATCTAAAAAAAATCAATGAGGCTAAGTCTCCGACAACTCCTTTTGTAAAGATTTTTTGAAGATTCCGTGAAAACTTTAATAAGTGCCGCGAAGGATATTGCCGTCATTGTTAAGACGTGAACAAAGATTTGTTTTTATTTTAATTTAGTATCGTATATTAATTTTTTTGGAGATTTGGTTTCAATATATGATATTTTACTATAGGGAAGAAGTGGAAGAGACGTCATAGTATGAGGAGAGACGCCACACATTCCTTATCTCGCGATTTGAAAGAGATAGCCCTATACTTTATACTGGAAATAACTTCTTATCGACGCTGTCGTCGTAACGAGTCAGTGCCTGTTCGGCTGTCCTTGAGTGCGTTACGAATTGTTAAGAAATATTTTTTTCCGCGTAATTTATTCGATGAAAATTTTGGGCATATTGTGTTTTAGTGAATGCCAGGAGTACAGCGGAGATAAATTGAAGTTAGTACAGCTCGTTTTTAACAAAATAAAAAAATATGTTAGTATAATTGTTCATACTGAGCGATATTTTAACTGTATGGCATTTATCCTCCAAAATGAGGAGAGACGGCTTATATGATATGTATTTTACTGTTAAATTTGAACAAGGTGTTTACTATTTGACAATGCCCAGAAAATATGTACTTCTTCTATTGCAATAATTGTGGGAGGGAGATAGTACGCAAAAAAAATCTGAATCAGGTAAAATAATATGTATGTCATCCCTCCCTCGTGTCATGGCATCTCTGAGATTTTGAGGCTTGTGATATTTTAATTTCTAGATTTCTATTTTTTTTAAACAATGTCGTAAATTATTTTTGCCGCATAGTATATAAGAGTAACTTTCCTGCAAAAAATAAACGATTTGTATATATAGCATTTTTTCTTATAACATTTCACACTTGCAAAAACTATGGAGTTTTTCCCACTTTTACCCTAACTTATATTTAATATTATTAACATAGCTTTTGTACCCAGCCTTTATGGCATATCGGCTTAATTTAGTTAATTTTTTTGTAACTATGTATTTGCCTTGTTTATGTATTTAAATACAATACAAGACGCTAAATAAAAGTAATATTTTGTATGATTTATTTGACAATATAATGGCATTATCTGCCGAAATGACAATAATATAATCTCCAAAACAAAATATAAGTCCAGAGCTGGCTAGCCAGCTCCCACTGTTTCGCTTGCAATATAGGTGCGGGTGCACGATCGAAGTGGACGAATTCGGTCGAAACCTTACTTATTAACTTCAAAGGATTCTTATCGAGAGCGCCTGCTTTTCTTTCTGCTGTGCTACTATCATAGCTGATTGGTAAAAACGAGACCGTTTGATTGAACGAAACGGTGAAATTGACAGGTGTAAGAATTAAACGGAAAAATTATATTTTAGATAATAAATTTTTTGGATGTGAACCAATAACATTGATTTAATCAACTGCTGCGAAACACATCTATGATAAATTAAAATGTATGGTTATATAAATAATATAACATCGGAATGCCAGGTAACAGAAGTGTTTATAGTGACTTTCGCGATATTGTTCTTTCGATAAGAATCTAGGAAAAATACAAATTATATAAACAACAACAAGATACGATATTTGAAACGGCAAACAACTGTAATAGTGGAAAAAATGTTTTTTCACCAAGCTTAATTAACTCTTATTAAATTGTTTTCATAATTAAAAATAACATCAAAAATTGTGCTACTAGTAAAACGTTTAATTGTCTATATCTCTTTTAATATCAAGAATAAGGTATTAAAAACAATAATATGAGACTTGTTTTAACACATTTCTCTTCAGAAGCTATTTTTCTCACATACTGTTTACAGTTATTTGTGGGTTTTTAAAAAAAAATATTTTAAAATTGCCGATATTGCTGGAACTTTGTTAGAAGAAATTCATTTTTTATGGAATTATTTATTACCACTCATTGTCTATAAAGGTTTATGTTCTTAGTATGCCTTTTTATACTCCGTAATTAAAGTGTTTAATAATTACACTATTTTTAATGTGCATAATTGCCCCCAGTATTATGAATTTTATGTCCTAGAATTAATTAATTTCGTAATTTTCATAGCAGCAGCAAGTTTAGTAAACATTGTTTTTTAGATATTGATATATTAGGCATATTTCAAAAATTGTAACATACACAAATTTGTATATAATTGTATAAAGAAACTAATAGATATCAACACACCGACAGATTTTTTGAAATATATGCAATAGTTTTTAAACAATTCCCGATTAATATTGAATTTATAGCACACGTGGCTAAACGTTTTTCTATTGGTTTGACGTCACAAGCGCGCTAGGCCACCAAGGTCCCGCTGAGTTGTAAAGCGCTTTCCGGCTTTCCGCAAATTATGTTGAGTAGAATGAAATAAATTTATAGGTAGCTAGTATTTTCTTTGATAATACGAAGTACAGTTTGTGTTTTATTATTTATAATACATGTAATCAATGGATCAATCAAAAAGGTGATTTGCTAGATTTACCCCAGGTGGATGTCCAAATGGTGTGGGATTTTATATCCAGTAATACAACTTTTGCTGGTGTTAAAATTAATGTTAATATTGTTCTAATGTGGATTTGATTATATGCAATTAATAAGGAACGATAAAATTTGTTTTATATGTGGAAGAATCTGTCCCGAGTTAGACTGAAACCTTATCAGGTAGTGTGCCAAGTGAATAAAGATAAAAGAGAAATAATAAAGATCAACTACTTGGATTGTGCGGCTTCTGCTAGGGGTTGTGTTGTAAGTTGCGTTTCTTATGTGGCTTCATCGGCGATCCGAAAAGCATGCTTGAACAACGGTTGAATGTTACTGAAAAAAACCGGTATTTTCATGAATTTTTGGGTATATTTTCGAAAATAATTTTTTTTACTTAATTTCCTTCGAGCTATGTTTCTTAAATATAACTAAATTGGTATACAAAATTTTGAATAAATTGTTTTTTATTGTAACTAATTATAGAGAGTTTTGTTGCTTGGGGTCCAGCTGCACCCCGCTCGGTATGTAACGACAGGTACAAATTTTGCCTACGTTAAAAACCAATCGGGGTACAAATAAACCCCAAATTGTTCAAACGACGGAGATTTCCTGTTTCTTGGCGTCGACGCTCTCAGGGATTCCCAATTTCGATGGCTTAGGCGCAATAGGTCGTAACCTAAAAAAACTAAATTTTACAGGAGGCACAAAAAACCTTTTTGTGAAGGAACAAGTAGTATTATCTCTAGTCTATCTTTATTACTTGTAATAAGAATATAATTAAAAGATAACTTGAACACAATTTTTAAATAATTCAGGGTTACATTATTGTTTTGTTTGATACAACCTATTGCAGTTGTTTATCATGTTGGTTACGACTTTTTTGCATAGCGATGGCTTAGGCGCAATAGGTCGTATGCCCAAAATAGTAAATTTTACAGGAGACATAAAAAACTTCACAGATTCACACATTATTCATGACAATGTTTGATACATATTGGTCAATTATTTTAACTAAAACAACCAGAAAAATATTTTATGGATGTATTTTTTAATTACCTTTCGTATTATTGTTTTTTGTGGGATACGCTCTATTGCAAACTCTCCTATTGTCAGTTACATCATATTTACGTATTTAAATTAAAGGATTTAGCACAAATGTATGGCTTACGACCAATAAGTATACTAAGACAATGTTGAATAAAACATTTTATCTTAGAAAATCATTATAAAAATATTTATTTAAAAAAATTAAATACAACTGAACACTTATTTCTTAGGCTATTTCATTATAATGTCAACGGATATTTATTGTAACATTATAAAGAACATGAAAAATATGTTTTTAAAACAACATTTTAATATAAATTATTTTGAAAACATCAAACTTCAAAAAAAACTTATTTAAAACAAAATAAAACGCCTCTGAACACATACTTTGAAAGTTATTTTGTTATAACGTCAAAAGAGATTATTAACTGTAAGGTCAAATCATTTTTTTTGCCCCTTCGACTGACGCTTTTTCGTTCCTTTTGAAGAGTTTGACATTGTAGTTTTCTTTTTGGTACTGATTTTTCCGCTGTTTCTTTTTTGTGTTGTCGTGGCTTTATCTTTTGTTTCTTGTGTAGACTTTTTTGATCGATTTGTAGAATTTGGCTTTGTGGTTTTCTTTTTTGTACTGGGTTTTCCGCTATTTATTTTTTGTGTTGTCGTTGCTTCATCGTTTGTTTCTTGTGTACACTCCAGCGTAGACGCATGTTCCTGAATCTCATCAAAATCATCTTCCGAATTATATGGTAAATTTGAGTAAAAGGCCTCTACTTCTTGTGGCAATACTGAAGTAAGTTCTAGTAAGTCCTTAAATTTTGTCTTTGTTATTTTAATTCTGTCGTTGTATAACCTAGATGGAGGCTCATTGCTGATATTTTGTGTGTTTGAGCGACATGGCAATTCAACGTATTCATCATTATAGTTTAATTTGTAAAATATTTTTCCTTCTGGAGAATATTTAAAAGTTATTACTTCAGTTACTTTTGCATCATTTACGATTCGTCCAGGTCGTATCGATTGGTAAGTATATTTATTTTTATCGTCATATTTCATAAAAAAATCATGTGTGACGTAATGAACATCGAGAGGAAATGGCTTACGTCTGGCTTCTTTTATTGCTAGGGAGTATTGACTGGGTATGTGAATTTCTTTGTTCTTCAACTTTCGCTCGATAAGTGCATGAGTAGAGTCACACTCCATTTGAGTGTGACCCTTCTCCAAGTACTTCTGATATATCATTATACCGTTTCGTACGGAAAAGTTAATAGTGCATTTGCCAGTGTTACATTCTTATTTTGGTATCCGCAATTATCGGAATAAATAATTATTGGCCCTCGCTCTTCTAGGCAATGTTGATTCAGATAATCCATAACACATGTTGTAAACACTGATAAAACTAGCTGTCCCTCACTTTCATTCCAGCAGTAGTTGTCAGATTTGTGTGTCGCAATATTATATATTGTAAAATTATGGACCTGAAGCTTCCTTTTAGAGTACAATTTACTAGCAAATAATTTAGGGCATAACTGAACCGCTTGCACGTCCATCGTCATGGTGTAACATCGTTTTCCAAGCGCATCAGCCTTGTCTCTTTCTTTCTCTGCTCGCGCTTTATCTTTATCAATTAAGTGATTCTTGTATATCTCATCATTAACTTGTCCGACTTTATTTGAACAACACAGACCGCATTGATCCTTTTTGGGTTCATGTATGGATACGTTATTATCTTGTAGAATTTTATTAAACGTAAATATTGACAATTGTAACTTATTATTTTTAATGCATTCCTCTGTGTAAACGTTATATATATCTGTCTTATTATTAAAACGGTCTTCAAGGTAAAGTTTATTTGAATATTTTCGGCAGTAATGAGACGGTAGCTTTGGCAAACGGTTAATAATATCTGTTGCAAATTTAATTCTGTCTGCATCATCTATTTGTTTTTTGGTTTTATCCTTTTTATTCTTTGGCAACGGCATTCCATGCTGTACTGTTTCAGTGAGCCAGTTCCTTATCATTCTTTCGCCAATTCCAAGAGTAGACATAAACATACGCTTGCAAACTGGCAATTTGTTTATATCAAGCTGCAGATTATAAAGAATGGTCCCTGTTCGTCTAGAAATATCAGCAGTATAGCTTCTTTTCTTCTCGATATATTGAGCTAAATTTCTTACATACATTTTTTTTGTTCCCATGTTAAAGTCCAAAATCTGTCAAAAATTTCCTGTCTATTGTCGTCCAAAAAACTTTTACATTTATGTTTACTGTTACACATGCATGGATCACCCATCTTGCGAGCAGGTCTTTCAATGTCGTGTTCTATATCTCCTGTGTTGGTTCTGGTGTAGCCTATATACTTCTCTCCACTCATTCTGAGTTTTTTATTTTTATTTCTATCCGAATTATTTGGATCCCCGATTTTCCTCCTTTTGGCTTTGTGCTGCTTTTCTTCTTCTGTACCATTATCACCAAGCACACTTTGAGAAGCGTTGTCTATATTTATTTCAGTTAAATTTAACTCTTGACTTAAAGAAATATCTCCCGTGAATTCGTTGTGTTTAGAGGCGTTGTCTGTATTTAAGGGAGTTAAATTTGACTCTTGAGTCAAATAAATATCATCTGTGAATTCGTTCTGTAATTGAATCTGCTCCAAATTTACCAATTCATGATTTGGGGGTATTTCTTCTTGGGGTTTGTTGCCGAAATGAATTGTCTCTACTGGTTTTAGTGGTTCTAAATTTACGGAATCTGAATACTGAGGAATTTCATTATTTATACATATAACTTCTACTTGCTGATCTACTGGGAGGTTGTCATCAGTGTGAACGCTAACATAAGGTACTACATCTTGTCTTTGTGATAAATTTTCAAAAGAATGAACTTTTACTGGTTCCAGTGGTGTAAGGCAATTATTATGTAAAATGCCTGTATCAGAATTCGTAGGAGGTATTTGGTTGAAGATCAGCGAAAAGCTGAATATTATTATTATCCGCTACAGATAGGCTGTTGTTACTATCTGTCTGTATGGATTTTTTTTCTCTTACCATAGAAACTATAACGCAACGCAATGAGCATGATAATTTAAGAATAATTAAACCATTAATTTGAAAAATCATTACATCTTTGCCTAAATAATTGTCATTATCACTATAAGAATTGACTGGTAAAAGTGGGTTACGACCTATTAAACGTTAGTGCAATAGGTCGTAACCCATAAACTAAAACTGAGGTTATGTTATGATTTCACGGTTTTCTACAACAGGTAAATCAATAATATATTGATTTAGATAGTATGCCTCGTGATATCTATTATGTCAACGATAAAAATATACACTTACCTCCGATTATATTAACAAGTAGGCAAAAAAAAACCTAAATAACTACTTATTTGGAGCAACTTCTGGTAGAGCGCTAATCACAGAAAACAGGTGGTTCGGGTTACGACTTATTGCATCAGAAGTAATTTTAGTGGCTTCCGACCTATTGCGTTTAAGTTTTACATTCGCTGGGCATACGACCTTTTGAAATAACAAAAAAAGAGCGTTTTATACAGTAATGAGGGTTACGATCTATTGAAGGTACTTTAGTATTGACGTCTAGAATCGAATTGCGCTAAAAACGCAAAAACGCATTTTTTGAGGGTTACGACCTATTGCGCCTAAGCCATTGATTTATTTAATAGCGGCTTTCTGCACGTATTTATCTCAGTATAATTTTAGTATGATTAGTCACGTTTACAGTGATTGTCGAGTACGCGTTTACAGAAATGAGTGAACCACGGAAGTTTCGAAATGAAAATAAGCTAACTGAGGGAGAACTATTGGCGATATTAAAAACGGACGATTACGATACTTATTTTAGTGATTTAGCACTAGATGATGGTACAAGTGATATTGAGGAGACTGACATAGTGATTGAAACTTATGAGATAGATGACGTTTTACAAGTTAGTGATAGGGAAAATGAGTCGACAGATTCTGCAGATGAAGTAGGCCCGTCAGTAAACGTTTATACCGATCATCCAACTTATTCGTCTAAAGATGGTAGTGTGTGGGCAAAGGTTCCTTTTACTACGAAGATCAAGAGACGAAAATGTAATATTCAAAAGGTTTCACCAGGTTTGACTAGATATAGTTTCCAATTTTCCTCCATAAAAAAAGCTTTTGAACTATTTTTTTCACAAGAAAATATGGATGTGATTTTATCGGAGACGAATAGAAAAGCCGAATCATATTATGCGAGAAATGAGAAGGCCTTTTCTCCTTTTGTGCAAGAAGAACTGGAAGTATTTATTGGTTTGCTTATTATTTTTGGAGCCTGGCACGCTGCTAAAGAGCCAATATGTGCACTATGGAGCCAAGATCCAACTTTATTTCGGCCTCTAGTATCATCTGCCTTGTCTCGCAACAGATTCCAACAGATTATGTGCTTTCTAAGATTCGACAATTTTTAAACAAGAGAAGAAAGAAAACGCACTGGTAAATTTGCCCCAATCAGAGATGTTTTTGTAACAAATTGCAAGAAATCTTTTAATCCATCTGAAGACTTGTGCATGGATGAGCAGTTAGTCCCATTCCGAGGCAAGGCTCCTTTTCGGGTTTACATAAAGAGTAAGCTGGAGAAGTACGGCTTAAAAATTTGGGCACTGGCTGATTGTAGTTCGGCATATACAGCAAATATGCAACCTTATTTAGGTAAGTTTTTTCGTGAAAAAAATATAGATTTTTATTACAGAATAATAATTTTAGGCAAAGTAGGAAACAAACCGGAGAAAGGCCAAGGACAAGGGGTAGTGATGGACCTGGTAAACCATTTATCTTCAGGATATGGAATAACTACTGATAACTTTTTTACCAGTATTGAGTTAGCAAATAAGCTTTTAGATAAAAACCTTACCTTGTGTGGTACACTGCGTAAAAATAAGCCTTATATTCCAAAAGAACTACTTCCAGCAAGATATAAGAAGGACTTTTCAGGCATGCTTGCTTTTATGGAAAATAAAACCTTACTTTCCTACGTACCAAAAAGAATGCGGCAGTTATTCTGTTATCGACAGAACATAACGATGACAAAATAAGGAAAAAAAAAACTAATTACAAACCAGACATTATCTTACAATACAATAAAACAAAGGATGCAGTGGACACAACAGACAAATTAGCGAAGGAATTCACGACACAAAGAAAAAGTAATCGGTGGCCGATTGCAATATTTTTTCATCTGCTGGACATTGGTGGCATCAACGCCTATAAACTTTGGATGTTGAAAAATCCAGATTGGAAAAAAAATCGCTTGGATAGGAGAAGAATGTTTTTGTTGGAGTTGGGCCAAGAATTAATTAGGAAAAATATAATTCGTAGATACCAAAATGACAAGTCGTTACATTCCAATATAAAACAATCCATGTTAGCCATTTTGCCAGAATTAAACGTAAGGAGCGAACAACCTTTTCCCGTTATTGGCAGAAAGCAGCGATGTTTCTTATGCGACAGTAGTAAAGACAGGAAATCTCGAAAGTTTTGTATTCGGTGCAATCAGTTCGTATGTGCAGAACATTCAAAAAATATAACAGTTTGTAACAAGTGTGATAATTAAATAAATTATTATTTAAAATGTCACTAAACTGCTTGTTCTTTTTTCATAATTGTTTTTGTTTTTATTATTTCTAATCATTTCATATAATTTTTTCAAAATGTGTTTACTCATTTATCAATGCTGACAACTTTTTTATGTAAAAAATATATTTTTTTATAAGCAGAATGTTTTATTTTTAATATTCCCTAATTATAACATTAAAACAATAATAATAAGCCAAAAAAATGTTAAGGTACATTTGGACCCTACTCGGTATTTAATGTAAGTTTTTGACCACGGGTTTATGAAGGTTAAAGCAGTTGACATTGGAAAACGTAAAAAACGAAGTCAAAGAAATGTCCCGGACTATCAAGGTTTTCTTGAAGAGGTTGTTGAAAACATAAAAGACCATGGAAATTATGTTTGTCCATTAGCGGTACACAATAGGCAACCTATTACTAATGTTGTGACAAAACTATCAATTAACTTTTTGCCGCAATAGTATTACTGAAGACGATATCGAGAATGCGTTGTAGCTCAGCTATGAGCAAAGTGAAACATCATCATGATACAAGCTTCTTTATGGCTAAATCACAGCTTTCGAATTATACAATGCAGCAGTTTGTAAAACAGTAGAAGTGGTTATAAAATAATTGAATATAGCATGTGCTATAATTTTTCAAAACGTTTTTTATAAAGACAATCTCATAATCTTTCAAAATGTTAAAAGTTTTTAACAAGTTTTCTAAAATATGGAGCATAGTTAGTTAGTAAAGAAATTACCACAAAAATTATTTTTAATTTTTTATTTTTTATTTTTAATAATTGAACTTTAACAGCTATAATTAAAATAAAAAAGGGATCCTTTCTCCTTCAGATCTTATAAATCAATTTATTGTCTTATCCAAAATGTTTCTTCACTAATCCAAATTTCACAATTTAATCAAAACTTCATTAAGATCTCAATTTCAATACAATTAACCTGTTCGTACACCAAGTCTTCAACCTCTACATGTATTATCCTATGAGTTGTACTCATTAATTTAAGACAACTTATATCTTTGCTAAAATCGATGTTAGGTAAGTCCTTCTCAAACTTTAATTTATATTCATTGTTCGTTCTCAACTTTGTACTATCCTTTTCGTATCCCCTGATGATGACTGCCTAAGCACTTGAAACATGTCGGGAGCTTATAATTTACGCTAATCATTAAACTATGGAGGAACACTCCATTGTTTCATTTACATTACATTAACTCCACTGAAAGTATTGACTATTTTTTTAATTACAAATTAATTGATACCAAATGGAAAATGGAATTAATTAAAATTTATTTTTCAACGCCTCCTAGATGTTCTCTTAAAATGAAGAGAAGCATCACATTGTAGGATATTTGATTTCCAACGCATTCTAGACTTATTAAACAAAAAGAAATACAAAAAAATTTGATCGCTATTATCTTAATTACGTTTTAAGCTAATAGAAAAATAATAACTAAATAAATAAATAATAATAAAATAAATAATAAATAATAACTGTGTATTTTTGGAATCAGAAAAAATAGCTATAATTTTAATAAAATAGATACAGGGTGCTCTATTTAAAAAGTATCACTTGCCTATTCTTTTGGCATTAAAATCGTCTTTTGATAATTTTTTGCTAAGATTCTGATGATTCAGTAAAAATCCTAAAGCTATTGTATTTAAAAAATTTTCTCCAATTGTTTTTGCTCTAGGTATGGTTCTAAATATAGACGAAAACCCTGTACAGAAACAACTTTCTAAGTGAACTTGCTCAAAAACTACACGATTATGAACTTCAGCGGGGCTATGCAACAGCACATATGACACGAGACACTATAGCAACTTTCTTCGCGAGTTTTTTGAGACCGGTTGATTAATTTGCATACATAAGTTTAGTTCCCTCCTAGGTTACATTTTTTGATTATAAACTATTTTGTATTCCGTTCCTCAATAAATATAATTTTCGGAACTTCTGTACATAATTTGCAAGAATTGGAACTATGGATTATTGAAAAATGTGCAACTAAAGCGCCAAAGTGCTGCAAAATGCTTTTTAAAGTATATAGTGCAATCAATCTGTTATGGAAAAGCGGGTTTACGGGAAAAAAAATACCATAAGCGATTTTATTTCATAAGTGGTTAGGGGGGCATGTGATTAGCTTAAAACCAAATTTTCGGGCTCCCCCCCCTTGGGCGCTTGTGGGAAACTCAAAAAGAATTTTGACTCGACTATCCGCAAAAACGGTCGCAGAGAAATATTTTGTAAACAAATATTGTAGAAAACAATATTCTCCACAATTTATCTCATGGAGTCACTGCGCTACGACTAAATGTGCAGAAAGCAGAGGGCGCCAAAGTCGCCTAAAATCACTTTTTCCTTATTGTCGACGCGAAAAATATTTTTTTGCTCAATCGCATAAATACAAAAGTTGTAGAGCCCAAAAAATCCTATAAATTAAGTCCGCGCTTTCTTTTTACAATACACGGTTACGGAGATATAGCGCCTGGAAGTACCAACCGAATGCAGCATCATTTGTTTTATGTCCTGTGATCGTAGCATTCTATTGTTACAGATCTCACGTCTAATATGACCACTACGCCAAAACTAAAAATGCTTTATAGGGGAAAGGAAAGTCGAAGTCTTTCTCCAAAAGTTTATTATAGTTATAGAATAGAATAATCAATATACCTACACTAAGGCGAATTGACAAAACGGTTCCACCCTGTGAATCATCGACTATGGGCGATTTATTTACTTGGCTTCAAATCAACCTCAACAGTGAACAGAAATTATTGATAGGAAATTGATAGGAAAGTGTAAATTTAAAAAAATGTTATATGCCCTTGATATTTTAAAACAATTCGGGGATATATCTTGATATGGAGTAATAAGAACTCGTAGAATGGAGTAATATTTTCAAATCGACGTTAGAATACCAGTATAATGCCCTTATACAAGTATTGTTAATAACTCATTCTAATTGTGTTACGAGATTACAATAAAACTACCATTAACATTTTGAATGTGGGTCAAAACGCGTGCCTTTCTGTGACGTCAATAATCTGTAGTTACCGATGTTATCAAATATGCTGTTTTTGCAATTTTATTACTCTAGTACAATAGTATATTTGTAGAGTTCAATGTACTAAATTGATTTCATGACCATACATTATCAGTATTATTTTGATTAAAATTTGTTGATTATTTTAAAGCGATTTGGTAAAACAATACAATAATCAGTAAAAAATCAAACATTAAATGACAGCCGGATAATTATTAATAATTGTATCGTATGTTCATTCATGGCAACTGTGATTTGATATAACAGTGGTATACTTAATCAGCATTTTTAAATTGAAATATCTCGAAAACGACTGGAGCAAATATCAACATAATATTATTATATTTTTAATATTAAAAAAAGAATGCATTACATGTTTCTAAAATAAACTGGATGTTGTACTTAAAGTTACATGTTAAACTAATTTGCAATATTCATTTGTTTTGTTTCGTAACAGTTTCCTGTGATTAGTGTGCCAGATAAGGGTCAATATTAATAGAATGCTATAAGACGCTGCATTCCGTTGGTAATTTCAGGCGCTATATCTCCGTAACCGTACATTATAAAAAAAAAAGCGCGGACTCGATTTATAGGATGTCTTGAGCTCTACAACTTTTGTATTTATGCGATTGAGCAAAAAAATATTTTTCGCGTCGAAAATAAGGAAAAAGTGATTTTTGGCGACCATTTATGAAATAAAATCGCTTATGGTATTTTTTTCTCGCAAATTTTACAGATTGGCTGTACTAATAAGAGCGCGTATCAACTTATCCATCGAACCGGGCGGGGGGATATTTCCAACAGTTAGTTGCTTTAATTTGCCTTGTTGTTGCGCTAAATTAAATGGAGATAAAAATGTTTTATTTTATTATTTAAAGCTTCAGTTCATTATTTTACCTTTCGAATTAGTAATACTTAGACGCTATTTGTTATGCCAGCATGGCATCCAAAGTAACCTACATTGACACAGTTATTTGAAAATAACGATATAAGCTAAAGCAGACGTTTTTCATTTCATGCTCACCTGTGACCATTATAATTTTGATATATGGGTAAAGTGAAACTGGCATCTATCATAAATAAAATGTTGTTACACCGAGATGACATCATTTCCGAAACGCGGTTAAACACACCTTTGAAATACAAAAGAAACTAAGGAAACTACTAAGCCTACAATGTGCAAAAGAGTTATAGAATAAACTTAAACAGTGCATTTGTTTAACATGAAATATTTGTTTAAAAAGTCGACGTTAAACAATATAAAACGTATTAATAAATGTAAAATGCGAAGCGAATTTATTGGTATAATACCCGACAAATAGGATATAGAATCAAATTTATACGGTGAGAACGTAAAGGCTGGAACAAATTTATTTAAAATTCATGTGTTCTCTTTTCCGAAAAAAAAGCTCGAACCCGTCAATCTTTTATTCTTGTTGTGCATTCTTTGAAGATTACTTCATGTATATAAGTTGTCCCAAAAACAAGTTATGACGGTTAACTTTATTTTTTTAAATGTATACCCCTATTTTAAAATATTTTTTTGAATTATTCATAAAATTTAAAACATCTTTTAATTTTATTTTGTTATGCTTTAATGTTTTAACTTTGCTTTTAAACAACAAAAAATACAACGTATTGATAATTTATGGTTTTGTTTCTCAATGCATGTGCAATAAAATTGTTTTTATTTTTATTTCTCAAAAACGAAGCAAGATATGAAAACAATTTAACAGACAATAAAAGGATATTTTTAGTTGCTTAATCCGAAAAAAATATAAAAATTACCAAAAATCGTTGGCGTCTTATTTTTTGCCAATATTATTTGTTAAGGCGTCCCCTGAGACGTCACTGGACTAAAATTATCATTACCAAAATTAAATTAAAATCTGGTAAAGGATATTAAAAATATTTATAATTAAAATACTCGTTAAAATTATTTTAATAAAAAACTTAACCCCAAATATCTCCGTTCATGTTGGATTTATCAAAAATTCTTATGAGACATAATTTGATCAAAAATTAATTATGTTTAAGAACCACAACATTTAAAAGTTCCTGTCACCGAAAAAATTCTTTGAACCATGGCGCCACCTACATCTTGTATTATTTAAACACATTTTTTACACACTTTTGAAGCCAATCATAGAGGCTAAAAACTGGCGCTTACAGAACTTATATGTCACTTATAGTTTTCGAAATAATTGGCCTGGGAGTTTTTATTAAAACACCCTGTATACTTAATTTTAGCCGTTTGCGGGAAAACTGCGTTTTAACTTAAAACAACAACACATTATTTATTAGCAATAAAAAAATTCAAAAGAAACTAAAAATCACTTTATCAAATGTTGGAAATTACCTCCACCAACAGTCTGGCAGTACCCGAGACGATCTTCAAATTCTTGCAGAACGTTATTGACGACGGTTCTATCAATCTTATTTCGCCTCTTATTCTATTCTTTAAATCTTCAATATTGTTTGGTCGGTTAACATAATATACCTTAGTCTTTAGATAACCCCATAGAGAGGAAAATCTGAGGGGGTTAAATCTGGCGATCTGCCCGACCATTCAATTGGACCTCGTCGGCCAACCTATCGTTCGGGAAAAACTGTACTAAGGTACTCACCTACACGGCTGGTATAATGGACTGGAGCTCCATCTTGCTGATACCACAAGAAACTGTTCGGTGCATCAGGTCCTTCTGGATTAGGGTATAATGTGGCAAGGCACCTGTCAAACTTCCGTCAATAAAAATGCGTCCCAAAATTCTATTTTTGACAATGCCGGCCCAAACATTAACTTTCTTAAGATATTGGGTGTGACAGTTCATAATCCAGCGTGGATTCTCTGTATCTCAATACCGACAGTTTTATTTGTTTGCACTTCCATTCAAGCAAAGCGTTGCGTCATCCGAGAATACAACTCGTTTTGAGAACTGTACATAATTATTACACATATTCATCATTATCTCGCGAAATTGTTACTCGTCTGTCTGGATCAACTTTATTGAGTTCATGAATCAATTAGACTTTGTAAGGATAGAATTTCTAAGACGTACGTTTGCAGATATGATTTTCCAAAGCAATAGTTCTACTCGTCTTTTGACAATAACATATTTAATTGTGTATCTTCTAAAACCGCAGGTCAACATTTCATATAATTGTCCCTAACGTTACCTAAATCTCTATATTTTTTTTTTATTTTACTGAGAGTAGACCGACATATCTGTTCTCTGCGAGGATACTTGTTATTGAAGAATTCGCAAACTTCCTTTTGTGTGCGAATTCTATCTCCATAACCAATCACTATTAATATTTCTATTCGCTCTCTTCACTTATGCGCACCATTTTATAAAATTACAAGATTATCAAAATAACTTGTGCCAGACACTTTGACTGGAAGCAAAACTACTCACATCAGGGGATAATCGTCACTGTCAGTGTGACAACCTAACAAAGGCTTTATTTACAACCGTGTTTATGATTTAAGTAATAATAAAAAAATCGTCTGTTAAAATCCGAATATCGATTTTATCGCAAATGGCAGAATTTAAGTATATGATTTCAAAAATATGTTCAGAATTTTATGCAGAATCCAAAAAAATATTATCAAATAAGGGGACTCGTTTAAAAAATAATTTTTTTCCATCCTTTAAGTTCTCACTATATAGGAATATCAAACGCTTTGCTTCCAATGGATAAAGAATAAATTTATACCATGGAACCAAATTGCTCCAATAAAAGTTGTTTTCTAACGAATAAAGATTAATATTTTCACTCATGTTTTGGAAATCAATCCTTTAAATTTCATTGAACATGGAAAAATTGAAAATGGTTCTGTATACAACTCAATTTCGCCAAAAAGTATTATTAATGTGAAAGGTTGTATTATATAACACCTTACTCGGTTAACGTTGTGTAGAAAGTGGTAAATAGCTGTTATAAACTTTAACAATTCCTTTAGCCTTTTTGTTTGACTTTTATAACATTATTTTTTAAATCTACGTCCTATTTAAAACTGTATGTTATGTAGCTAAAAGTTTGACACAGCCTGGATTGTTAATATGAGCATAAAAAGATATACTTTTGGAGACTTCCCTTACAGGGTTTATATTCGTAAGACATTAGATCTTATGAACTTTAAACATTACTTAATAAAATAGCTTTAACTTGCAAAAACTGATTGCACCTATACCTTAAATCCAAACTTTAGGAATAACGTTGAAGATGGCAGAAAAAAGAAAATGTCTTTCTTTAAGTGGAAGAATTGAAACAATCGAGGAAAGTAAAAAAACTGGTTTAAGTACCAGGGAATTGGCTGCAAAGTTTAAAGTAAGTAAGATCCAAGTGACTTTGTTGCTTCAAAATAAAAATTGTTTCAAGAAGGTGGAACAACAAAAGAAACTTTCCCAAAATCGAAGAACTCGCAGTCGACCAAGTTGCTTTTAACTAGTTTTATAAGGCGCGAAACAAGCACTTACCAATATCCGTGTCCATAATTCAAGCAAAACCCCCGAATCTGCTCAATGTTTAGGACTAGATAACTCCAATCAAGTAGATGGTTAGGAAAATTATCAAATATATCAATATCGAAGAAGCAGCTACTTGGAAGGAAAGGCTCCTGACCATTTTAAAGGATTATGCCCCAAGGGGCGTATTTAGTGCAGATGAGACAGGTCTCTACTATCGTGTATTGCCGACAAAAACATATGCAATGAGAGATAACAAGTGCACTGGAAAAAAGCAGCAAAACAACGATTTACAATTTTGTTCTGTGCAAATATGGAAGGCGAGAAGAAAAAACTACTTATAATAGGCAAAGGCAAAAATCTTCGATGTTTTAAGGGTGCACATATCGATAAGTTACCTCTCCAATAGATCTCAAACAAAAAAGCGTGGATGATAACCGAAATCATGGCAACATAGCGTCACAGATTTGATACCAATGTGATGAAGCAGAATAAAAGCGTGGTATTGTTTTTGGGTAATACAACGTCTCATCCCAAAATTACACTGGATAATGTAAAACTTATTTTTCTTTCACCTAATGCTACTTCACAATGCCAACCTTTGGACCAATTTATTATTCACATTTTTAAAATGCTCTACAGAAGCTACCTTTTAAGCTTTTAACACATATAGACAATGGCTGTCCTCTTCAAGAAATCTCGTTTCGGTGGTCTGGCGCAATTTGTCCCCAGTGACAATAAAAAAGTGCTCTATGAAAGCCGGATTTATGTGTTATACAGATAATATTGACGACTTCGACGAAAAAGATAATATTCCGCTCGCACTACTATTATAACATTAAAGACACATTTGTGAACAATTTGCCTCTATTTATAATGATTTGCCAACAGAAAGTGCAGAACTGATTATCATCGAGTGTATTGAAGATATCCAAGAAACGGATGAAACTACTCCCAACTCTGAGACAGAGGAAGTGGAACCTGAGCTTGCTCCAATGTCAAGAATATCAAGCATATCTGAGCCTGCGCAAGTGTGAGAGACTTTTTTAATAATTTTAACAAATTTCACAAGTCTACAAATATTTCTCAATTGCTACTAAAATGTAAATCTGAATTTTATAGAAATACAATAAAAAATATAAAACAATTAATTTCTGATTATTTTAAAAAATAAGAATTTTAAAGCAAACATACAGTACATTGAATAATATGTATGTTAGTAGGCACGTGCATATACATATTGGTAATTGCTTTTAATTGATATGGATATTAATGAACATTCAACTTGCTGTCCGCCTACAAAAAAAAATTTCAATTAACATTAAAAGAACGAATAATTGAAAACCATAGAATTTGAGGACGAAAGGATAAATCTTTTTTAAAAGTTTTCAAACGAACTTCTTAAAAGAAATCAGTTTTAGGTATATTAAACCAGATGGAAAAGCCTATAGTAATTTGAAGTAATGAAATTATTATATGGCGGCGAGAATATTTTAAAAAAATACGGGAGTTTCGGGAAAAGGGGGAAAAATTGTATTACACCGACAAAACATGCCTCAATGAAGGGCACACAGTTGAAAAGGTATGGCAAGATCTAAATAATAAAAGTTCAAGGCAGGCAGCTATGGATATATTTTCGCATCAACTAAGAAATCCTAGTGGAAAAGGACGCCGTCTTATAGAATCAGATTTAGGGGTTAATGCAATAAATTTAAATTATAAAAAATTGTATGGCTACTTTTTTTGATCAAAGACAGTCTTGAGGGGGGCCGCTCGACTCCAAAAAAATCATTTAGCCCAAATTTTGACCTATTTTACTAAAATTTTTTTGGATATCAAAAATATATATTTTTGTTAAAGAAAACAAAGTCTGTCTATACCACCAAACTACTAAACTTTAGTTTGGTGGTATAGACAGACCTTGTTTTCTTTAATAATCTCGCCACAGAAAATGGACTACTTCTTGAATATATTTTTGTTTTGCATTATTCATGTAAGTAGCCGGAGGACATCTAAAATTGGAAAAAAAAATGTAACCTAAACATTTATGTTGTATTCAGGGTCCGCCGCATACCTGAAAAATACCATTTTTTGGAGATTCCATGGCTAATTAACATAACAAAAATGCACAACCACGTGCCCTATCTCTTGTCGGCATATTTTCAGATGTTTTCTCTACGGGCTTTTAATTGCTTTTTAATCATTGTTTATTACCTCAGGCCTTAGATACCCAGGCCAGCACTTTTATGCCTTTAGTTGCATGCCAAATAGTATATGAGAAAGTAATGCGACGAAATTAATAACTTTATTAATGGATATTTTTAAAGTTCGTTAATAATTTTGTGAATATTGTTATTATATAAGTATAAAATGGCAAGTGCAAGTAGTGTAAAAACTAGAAAAAAATCTGCGTGTTCCATATTTGAACAAGGAAGTGATTTGGACAAAAGAGTTTTAACGACAAATTACGATAGTATGAAGTGTTACATACATTCCGTGATAGTCTAATGCCTGAAGGTAATTCCAAAGAACCAACGTTTTTTAATATTTTCCAGATTTTTATACAAAAAATAAAAGACCAGTGGAATTCAGCTTTAATTCCGACCCTCAGTAAGCCAAGAATGGTAAAAATGTTGAAAGACATAAAAAGTATAT
This sequence comes from Polydrusus tereticollis, assembly GCA_963920685.1. NCBI lineage: Eukaryota > Metazoa > Arthropoda > Insecta > Coleoptera > Curculionidae > Polydrusus > Polydrusus tereticollis. Next base: position 120,817,740 of record OY987326.1, read on the forward strand.
GAATATAAAAAAATCTTTACACAAATAAGATATTTTTAAAATAAAAAGAGAATCTTTTTTAGAACACGCAAAAGCGCCACTTTTTGATATATCTTACTGTAAATGCAAGCATTTTTTAAATTGTAATTGTAGTAAAGGTAAGAAAATCCCTACAGTTTATTGTCGACCATAGGACAGTTCGGAAAATGGGTATTGGTAACATTGATATTACAACAAGAAAACAAATGGTTAAGAAGCGTGATCGGAAATTAGCTTTAAAAGAGAAGGTCACAAAATTAAAAATAACGGCAAGCGATTTTCAGAAATCCATTGATATCGAAGATGAAGAAATATCCCCCGAGAAAAATATAGACCCAGAGTTTATTTGTAAAATACAAGATGAACCGTCTACATCTTCAGGGGTTAGGTCATCTCAAATGCGAGAATCTATACCCACAGTTGCTTTAGAGTGTGATAAGACTTCTCTTTCCGATCGTGCTGCAGCAAGAATTGCCTCTGCTGTTCTACAAGATTTTAGTATCGTGACGGAGAGTGCAACAAGTAATGTAATAGACCGATCAAAAATTCGAAAAGCGAGAAAACGACAGAGGAATTTACTTTAGATTGCTGAAAAGCGTGAAACCCAATACCCTCAATCAGTTTATTTTGACGGCAGAAAGGACAGAACATTAAAAATGGAACGACGTGGTAAAAAATATTACAGAGTAAATGTCGTGAAAGAACACATTATGTTAATTGAAGAACCCAATTCGAAATATATAGGCTACATGAGTACAGAATCCGGAAACTCAAGAAGTTGCGCAAGAAGTATACTTAGTTACTTGCAATGTTCCGCCGACTTATCACATCTCATCGCTTTAGGATGTGATGGAACTGTTACCAATACTGGCATAAAAGGGGGAATTTTGAGACTAATTGAGTTACATTCAAAAAGAAACGTACACTAGTTTGTATGTTAACTACACGGAAATGAGCTTCCCCTTCGTCACTTATTTTATAGTATTGATGGTAAAACGACTGGACCAAAAAGTTTTTCTGGGCCAATTGGAACTCTGCTGCAGACATGTGAGACTCTGCCTGTAGTAGAATTTGAAAATATTGCATCTGAAACACCTTTGTTGGACGTAAAAGATCTCAGCTGTGATCAGAAATACTTACTAGAGATTAGTCAAGCTGTGATAAGTGGAACCGTGCCTAAGGATCTAGAGGGAAAAATCCTGGAAAATTGGCTCATGCACGTTGGGTTACGTTTGCCAATAGAATATTACGACTATATGTTGCCACCTCTAATCATTGCGAAAAATTAAAGCTTGTCACATATGTGGTAAAAGTATATGCACCAATTTGGTTTCGTATTAAAATAAACAATTTATGTACAGATGGTGCAAATAATCTGTTTCATCTAATGAAACTTTCGCGGTATTTAGATGAGCAGGACAGAAAAATCGTGGACGCTGCTATTCAAAGAAACGCATATTTCGCACACCCAGAAAATGTACTACTTTGTATGGTTGCTGATCACCGACAACATATTAGGGAACTTGCCTTACGCCGTATTCTAAAAGCTAGATATTCTAAAGAGAAATGCGACGGGACAGCTTCAAGAATCTTTAAAATACCCCGCTTAATTTTGTAGCTGAAGACTACATCCACATATTAGACTGGCAGAACCTAGATGTAACCGATCCACCTGCATTAGCAAGATACTCGGATGAACAGCTGAACATGTTTATGGAAACTGGAGAATCACTAGAAGTTCCAAAGTTTCCATGTCATACACAAACTGTGGAAAGACATATTAGGCTTGTGACGGAGGCCTCGTCATCAGTCTGCGGTCACATTAGAAGAGACGGCTTTATTCGGTCCAAAATTAGCAGTCACCTCCACGTGGTGAGCTCTGGGTTATTTTGATCTATTAATCAAGATAAGCGAAGAACTGCTAAGAATACCAATAATTTTTTTGAACCAAATTTAACTGCAAAAAACTAATAATGTAAAAAGGTAGGTCCGCCCGCCGCAAGATATTTTTTTATTTTAAAAAATAAAAAATGACGATAGTTTAGACCACAAAATGCAACTTTTTCACACTAGCGCTAACTTGTTTCTAAAAAAATGGAAAAGTCAAAATTTAAGGGTGGGGCGGACCCTCAGGACCTTCTTCAAATTGAAAAAACAAAACAGAATATTAAATCAGAACATAAAATGCAACTTTTCGGCACTAGTACTAGTTCGATTTCTAAAAAAAAAAAGAAAATGGATTAAATTCGCTCCACCCTATTGTACACGCCACTGGAATCCATTCCCTTGACGTCACACAACCCGGACTTCTCTATATGCTAGTAATGAGTCACTGACAGAAATTTTGAACTTGAAGTATAGGTAAACTAAGTTTTTTAGCAAATGTAATGAAATTTATTTTTCACTAAGCACCACCAATTTCTACAGATGCCTGTAAATATTTAATTTTAATAAGTATTACATTATTTTCACATAGATAACATGACTTTAGATTGTAAAATGTACACACTTTTGCAAGTATACTTTTTTCTGCAGGATGAAAAATCTAATATAAATATTAAATTTAAAAAGGTGAATTTTATTTTTTTTACGTAAAACCGCTCAAAACGTTTTACTCTAAGTAACTTTATTGGGCCGAGGGCTTTTATTGTCGATCTTCTACTCACTCGCGCGCCTTAAGAAATTTAATAAAAAAGTTTCACTGGTTATTTTTCTTTCTTTAAACTTTGTCTTGTTACATTTTCATAACAAAAATTATGACATGATATTTTTTAATGTCGGCCGACTTTTGTTTTCAATCTGGGCTGACAAGGATTTTCAACTTTAATAATAATTATTCTGCGAATTTAGCTTCCTCATATTATACCAACCTGAAATGTCGCCCTTGGCTAGACTTTGTGAAATCTTTAGTTATAAAAGGTTTGCGGTATTTAACAACCTAGGTTACATCAATTGGCGTAGTATGGAGAGAGGAGCAGGAATGCCTCCCCTAGACGTAGGAGATCCAGCTGCAAAGCGGATAAGTTCTCAAAAGTTTTAAATTAAATTAGTTTCAAAATTAGTAAAATTATCAAAACGTTCTTCTTATGGATATAAACTGAGACACGTTTGAGAAGACTGTTTTCTCAACCAGTGCAAATAAAAGACAATAATAATAATTATATCTGAGGGGAAAAAAAAGTAAGGTCCAAAGGTCTGATTAATAAAAATGAAACATGTGGCAACTATTCAGGGCTTTAATTTCAAAACAAACCGCCCTGCAAACCCCTTGATTTTCAGGCAAATAAAATTTCACAAAAGTCACGTCAATTTTAATATACAGTATGTCCGGCACTGTGGTAGAGAGGGCAAACGGACCAAAAATTTCATTGTTCCAGGAAAAGCCATTCTTTATAGACATATTTGTTTGCTGAAAAAATACGACTGTCGATGAAAAAAAAAAACTATTGTATACAGGGTGTCCAAAAAGTTAAAAATTCTAATTTTTTACAAGAGTAAAGTACCCTTATTCTAAAGTTTTTAGCAAAATGCTATTTAAGAAAATTGTTTTAAATCATCACATAACATCAAGGTATTGGTTTTCATTAAGTCTGGATCATAGACATCGTAACTATTAGACCAAACAATAACAAATAAACGTGTTGTCATCAATGTATTCCAGTGTAAAGTAAATCAACATGCAAGCTGCTCCCCTCCACTTGGTTTGCCACACTTACGCCACAGAAAACGTAGTTTTCTGGTCTTACTCTGATAAAAGTATTAACTTCTATGATTAACTATTAACATGATGTGGGAAATATATAACATTGCCTAAAACCTTGTAAAAATCTGTAGTATGGCAACGCAGCAATAAAGGATTCGCCCAGATTTCATCATCTTCGTGGCCAGCCGAATCGACTCGACAATACTTGGCATAGCGGATGTTGTTTTCCTGGAGTTTTGTCGCATGCATATGTAAAGGCAGCGTAATCCCCACTCCCGGCCCCACCTAGCTCCTCACAGCGTCTCGCCACCAAACGATTTTGGCATCACAATTTTATAGCATTTATGAATGGCGTGTCGGATCTATAGTTACGATGCCTATAGTCTGGATAGCAATAATATTTTTACTATAATTTGAATTTCACTGAAAAGCTTGGTAGTGTACCTTTGATTTTGTATACCTTTAAGTATCACTTTAGGTACCTCAGAAATAAATTAGTACCTACAGTGTCAAGCAAAACACCACTGTCAGTAACTAACATAATTATTTATTTCAAATTACTTCGAATCATAAACTAAAACATTTAACAAAATACGATAAACATAAACCAATACATGATATAATTTAAGGTATAATTCATAAAAATAGACCAAAATTAGATAGCATAACAATAATTATTCAAACAACACTCCACCATGAAGGACGCATTTTTCCAGTCGAGCTATAGGATAGTCATAACTTCTCCGCACCTCTTCTAGGGATATTGCTTTTACAGCTTATATAATTCTTTGTTTTCAAATGTTTTCATAATTTGGCAGTAGATTGGCATAAGTTAAAAAAACTGTTTTAGGCATCTCAACAAATACATATCTGCCAACGTAAGGTCGGGACTTCTTGGGGACGTTTTCGCCCGATCCATTTTTGTCCAAATTTCAAATCAACCTATTCCTTTACTTCTTTAGCAAAATAGCCGGGCATCCATCTTGCTGGAAGTACATGTTACTTAGGTAATCTAATGGCAGTTGTTCTAAATTATTAGAAAAATGTATTTAACATAATAAATAGCAAAATAATGTAGCTGTTTTAGCATAATTTGAATAATTCTTATTGTAGAAGGTCTCAGCAAGTGACTAGAGAACAAAGTTCTCACATATACAAGGTGGTCCAACAAAAACTTAACACCTCGATTTTCCTGCTTTAAAATGAAAATGTGGAAAATCGCTCGGACCCGTCGATTTCTGATTCGAGGGGGAATGCCTTTTCCGCTTTTTCGTCTCCGTAACTTCAACCCCCTAACAAGGGTGAGCACAATCCCCTTATTTTGAATAGGGATGAGGAGTGTTGCGATACCTCATTTTGAAGATCTTATAGAGAACTATCTGACCCTAACATTTCGCTTCAAAATTTTTATCTTTAACTAAATGACAGCTAAAATAGTGGAAGACTACTTACTTTTGTGATTAGTTTATTATATTCTGAAAATGGCCACCATTCACTTGCATACAGTAAAATAAATTTTGCTCAAAACGTTCACGTACATTACTCAACATTTCTGGTGTAATTTGACGGCATTCATTAATGATCCAAATTAGCAAATCATCCAGTGACTCAGGCTGGGTAGCGTAACTCTTAGATTTCAGGTGACCCCATAAAAAAAAGTCCAGTGGAGCCAGATCAGGTGATCTGGGTGGCCACTCAATATGTCCCCTACTTCCAATCCAGACCTGAGGAAAATTTTCATCTAAGAACTGACGCACAGGTTGAGCGACATGAGGTGGTGCGCCATCTTGTTGAAAAATGATCGTTACATGGTCTTCTTCATTCTCCAATACTTGAACGAGGGCGTTCTCTAATAGTTCTAAATAAATTTGGCCAGTGAGATTACTGGGTATAAAAAAAGGGCCGATTATGTGATTACCATAAATACCCGCCCAAACATTTAACTTTTGGGGATTCTGAGTATGCACTTCACGAAATAATCTTGGATTATCATCTGACCAATACCGACAGTTATGCCTGTTTACAATGCCATTACGGTAAAATGAACACTCATCCGAGAAACAGATATTGAACATGTAGTAAGGATTATTGTTAATAATTCCACTGACCACTTCACAGAACTGGAGTCGGCGATCGAAATCATCCTCATTCAGTTCCTGAACCAGTCGTATCTTAAAAGAATGGAACTTATGTTGTTTAAAGATTCCTATGATTGTTGTGCGTGAAACACCAGATACATCGGACAATTTCCTAGTACTAAGGGTTGGATCCATTGCTACTTGACCAAAGACAGCCACTTTCCTCGCTTCGTCTCTTTCATACACCCTCTTTTTGTTTCCGACTGAACCAGTAGCGTCAAATTTGGCAACCAGTTGCACAACGTAAGCAGCGGATACATTTTTTTCAGGATGTCGTTCATTAAATAAAGCCGCTGTTACTCGCGCACAGTCGTTATTTCTGAAAAATAATTTTATCATTTCCACCCTTTCTTCTACGGAATACACCATTTTATTTCTACTACAAAGTTACAATCGCTTTGGCATAGTTTTAACGTTCCTAAAAATTCACGACAGACTAAGGTAAATCAAAAACATGGTCCGTCTACTTTTTTGGACAAAAAAATTAACAAATAAATAAATAATTCAAATGCGCCTGATAAGCGTAATATCCTCGAGGTAAATTCCACATTCTCTACTCATACACCAGCGTTGTTTACTGCATGCAAGTGAATAGTGGCCATTTTCAGCATTTAATAAACTAATCACAAAATTAAGTAGTCTTCCACTATTTTAGCTGTCATTTCGTTAAAGATGAAAATTCTGAAGCGAAATTTTAGGGTCAGATAGTACTCGATAAGATCTTTAAAATGAGGTATCGCAACACCCCTCATCCCCATTCAAAATCAGGGGGTGTTGCTCACCCCCATTAGGGGGTTGAAGTTACGGAGACGAAAAAAGCGGAAAAGTTATTTCCCCTCGAATCAGAAATCAACGAGTCCGAGCGATTTTCCACATTTTTATTTTAAAGCAGGAAATTTGATGTGTTAAGTTTTCGTTGGATCACCCTGAATACATATTTATGTGTCATATGTATTTAACATGTTTAAATAAGAATTTCAATAACAAGTATTCTCAAAGAGATACGGTCCTATTATACCATAGTGAGAAACAGCGCACCAAACATTCACTTTTTTTTAATATTGACTTAGGGTTGGGATTCTAAACATAGGATTAACGATGCCACAGTTCCATTCGTCGAAAACGTGGAATCATCTGAGAACATTACAAGTTTATGGAATCCTCTATTACCACATAAAATCTTACTCCCTACCCACAAACAAAAATACAACATTCTGCCATCATCACCCTCTTCTAATGTATGGTTATAATGGGGGTTTGTATGGACCGTAAGTTATTTTGGTTTAAAATTTCTTGAATAGTACTTTTTTGCACCACCTGTTGTTGCGTAGCTCGTTTCCTTAAGGACAGTGTGGGGTATTCTCTCAGACGAATAAATAGTTATTCGTCTGAGGGTATTCTCTAACAGACTGCAGTACGAGAAGATTCAATGCATCATCTTCATTGTAGTATTTTTTTACTTTTTATAAGTCTACTACGAATCCCGTTTCACGAAATTTCTTGACCAGCTTGCAGACCGCTTATTTGGTTACGGGTATATTGGGGAACCTGTCATGAAATTTTTTATTAAGGTATCTGTATGAGAAATCCACATTACCATAACATTTAATTAAATGTATTTATTGCCCCGTTGTTAACATTGTAAACTAATAAAATCTTTAAAAGTTACTGACAATGACGTTTTGTTTGCCACTGTTATAATTTATTGCTGAGGTACCTAATCAAAGGTGATACTTAAACGTATACAATATCAAAAGTACACCTACCAAACTTTGTGAGTGAAATGCAAATTTGGAGCGAGAATATTATTGCTATTTAAACTTAATGAAACCAATATAGAAGATTTGATTGTGATTGTGATTTGAAACAATTCTCTTCAATAGTATTTTGCTAAAAACTTTAGAATATGGGTACTTTACTCACGTAAAAAACTTGAATATTTAGCTTTTTGGACACCCTGTATATAATATACTTTTTTTTTAATCGACAGTCGTATTCTTTTAGCGAGCAAAAATTTTTATAAAGAATGACTTTTCCTAGAAAAATAAAATTTTTGGTTCGTTTGCCCTCTTGTCTATCACATCGGGGGAGGTTTAGTTGCACATTTTATATTGTTTTACCATTCACTGCCAGCCAACCGACTTTGAAATGTCAATGGCACCACCTATTGGGTCAGAGTTGATGAAAAAATATAAGTAATGGTAATGCAACTAATTTATTGTGTTTCAACCAATTATTTTTTTGAAATGTACAAGATGTGCCAATTTATTGGTATGGCAGAAATAAAGAATATTCTAAAATTCTTCTACACTTACGCACCTTCCCTTTTCTATGATATATTTATGTACGACGTTTTTGACCAGATGCCTATCATTGGATTCTATGGCTGTTTTACGAGCAAAACGATTTTCAGCCCCGTAAAGAAAGATTGTCTGTCCTATAACTGATTAATTAAGATATTTAATTGACATTATTTGATTCGAGTACTTATGTTATAATAACAAGCCATGGTTTTTTTCTAGATTCGAGCAATCTGTTATTTAATTTTTTTTTAAACATACATAACTGTAGTTAAATCTTTAGTATTGTCAAATACTAACATTAGTATTCTTAACCAATTTTGAAAACTTACGCAATCTCAACACAAATGTTACGGCCTAATCTAAGACTATAGCGACCTTGCTGAGACTATAAACTGACGTCAAAATTATTTCGAAGTTCTTAATTATTGAATTTTACTGGTGTCAACAAAGAGCACTCTGTCCATGCTGCAGCTCTGAACCTACTTCTGGTTTTATGAATTTCGCCTCAGTTTAAAAGCCTAATTTTAACATTTCTTAGTTGTAATGCCTAAAGAAGCCAAAAAAAAATGTCGAAAAGTCGCATTAGAGAAACAAAGAAGCCTTAAGTTCTTTATTCTTCCGAACTAAAAAAAAAAATCCTTGGACAAGTCTCCCTGATAAAGAATATGTATAAATAATTATTATTATTTTAAATGTTAAAGTCAAAAACTTTAAATTTACATTTTACTTAGAGCAGGTCATGCATTCAATGAGTGTCAACTTGCTATAAAACTGGATGTAACTCGAAAACCGGAAATATCGAACCTTCGGTTTAACCGGAAATTAACACCTCTAGGAAGATAATACATAAGTAAGATAGGGGCATGTGAGCCATTTTGCTCGTACTGTTAGAAAGCTAGAAGCTGTCCAAACTAAAAAAACACCATTTTTCAAAAAGTGATATCGCTGAAACAAATAAGTTTAGACATATAATGCACTTGTTAAAAAATAATTGCAATTTTATGTAGAACCCAAAAAGTAAATATAAGAGTGTTCAATTTAAAAGAAAAATTATTATCCTACTTTTCTGGAACTATGGAGAAAGGAGAAAGGGTGATACATTCAACCACTTGCCATATCTTTGCCTGTATTTGAATTTGGCGCCCGAAAATGTCACACACAAATATTTATTACAAACGGCTATCCTTCTGTTTGGTAGTTTATCAACATATTCTGGGCTATTTACAGTAATTATGTATTTATTTTATCGTATTGTTAGTTGCCAAGTTTTCGCTGTAATTTGCATGGCTTATGAGGCGTTATTAAAGATAAAGCAAGTATACTTTCTACCCTTAAATTAAACGCAATAAATGTATTTATTAGATTCCAATAAATGTAGGGGTGGGGCACTTTCAACCATATATAGGGCGTTAATGTAATCACGTTACAAACTTCTAGGGTAGATAGAACACAGGAAAAAAAAACAAAGTTCATATGAACATGGGTCCGGAAACGCTTCTTCAGGGAGCTAGAGCCCTTTGAAGATAGCCTTCAGCTCAAACTGTTTGAAAGTGTCAATCAACGGCTAAGCAAAACTGGCTCTGTAAAAATAAAACGGTTGGATAATAGTGCGCAAAGGACAATGCGAACCCCGGATTTTGAGGAAGAGGTGCTTTGGCGATTTGAAAATAATCCTTCTGTAAGTACCCGAGCAGTCGCTGATGCCATGCATGTAAATCATGTTAGTGTATGGGAATTGTGAACAGCCTCTTTGCCCCTACCATCTTTAAAAAGTGCAAGCATTGGGAACAAATGATTTCATGCGCCGCGTAGAATTTTGCCAGTGGTTTCTTTAGCGGTGTACAAAAGAACCTCAATTTCCAAAATATGTACTTTTTACTGACGAGGCTGTGTTTACAAAAGGAGGCATTTTTAACTTGTCAAATAGTCACATGTGGACTGAGGAAGACCCTCATGGTGTTCACATAAGGGGATATTAACATAAGTTCTCGGTCAACATGTGGGTCGGCATTTTTGGAGGACGATGAATTGGACCGATCTAGTTGCCTCCTCGTTTAACCGGTACTATCTATCTTAATCTGTAAAGAAATGTATTGCAAGGATTGTTAGATGATCTGCCCCTAAATATACGACAGAACTTATGGTTCATATTCTTCAAAGGGATTTAGCTTCCTGAGGGAGCATTTTCGAACCCTTGTTCATATGAACTTTTTTTTTTTTTCATGTCTTCTATCTACCCTAGAGGTTTGTAACTCCCATTAACACCCTTTATACATGGGGCACATTCGACCATAGGTAGCCCCGCATCAAAATTGCATAGGATTATTTTTAAGCATGTTGATAGTTATGAAAAGGTTTGTTCTTTAACGCGGATCAATAATAATAATAAAATAAAGAAGTTAGCTATGCCAGGTGATTTTATAAAAATTGTGCCTTCCTTTTTCCCATACTTCAAAATAGTTTTAGAATAAATACCTGCTAAACATTCACAAAAATCGAAATTTAGGCAAAACTAGTAAAGATAGGTATGGGGATGACTTAACAAGAATAAGAGATAATTCAACTCTTTATAGGATGAGCCTAATAAATAAAGGATGTTGTATTTAAAAACTAGAGTTATTCTATTTACAATTTTCTATATTCGAATGTCAAAAAATCTCTATTTCGCCCAGTAATGCAATACAGTAAACCAGTGGGATGTTCGGTGTGATCAAGTATAGCGAAGGTGCGAAGATATTGTAACTTAACCGACTTACTGTTTTAAAAGCAATAACATCCCTTGGTGATTTAATCCGATATCGGGCTTCTTAAAACGCACAGACTTTATATTGGTTTTATTAAAAATACAGAGCAACTCAAAAAAAGGCCCCTGTTCAGTCCTGGTTGAATGACCCTGTACTGTACATTGTAAAATAATTTTAGAATATATATTTGTTTATACCCTACAATTTTCGTAAGAACTTTTTTTCATATCTTAAATACTAGAGCCGATATATTACTTTGTCACTCAAATGTGCCGCCCTGAACTATCTAAAAACAATAAACTATGGTATTTCGAGAAAAGTTTTAAATTTATTTAAAATCCAAGGCTTAGTTTTTTATTTTGACCCTCTTTATTCTAAACCTATAATACCAAAATTGAATTTAAAATTAATTTTTCAAACGGGGACGACAGCGAAGCATAGAAAGAAAACACTTAAAATTGTAAATGAAGTCCGGATGTTTATTTGACTCTACATAATTAACATTTTTTTGTAAAAATTAGGTAAAATATAGACTATGTAACTAAGTATCTATATAGCGTAAGCGCATAAAACAGTATGTGGTATATTATTGTGGTATTATGACAATTTAAAAAATGCAAAAAGCCAAAAATACAGTCAACTCAAACACCATAAAAATTGCTAATAATGACACAAACTTATGCATCAATATTTGTGGTTATTGAAAAAATCTTAAAAGTAACTGTAGCATGTCAAAGTATAATAACCAATAAATAAGCATTTCTATAAGCATTTATAAGTATACTGGTGACCTTCTTAGAAAAACTCGTGACTCAAATATTTTTTGGGAATTTATTGATTTCAATTAAAAAATTATTATTTGAAATTTTTATTGGAGCAAAAGGCACTATAAGAATAAATTAATGGTATAACCCATAGGCGTATTATAAAAAATATAAGGGAATCTTAATTAAAAATAACCCACCAAAAAAGAGAATCTAAAAATAGTTTGATTAAATTGAATTTTCTTAACAAGCGACATTGTGTTTGCCAGGGAAGAAGCAGCAAATTAAATTAAACATGGTAAAATAAAATACCCAAATTATCTATTTATAAACGTCTGTTTTGTTACGATTTTTTAATAAACATAAAAAATAAGTATACTAAATTTTTGATAATAAGAAAATTTGCTAAAAAAGGCATAAAGCAATACGGTTTCGTTTTTAAGAAAGCCGGACAATACGTTACGTGAGAGTGATGTTATTTAAGGGAGATTTTTTGTGATAATTTTATTAAACTCGTGTTCATCTTCAAATCTTCTATTTGCATTTATTTATTTTGTTAAATTATAGAACTCGAAATTGATTTAAGAATTTTTTGTTAGCAAAAATTAGGCTCCAATACTTATCTATTCAAAAAATTTAAATTGGGTTTTTGTATGAGACTCGTTCGGCAATTATTAATCAACTAATAGGTCTGACTCGAGTTCGAGCAAGACTCCACGAGTAGATTAATTATGTTTCTCTGACGAAAGATATTAAAATTTTCTTTATGAGTGTAATAAAATTAAACATTCAAATTTCATAAATAGTCACAAATTTTTCTATTACAAATCGGATTTTTACCAAACTGGAGGCAAATCAGAATAAGCCACCAATTTCCTTTTGTACGGTAAATCAGGGCATTCTGCTACTTTATGCAAACGTGGCAACACTACATCCATATTATCCGAATTCGGCGCCAGCTCCCTCCTCAGAATATTGGAAAAGATTTTTTCTCGGGACTTGTCTCTTGCAGACATGTACGGTTGGACCGGTTCCAAGTGAGCCTTGGGCTTAATTTTGGCTCTTTCGTCTGGATGCAAGATCGACCTTCGTTCTGGACGCTGATACTGTTGTTCCTTTGGCGGCGTCCGCTTCCCAAAGGCCGTTACAGGATCGGGAACCAAACTGGGCCTTGGGACGAACGGTACTTTTTCCCATGGGATCTCTCGTTTCTGGAATAAGGGAAGAAGTCAGTGCCCGTTCGTCCCAAATCCAGAATGGGGAAGGAAGGGAAAGGACTGAGTGGCTTAAAATTTGTAAAACTTTTATTTTTTAGGTACACCTGAACAGATTTGAGCTGATTGCTAAAAAATGAATTAACTTGATTTTGGAACAAATTTAGACGCCAATCAGTATTTTTTTAAAGTATTCAACCGTCTTTGGTTTAAAATTAGTTACCCTTAATATGTTAACATATCAAGAGGGAGAAAGACCGAGGCAAGAACTAGCTAAATCCTTTTAACCCCTAAACTTCAGAGTTATCCCATCAAAAACTTAAATGTAAAGAGGATAAAGTGATAATACACCATTTTAAAGAATTTTTAGTCCCTGCATCGGATCCTACATTTTATTTTTCCACTAACTATGCTCTGTTAAAAATGTTCTTTTATTTCAAGATTAGCTACAGTTTTTCTTTCAGGTTTATTTCTTTGCCGTCAGCCACAGTACCTAATATTTTAAATGGCATCTCTACCCTATGATGATCAATAAATTAGGTGTGTTTTTTTTAAACCGTTTAAAAAAAGCTTTGCCAGGGAGCACAAAAATGTTGGTAAACAAATTAATTTAAAAACAGGCTTTAAAATATTACCTAACTCCCCTTGTTATTTAAGATTTTTGATGGGTTGAGTCTGAAAGTAAGTAGGTGAAAAAGGAAAAACAAAAGCCAGTTTTACGTTAACAATATAGGTAAATATTTAAATTGGTGGTATAAATTATTTACCAAAATATTACATGGAATGACATAGGGCTAGGAAAATAGATACATATTTTATGTTGTATACACGGTGTCCACTAATTATTGGTTTACAGCAAGACTACATATTTTTTTTGTATGAAGAATATTAGTATTTAACCAAACTTGCCTTATTCCAAAAGTTTACAGTAACCGAGATACGAAGTGTTTAGGTTAGTTATTTACATTATGTTTCTTAAATAATTTTAGAGACAGTAAACTTCTCTGCACAAAATTTTGTATTTGGGGGTTTCTAGGACAAGCAATTTATATTTCAATAACATTTTAAGATATCATGCTAAAACAACCATTTTTTTTTGGTTATATGTCTATATATCCATATACAGAGTTTCCCACGACGATTTCCCAGGCCATATCCCATAAACGGAAATAGACAGACAAACGAAATTCGGGGGATCAATACGACAAATAATATAGTCTTTCTGTGTTCATTTAGATTTTTATTTTGGTTCTTCATTTTCGATTCCGTTATACCAATTTTCATATTTTAAATAGAATACCCTATATATTGTTAAACTTTTGAATATATTATTTTATAACAAATTCAACCATACCACACTAGCTAGGTTTCTAATGAGAAGTTACTGAAACTGAGCAATTAAATGATGAATTATGTAGGCAAATTGCGTACTGACATGAGTCGATCTTTTTGAGGCTATTATTTTTGTACTTCAATTTTTTGGTAACAATTATGTCGTTATGTCAATTTTAATTTTTCACACGGATTATATTACGATAGTCGCATTTCCTCAATAATTAATGTTGTTTTTTTTTTCAATTTGCGAATATTATTGTATATAGTGTTAATCATCATTGTCATGCACTTTATCCATAAGGCAGAAGATGAACAGCGGAAAAAAAGCAATATTTTTGGATTGCCAGATAATGAATTTAGAAAACGTTGTCGCGTAAACAAGGATTTGGTATGAAATATTATAGAGGAAATTGCGCCTCATATGCACATTAGACAACGAACTAGTAAGTTATGTGTTTTGTACAGAGTTATGACCTCATTACGATTTTTTGTTTAAAGGCCATGTCAAAGAAGTGTCAAAATTAAAACTGCTATGGCTTAGCAAACTTTCATCAAGGTACCCTCCGAGGTTTGCTTATTGATGGGGTAAATTTCAAACAAAGGGAATTGAAAAGGATAGCAAAAAAATAGATTTTATGGCACAGTTCTGTTTTCCTGAGTGCATTGGAGTTATCGATGTTACTCATATTGCAATTGCAGAACCTTTAAAAGATGAGCATCTTTATTTTAATCGTATTTCAAAGAATGATATAATCTTAGAAGATCTCTCCGCTGCATCTTCTACCTCATGCACAAAGTCAAATTTACACACTGTATAATAATATAGGTATCTAAATATTAAAGAAGGAAATACTAAATGCAGAAATACGACTATTGCAATATAAGCCGCGTAAAAAATAAAAATTGACATAATTATATAATTGTAACTATACGGAGTTTGTCAGCGGGTATCCAATAATAACAAAAACAACCAGCTAACTAATGAAGGGTATGACGGGCCTGTCATGGCAAGAGTCACAAGGTTCTTTAATGCCGTTGTAAACTTTTTAAAGTGTTAAATAATACTAAATGATTATGAATATCACCCTTTAAAAATTCATTTGGTTAGATCAGGTTACTTCTGGCTCAGGGCTTAACACCTGTAGATCCTGAACGCCGCGTAAATTTTATTGCCGAGATGTCAATATAGTTTGAATAAACCCTTATTCTCTTAACAACATTTTATGGTGCGATGAGAGTAGATCCCCAATACTGGTACAGCAAATCCTCACAATTGTCACTACTGGTCACCTTTAAATTCCCACTGGATGAAAGAGAGTAATTTTCAGGTAGTTTAGGGGGTTAACGTTTAATGTGGTGGCATCACGATGGAGCTCCCCTCACTTTCCCGGCAAGCTACTAATTATTTAGACAATTAACTTTCCTGCGCGCTGAATTTTCTGGTGTTACTGGTGACCATCACGGTTTACAATTTAACGCTTCCGTTCAAATATTCGTTTTCATAAAAGAAAAAAATACTAGAGTAGTTAAAATGATACCACTTGTGACTCATGCCATGACAGCCCCTGTCATATCCTTTATTATTTGGCTGGTTATTTTTGTTATATATATAATTGATTATTTAAATACCTCATATTTCATTAGAAACCTAACAAGTGTGGTATGGTTGAATTTGTTTTAAAACAATATATTCTAGAGTTTAGCAACATGGGGGTATCCAATTTAAAATATGAGAGTTGGTATATTGTGATCGAAAATGAAGGACCAAAATCAAAATCTGAATATGCGCAGAAAGTCTCCAAAATTATTGTTATTGATTCCCGATATTTCGTTTATCTTTCTGTTTCCGTTTTTAAGATATGGCCTGGGAAAGTCGTCGTTGTATATATTGAAATAGCTGGATGATGGCGCAGCCTCTGTCTTACTGCCTAAGCAGTCCAATGTTGTCGCCTTAAGGAGTTTTACCTTTCCAACGGTAGGTGTGCTTGCTTGTTCTGTACTAACGAGACCTAAAGAGTTCGAAACCCGTCTTCAGGTAGCACATCCTACCGTTAAGAATAAAAACTCCTTATTTTACAAGTAGTTTCTGCAATCTTGAGTTTGTATTTTGTTCTTTAACTTTGTGTGTTAGAGAAGATACGGCAGATTTTGTTTTGTGATTGCATATAGCACAGAGAATAGCTGTTTTAGCATGATTTGTTTAATCTTTATGGTATAAAGCGGTGTTTCTCAAACTAAGATACGCCAACCCCTTGAGGGACGCAAAATTTTTTTAAGGGGCACGGGAAGGGCTAAAGAGGTCTTTAAATGTTTGAGCTTATACTTGGAACTTTCTTCGGAAAAATGCGCACAGCATACCCTCTCACTGATTTTTTTTTAACTTGATTATTGGATTTGGTATAGTTATGCCAATTAACGAAGTTTTCATAAAATATATTTGGTAATACTTCTAGAAAATACAATTATATAATAATATGTAATTTTTAGAGAGGAATACGCTGCATAATCAATACGTGTAATAAAGAAGTTTAAGAAACACTGATATAAGGTCTCAGCAAGTAACTGGAGAACAAAGTTTCTCATAATAATATACAAGGTGTTTCAGCAGTACGGTGCGTAACTTAAAGGGGTGATTCCTTATATGATATTATATTATATGAGAAAAAATTCATACGAACATGTGTCCAAAGTGCCCCGTTTTTGACATACAGGGTTTTAAAAATTAAAAAAAAAATCGGTAGCAATCATGCGTTTTATCAGAAGGTGTCCATTTGCAACATTTGTTTTGATTAACTATTGCATTTTTTTCTGTATCACTACTTAAAAAATAATTTGATTTGTAATTTAAACGTTTCAATTTAATTGTTCCAGTTGGGGCTAATTAAGCCCCTTATCAATATTAATAACGGTACCAAATTTCAATAAAACCGGCAGAGAAGGATATTTAAAGAAATTATAAAAAACTATTTCCTTTTAAAAATGTAAACACCCTGTATATCAAAAACAGGGCAACTCCGGACACAGGTTCATATGAACCTTTTCTCTTAGAATATTATAATGAATCATCCCCTTAAGATACGTACCGTGCTTCTGAAACATATACAGGGTGATGTAATAATATGGCAAAAAAAAATCAGAGTGAGTTTCTCCGCTTAAAAATATATAAAAAAGGTCCTATAAACCTATGTGCAAAAATGCTTCGTTTCGGAGATACAGGGTGTTACAATTTTTAAACGGAACAAAAAATATGTACGCCACTGCTGTTTTCTCTTTTGATGGCACTATTATGTAGGCAGTTTAATGGCTAATGCGAAGTACCTCCTGATAATATTTTGATTTCGGTTTTGTTTAGAATATACATTCAATTTTGTCAAACTCTGGATATGGGCATAGCGAATGAATATCATTAATTTTTTACTATTTTTCCCCTCGAGAACAGTTGCTCGTAGCGACATCTACCCAGTGTGCCCTTCTCACGTAAGAAGTGGCGAACTCTACAGTTGAGAGCCAAACTAACATCAAATTCGAATTTGGCAATTCGAAAAACCCCTAGATACCAATCTTAGCTCAAATGTCAGGATTATTTGAAAAATTACTTAGAAAAAACAAAAATAAAACTTTAATGCCCTAAATCTCCCAAAGAAGCATTTCCGGATATAGGTTTATAGGATTTTTTTTTTCATATTTCTAACTCATCCTGAATTTTTTTGCAATATTAATGATATACCCTGTGTACGAATTTATTTGTCATATTCTTGTATATTATAATACTTGGCAATATATGTTCAAAGTGGTCTTTTGCTTTTTAGAGAAGTGTTACATTGAGAAATCACAATTTATTAGGGGAATTCAGCAATTTAAACGTAAAAAGTTGAAAACTGTTTGTTACTCGGAGCAACATCTACAAAGTATAAATTCGTATCCTAGAAAACCCTTATATACCACATGTTGTGCAAGAAAGTTTTTTTTTGAAAAAACTATTTAAAAAAGTCGAAAAGTAACTTTATACTTTGACGCCATTTATATCGATTATTGTAAACTTTTGGACCCAGACATGGTCTGTCAAACATTAATATTTTCACATAGATATAGTGTTATTTTGCTGTGCACCGTCAATAATTAGCGGACCCCATTTGTTGCTTTCATTTTTCCTAGATTGTAATACTATTTTCAAAACTGTTTGATAAACAACTTTAACTAAAATCGGTCTAATTTGTATAACAGTAAGAAATACGCAAAGCACACAGTCCTATTCAGGAAAACTAAATGTGTCTTCCTATTTATACCTAAAAAATTATAATTACCAAGTTTTTAGAGTTTTAGGCCACCCTATAGAGCGGGGAAAAGCTATAAATAACGAGAGGCTAGGAATTGGGACAAACAAGCACACGGTTAAAATTGTAACAAAATGTAAAATGAGGACTTATTTTTAGAGAGGTTTATATTAGTAGATTACGAAGTTTTCTGCCAGTCTTTCGGAAATTCGAGGCATTTATTTAATGTAAACTAACTTTATGATATAAATTGCTGTCAAGGTTCGAGTTTTAGAACTAACCGTATATAATATTATACGTTTTGGTCAGGGTCATTCTCAGGGGGATTCATTTCCTATTTAAATTTACCCTTTGCCAAATTATAAACATAGTTAATTTTTCCAAAAAAGGTTATACCGTTTGCATAAATATATCGTATATAAATAAGTTAGTTATGGTTACTTTTGTTTTCTATCCTTTTTTTGTTTTAATATGTAAATAATGGCACGCTAGGTAACAATCGGATTTAATTATCAATATTATTTTAATTATTAGACTTTTAGATTTAAATTAGTTTTTTAATAATTTCAAATTTTTTTACAATATTAGTTAAAAATAGAATCTGTTAAGTGCAGGGGGTCTGAATTTGAGGTTCTCTTATTCATACTTTATGTACAGTTTGTATAGTTTATGTTTTTAATTAATTTTTTAGGAACTTTTTAGATTAGGAAAGAAAAAACAGAAGTTTTAAGCGCACCAAAAGGGTCTGCAGGTCAAATCTTATATTTGCAAAAGCTAACAATGTGTATGATTTGATCGTGTCCCACGCTGAATAAAACTTTCGGTATAATGTCAGAGGAATGTGGCGGTCAGCAGAAGAATTCCTTGTTTGCTTCCAACTGTATGACAACTATATATTAATCATCGGTCGTTGGAGGTAAATGATCAACGGTGTTTTTAACTGACCGCACTCAAATAGAGTTTGACTCAATTCACTCTAAAATTGACCATTCCGTTTTTTGTTCCTCTGTCCGTCAATATCCTTCTTTTTTTCGAAAATAGATAACATATAAACGTTCGTAATGCTATAGCGGAATTAATATACAGGGTGATTCAGAAGCATGGTACGTAACTTAAGGGAGTAATTCCTTATGATATTCTAAGAAAACAAGTTCAGTTGCAGTTCATATTTTGATATACATGGTGTTAAAATTAACAAAAAATCGTTTTTTTATAATTTTTTTAAATATTCATTTCCCGATTTTACTGAAATTTGGTACAGTTATCAACCGTGATAGGGGGCCTAATTGACCTTAACTGGATTATTTTAGTCCACTTGTGTCCCGAAGAGCATTTTAACGAATATTATTGACAAAAACTATACGCTACTGAGTTTTTTCTAATTTAGATATTATTTTTCACACAACTTTTTTATTTCTTGAATTATTTTCGTATCTTGCTTTGTTCTCGAGAAAAATATAAAAACCGCTTTATTGCATGTACAGGGTTATCCAACCAAGACTAGACAAGGCGATTTTTTGACTTTTCCTGTACTTTTATAAAAAAATTGAAATAGCCATCTTAAGTCATTTTCTCCCGCGAATTCGAATATCTTCAGCAAAAAACAATTGAACCTCAAACAAAAGTACTAGGGGTCACTTTGATATTTTTTTAAATGGGATGCCGTATTTTTAATGAGCTTATCCGATTTCTCATATAAATTTTGATCTAAAATGTTGGATTTTTAATTCAAAAACGCCTTTTTTCTTCAGTTTTAAATTCGGAAAATGTTCGTCTACCGTAAAAATTAAAAAAAAAAAAAAAATTAAAAATCCAACATTTTAGATCAAAATTTATATGAGAAATCGGATAAGCTCATTAAAAATACGGCATCCCATTTAAAAAAATATCAAAGTGACCCCTAGTACTCTTGTTTGATGTTCAATTGTTTTTTGCTGAAGATATTCGAATTCGCGGGAGAAAATGACTTAAGATGGCTATTTCAGTTTTTTTATAAAAGTACAGGAAAAGTCAAAATCGCCTTGTCTAGTCTTGGTTGGATAACCCTGTACAAAAAATATACCCATGTGTTTCAAACTTAATTAAAACATTTAATTTTTTTTAAATATGATTATGAGCGAAACCCAATTCCAATAAAAACGAGAAAAGGATATTTAAAAAAATAAAAAAAAACATTTTTTTTAAACACACTGTATATCAAAAACGCGTCAACTCCGGGCAGATGTTAAAATGCAAGTTTTCTCTTAGAATATCATAAGGAATTACCCCTTTAAGTTACTTACCGTACTTATGAAGCACCCTGTATGTTACCTCACAATTAATAGAAAGTCAAGGAAATTAAACAATATTAAGGTTTTAGTTGGCCTGCATATATCTACCATTATTTTGCTACTAGTAAAAAGATTCACTTATGAGAACTATAGTACTTTTCGTTGAGCTAGGATTTTGAGATTTGGCACGTTGGAAGGTCCCATAGCGAGAGCGAATAAAAAAGTCGGAAAATAATTTATTCTTAATTATTATATTTGGAATTATTACGTAACAAACATAATATCGTCGCTCCAATGCCAAAGCCACAAATGCAAATTTTAAGTTTTGAGCACACAGATTTTTAAATATTTGCCTATACTTAAAATCTTTACTTTTAAAACCACATACCATCCACTTTGGTTTTCATGCCAAAAAGTAAAGAAGAGATTTTTCCTATAATAGAAAGTGAACATTTTTGAGCTAAATTGGTCTAATGAAGAAAAATTTTTGATTTAATAATTTTTTAAATTGTCAAAATTGATTAAATAAAATATAACCAGCCAAGATTTGAAGTAGAACTCAACCACCTAAAAACAAATATCTATATAAGGACAACTATTAAATGATGCAAAACAAGAATAAGATTTCGTTAAAAAAAAATAATATGGAGTGTGTGTCTTCGTCTCTATCAGGCTTAAATAATTAGTCCCTGGTGTCTAAGCCTGTTTTTAAAGATTTAATAAAATAATGATACGCCCTTGAAATGTTTAGATATTAAATCTTTATTCTTTGTATCAGTAATAGCATAAGCTTGTTAAGTGATTTATATTTAATAAAACATTTTTGGGACGACCTTAATTTTGGCTTTACAGTCTACCTCAACAAACAGCAAATCAGTTTTGTAATGGAGATTTAATGGCTCCTCTCTTAAGTAACAAAGCCAGCAATATAAATGCTCCTTCGAGTAATTTAGAGTCTGCAAGAAGTGCTTAAAAAAGCTTTAAAGCGGAAACAGTCATCAGCCAAAAAAGTTTTTAATAAAAGGTATCGTGTGATATACAAACATCTCGTAGTAATTGTGCTCAACAGTTTTCCTAATTTTAGAGTGACTTGAGTCAAACTCTATTTGACTATGATCACTTAAAAAAAAAGTGATTCATTTACCTCCTACGACTGATAATTTCTAAAGAGTTGTCATACACACGGAAGCAAGCACGCAATTCTTCTGCTGACCGCCAAATCCATCTGACATTATATCACGTTTATTAAACCAATCCAACTCTTACTTGAATAGCAACCATCAGGAAACTATCATCCCAAATATTTTCTTAGAACTGTGATAGGTACTTGAAAACTTTCATATAACATCGACTTGTATTGTTTTTTACGATAATTTTGATTTTTAATTTTAACATTAAAATCGTGTCAAAATATCAAATTGTCACAAATTAAGAAAATAAGCAGTAGCATTGGCCTTGTTTCCATGAGAACGCATTAGTTGTTTTTGTTTGTAGGTACTGATTTACTTGTCACTAATGACAGGGTAATTTTTCAATTTTGCTCGATTTACTCTAAATTGAAATCAAAATGGGTCGTTTTGGCACGAATAACATTGAAGAAAATGCAATGTAAAATCTGTCATTTGCTGTTGAAAACTATTTTTGTTGTTTTTTATAAAAACTTTATTACCTACGAGTAGTATAATTATTTCACTAATTTTCTTGTTGCTAAAAAGTGAAAACCTATGCAAATTTGAATGCAAAATAGAATCGTTCAGTAAATTAACCAATAAAATATACCACTAGAATCCTCGCCTCATCTTCATACCTCTGTTATTAACTAGAAACTGGATCTTCCCTTAAAATTTCTATACTCAATAGTATTTTCGGAAAATCGCTTTCTCGTGAATAATACAGATAAGACGCCTCCTTTATTGGTATATCATTGTTGTCAGTTTTGTTCATTGTGGGGTGGGGCATGATCAAATTATATACATTGTTAGCTTTTGCAAATAGAAGATGTGACCTGAAGACACTTTTGGTGCGCTTGTTAAATGCTGAAGCATGAGTGTGATTTTTTGCGATAACAATATCTTCGATTAAACATTCTTGTTCCACACATTTTTTTGTATTGGTCCATTTTAAGTTTGAACACACCCAAATTTTATTTGTTTTAGGCAGGGGTTGCCCTGGCCTCACATAGAAACTGTATTACCCACAGTATAAGATTGGTCTGTTTTATTTTTGCTGGACAAAGACACGAAAACACAATTGAACACAGCTTATTTTGCTATGTCTTTTTATTCTTCCACTTTTCACCAACCTTACAATAATACAATATTTACAATGTTAAACACGAATATATCATCTTAACAACCCTAAAGTACTGCACCGAGATACCATTAGGATTTTATTGGTTTTTACCGTAGAAAATGAATCAGAACTTCAATTAATTACAGCCTCATTGCCATCTGAATATCATGAGGGTTATTTGAAAGACCTGTAGAACGGAAAATTTCACGTATTTAAGTGAACTGCAACTTCGTGCACGTTTAACCAAACACAAGGAATGTAGTCTATTTAACTGCCAAATTCACGGTACCTTTGCTGTAGAATAGCTATGGCACCTCGCTATAGTAACCTGTGTTACTAGGAGTGCGTCCTCAAAATATCAGTTACATAAACGTTAGAAAATCACTTGTCTGGCATCATGTCAGATCAAAACACGTGCTATTATTAATTTTAGCCACGTGGAGCATCTGCTTACTTCGAGGTCTAACAGGATACTGATTTGTCTTGACCAACCAACGGATGTCGCGTCCGCCCAGGTTGGCAGCCATTCTTGTTTACTGCCAATAGGGAGATTGAAGCATCTGTTGAAGCATTAAATGATATTGCCCTTTGTCGGTTAAAACATCACAGAAACTAATTTACATAATATTCTCAAAGCCGCAAATCTATTGCAAAGCTACCGATTAACGGTTTTGGTAGAATTGGAGAATTTAATATTATTTAGTTTAGAATGTAGCACGTTTTTATGTTTATAAAAGACTTGCGACTTGCGACGTTGACAGATTAATTTATGTTTATTACTTTGATAACAAATTTATGTTAATTACTTTGATTATTAGAAAACGTGTTTCCCAAACAGTATTTGCTAAATATGTGCCTGTATTTTTCAAAAGTGGCTCATTTCAAATGATTTATAATACAGAAGGATCAATGTTCTTTGCTCTCAGGTGTTGGGACAATAATGCAACTTAACCGAAGGTTATGTAACAAAGAATGTGTGAGTGTCGAAAACAAGATTGTGGCACTTTCACTATTTTGAATTTGCAATACTCATTAATCCGCTTTGCCAAAAATACTAATTTGGTAAATTTGTTCAAAAGTGCAAAATTATCACTGGCGATACAGATTTCTGAACATGGAGTGGTTATAGGCTCATGAATACATTCGTGACTATGGCGCTGCAAAGATAAAGATTAATACGTTTGGCAGAATAATAGACAAAAAATGTCAAATTTGCAGATTTGTTGTTTTGCCTTTGTACCAACGATATGAGGAAGAACCCTCGGTGCACGAGTTTTACTCGCAATTTTCCGTCTTTTTTTGTTACAAATATGTATGTATTTAAGCAAAGAAGCAAATGCAAATCTGCGAACCAGAGAAAAGAATAACCTTATAATATGCTGGTTGCTGCTGCACAAAATAGAAAAAGCTGGAAGCTCTTAGAGAGGGAAAAATTATCTAGTTGAAGAAAGCAACAACAATTTTTCGATTGGAAAAAGTCCTCCTTCCATAATATATTGTTAACGGTTAAGTTTGTCCTACGACGAAACAGGTATCTTTTTATAAAGCTTAATGGTGTTGCATCAGTTTTTATTAAATATTGTTTACCCTGTACTGTAGACATAGATAAAATGTTATTATCGATACATTTTATATTTAACTGAACTTAAAGCGTAAATACATTGCTTTTTATAAACTGCTGGCCACTCGAACTTACCGATAGAGATTTTTAGGCAAAATTTAAAGTTTAATATTTTCAACAGGAATGTAAATTTTTCAACGCCGATTGCAGATTTTGAAAGCTGGTTTTTTTCGGATTAAGCTGCATGACGTATATTTATTGTAGGACCATAGGTTTATTATATACGGGGTGATCAATAATGTCATGCAAAAAATCAAAAAGTTTGTATGAGTGAAATTTCCAAAATAAATTTTTTTGGTCGTTGCAATAGGGTCCGTTACTTAGGTAACATCAATATCTCTAGACGTTTTTGTCAGTTTTTGGATTAAGGACGTTAGGTCTTGTACACACTACTAAACATAAAATGTGGGTAGCAAAATTTTTAAAATGCTATAACTTGACATTGGATGGACGGTTCTTGATGATTTTTGCGGATTTGGAATCCTTATTTCACGTAGATTTTCTACGATCTAAATATTTTATTTGAGGGTGGAAATTTACACATTATACCGGGTCGATAATAGACAAAAACATAGCGACAAGAACAAGTTTATTACATTATATTCTACAATATACAAGATTGGTTAACAACGGCCCAAAGTCAATCCTTACAAAATTTCTAATTCTAAGCCTAATTTAAAGGTTACTGCAATCCCTAAAAAAATCTGATATACTGTAATAACAAAGATTAGGTATGTATGGAAAAGGATACCTAGTGATAATTGATATTGGTAATTTTTAGTTAATAAAAAAAAATGGCCTGAAAAACATAAATTGTTTGTCCATTAATTTTTGTTTTCAACCCACTGCGTCAAAGATGGGAATTACAACCTTGCATTTTTGGAGTTTAAAATGAAATTGGGTATTTGTTGGCAATAGCGTGTTAAAAGGACGAGGTCATTAAAAGCAACCGGCAAATATCAATGGAAAAATGCCAAGTGTCCTATCTTTAAATACCTAATCTTTGGTAATAATTTACCCGAAATTAAGTAGGTGCATTATAAAAAAAAGGAACTAAAATTTTGTTGGTCCTCCTGCTCGACGTATTACTTCCCGACATCTGTTTGGTAGAGTATCCACAAGATTATTTATAAAATCTTGTGGAATATTCTCCCATTCTTCACGAATGGCCTCATTAAGCGTTGCAAAGGTTGCAGGGGGTACATCACGCGATCTTACTTTAAGTTTTAAATAAGACCAAACGTGTTCGATGACATTAAGATCCGGAGACTTTGCAGGCCAGTCCATCCTATTGATGTTCTGTGCCTGCAAAAACTCTGTGATCCTTCGCGCTCTATGAGGTGGAGCGTTGTCATCCACCAATAGAAATTCTGGACCGTAATTTCGAGCAAAAGGAACAACAATAGGTTGCAAAATTTCCTCCTGATAAACATTAGCGTTAACAGTTTGGTTGGTAATGAATAGCTCGGTTTTACCATTTCTTATGATACCTCCCCATACTGTTACACCTCCGCCACCAAATGCCTCTTGAGGGGCCATGTTTTCCTCCAAATACCGCTGATTTGGCCCTCTCCAAACTAATATTCGGCCATCGGAGTGAATCAAATTAAATCTTGTTTCGTCAGAAAATAAACAATGGCTCCACTCTGCATTACCCCAATTCGCATGCCGATTTGCCCATGCCCGCCTATTCGCTCTATGGTGTCGTAATAACAACACACATTTTGCTCTGCGACGGGCTCTAAAATTTAAAATGTTTGGCATTATGTTGTTTTTGTAAAAATAAATTCTCACCTTAAGTTGTTTTTATTCAATGTTCTTCTTACTGTTCTGTTCGAAACTCTCACCCCAGTTTGTTGCCTTAAAGAGTCATTTAGTTTCCTA
This sequence comes from Polydrusus tereticollis, assembly GCA_963920685.1. Taxonomy (NCBI): domain Eukaryota; kingdom Metazoa; phylum Arthropoda; class Insecta; order Coleoptera; family Curculionidae; genus Polydrusus; species Polydrusus tereticollis. The sequence continues at coordinate 120,844,300 of OY987326.1, forward strand.
GAGTTCTTTGTTCTATTCACCATAGCTTCTCGAATTAAAATTCTTTGGGTTCTTTGGTTTATTTTTTTTGTATGTCCACCCCCATGCCCATAATTATGATCACCAGTAGTTTCGACGCGACGGTTTAAATTATAAATTGTCTTTTGGCTGACATTGTAAATGCGCGCAATTTGCTTTTTTAGCATTCCTTCGTTGAGAAGTCGAATGCAATTTTCTCTTTCTGTCGTGGTTAAACGCCTCATATTAATTAAAATTTACAAAATTATAACATTGAAATGTGTCAGGTTATTTTTAAAATAATGTTAACTATTTTTAATTCCATAGCAACAAATTTGTTTTTGCAATGCCTACTTTGAAATTGACGCGTCGCGTAGAAATTACAGTCGATCATAAATATGGGCATCGGGGTACATTTTTTCGACCCGGTATAATGTGTAAATTTCCACCCTCAAATAAAATATTTAGATCGTAGAAAATCTACGTGAAATAAGGATTCCAAATCCGCAAAAATCATCAAGAACCGTCCATCCAATGTCAAGTTATAGCATTTTAAAAATTTTGCTACCCACATTTTATGTTTAGTAGTGTGTACAAGACCTAACGTCCTTAATCCAAAAACTGACAAAAACGTCTAGAGATATTGATGTTACCTAAGTAACGGACCCTATTGCAACGACCAAAAAATTTTATTTTGGAAATTTCACTCATACAAACTTTTTGATTTTTTGCATGACATTATTGATCACCCCGTATATAATAAACCTATGGTCCTACAATAAATATACGTCATGCAGCTTAATCCGAAAAAAACCAGCTTTCAAAATCTGCAATCGGCGTTGAAAAATTTACATTCCTGTTGAAAATATTAAACTTTAAATTTTGCCTAAAAATCTCTATCGGTAAGTTCGAGTGGCCAGCAGTTTAGTGCAACTTTTAAAGGCTGCGAGGTCACCAGTCTTTAAGATGGTGACAAAAACAATGCCGCGCATCGTTAGTCTTAAAAGATTTATTATTCTCATTAAAAAATAATAAAAATACCCTTTTATGCTAAACAAATTGGCTTAATGGTCATTTTAGGTTATTATAATATGATAATGCGTTGGTTTTAAATAAATACTGCTTGACACAACTTAGGCAAGTACCTAGAGGACCCGCAAGTTGCTGTGTCCTAAGACAGTAGGTAAATACTTTCGAGCCTTGTAATGAACAATATTTATATAAAACCATTGCAGTAGCGTTTCGTAATTTTTAAAAGTAATAATTTAAAATTAAGAAATGCTCTATACAATAAATGTTTTACTCATACGAAATAATTGACTCAATTGCTACGAACATTTAAGAAATGCATGAATTACTTGTTTACGTTTGTTTAAAGATAGTCGCGAAGATAGCTACTTTAGATACAATTTTTTGTTCCGAAAGAACATGTTTTTTGTAATCACTAGGCACAGTAATTGCTTTATTTGTTACTTTACCTAAATTGACAAGTACCTATTTGAAGTTCATACATTTTTTCCAACATAGACAAATTACCGTCCCCAAATAATCATTTCCAGTCTGTCAATTAAATTTCGAATTTCGCAATCGATTGTTGCAGTGCTAAATTATTCGGGCTACCGAAAATGTTTTTAGGTACTAATCTCGAAAGTTACAGAGCGAGCCCCAGGAGATCCTTCTCGTTGAGTAAGGTGGACTTTTTCGTAAATAGTTATTACAGGAATATGTTGCTTACTTTTTGAACTAGTCCTGTAAAATGATACGTTCTGGTTGGTTAAGAAAAATGAATTTTTAGTACTAAACCTATCAGATTTAAGTACCAGGCTAAGAAAAAGAAGACAATATAAAAGAAACCCAGAAACCGTTAACATGGTAAACCTTTGTTTTCAACAAAAGTCTGTCAGTATCAAACTAAAGTATTACTTTTATAAATCAACTAGTAAAATAATGGAAGCGAATGATAAAAATGTATCTCAGAGTACAATTAAATCGGAGACAATAAAATTCTAAATTTCGAAGAACCGAAATTTGGCAAATTTCCAAAACCAATAAGTATATGTTGATTTCCTCGGAATGCATACTCGGAACTGAAACTACCAGGCACTTATTTGGCTACAGTTCATTTAAATTATCGACATCGTTTTAAACTACAAATATTTAAATATGTGATAAAAGCAGCCTAATTATCTAAGTATTTTTGTACGCGGATCCTAGGATTCCACGTCATAAACTTTCAGCTTTATGTGAGTTCGTTCTACTGAAGCAACATAGCTTAAACTTGGTAAATCTTAAAAATCTAGAGCAGAAAGTGACAAAAAAATACAACATTAAACGGAGAACCCAAAAGGGGACTATGCTTAGACGTTAAAGGTAATCCAGTTATTGGATTCTCTTTAACGTCTCTCTTATTCGAGGTGTTAAAGCTAGCCAAAAATCCAGAAGAGAAAGACAAGTCTTTTGATGTCAGCAAATTCCTCAGAATGCAGTTTATTGAACAATCGAGGAAGCGCATCAGTAACGACCAAACAATAACAAATAAATAAAATATAATTCTCAGATGAAAGTACTTATTGAATAAATGAAAATGCCAAATACAATAAAATGGGAGCGCGAAAATCATTACATAATTCAGGAAACGCATATCTAGACAACGTTTAACATGTAAGTTAATTAGTTTAATTATCTCGAAAGGGGGATGCCGAATTTTGACATTTTAAATCGTGTCCTAGAAGATTTCTTTGCAGCCATGAAAGGCGAAATGATAAAGAGCAACATTATTGGCTGCAGTTTTCCATATTGAGGAAATTGGACATTTTATTATTTGCTACAGTATACAGTGAGAACGTAAAGGTTGGAACAAATTAATTTAAAATTCATGTGTTTTTTTATCGAAAGATCGCTAGGACTCTTTTGTTGTGCATATTTTGAAGCTTATTTCATGTATACGGGTTGTCCCAAAAATTCTAAACATACTTCCTGAACAATGTCATATTCAGCAGTTTGCGAGAAAATCGATACTCGGATTTTAACAGATGCTTTTTTTATTATTATTTAAATCATGAACACTATTGTAAATAAAGCCTTTGATTTGTTAGGTTGTCATACTGAGAGTAACGGTTATCCCCTGATTTCAGTACTTTGGCCTCAAGTCAAAGTGTCTGGCAAAAGTTATTTTGATAATCTTGTAATTTTAAAAAATGATACGTTTAAGTGAAATAGAGCGAATAGAAATGTTAATAGTGGAAGGATATACAGATACCCTAACAAATGGAATTTTACGAACTTTTCAATAATAAATATTCTCGCAAAGGACCGATATCTCGATCAACTGTTAGTAAAATACAAAAAAAAACATAGAGGTTTAAGTCACGTTAGGGACAATTATACGAAAGGTCGAGCTGCGGTCTTAGAAAATATATAATTAAATGTGTTATTGTCGATTCAAGAAAATCATCTTAAGGCGGGTAGTACTATTGCTTTGGAAAATCATATCTGCAAAACATCTGCCCTAAAGTACTTAGACAAAAATAAATTCCATCCTTACATTCATGTTCATGAACTCAATGAAGAGGATCCAGACAGAAGAGACCAATTTTGTGAGATTATGATGAATATGTGCAATAATCATCCACAGTTTTCGAAACGAATTGTAATTTCGGATGAGGCAACGATTTTTTTCAATAGAAGAGTAATCAAACAAAACTGTCGGTATTGGGCTACAGAAAATCTACGCTAGATTATGGATATGGTCACACCCAATATCCTCAAAAAGTTAATGTTTGGGCCGGCATTTTTGAAAATATAAATTTGAGACCCTTTCTTATTGACGAAAATTTGACAGGAAAAACATATTTAGAATTTTTAGAAAATGACCTAGTACCGTACCTTGCCACATTATGCCCTAACCCAGAAGATCCTGATGCACCGAACAATTTTTTGTGGTATCAGCAAGACGGAGCTCTAACCCATTAAACCCGCAGTGTGCGTGAGTACCTAAATACAGTTTTTCCCGAGCGACGGATTGACCGACGAGGTCCAATTAAATGGCATGCCAGATGTCCAGATTTAACCACTTTAGATTTTTTTGTGGGGTTATCTTAAGTCTGAGGTATGTGTTAACCGACCAAATAATTTTCAAGATTTAGAGAACAGAATAAGAGGCGAAATAAGATTGATTGAACCTGACGTCGTTAATAACGTTCTGCAAGAATTTGAAGATCGTCTTGGGTACTGCCAGACTGTTAGCGGAGGTGATTTCCAACATTTGATAAAGTGACTTTTAGTTTATTTTGAATTTTCTTTTCGCCGATAAGTAATGTCTTATTGTTTTAAGTTAAAACGCAGTTTTCTCGCAAACGGCTGAATTTAAGTAATGATATATTCCATGAAATATGTTTAGAATTTTATGCAGATGCAAAATGCACAACAAAAGTAAAAAAATTGACGGGTCATTTTTCGAGTAAAAACACATCAATTTTAAACCACATTGTTCCAACCTTTACGTTCTCACTGCATAATACCTCACACGGGTTAATATTTCAAATTCAAGAATAATTGTAATGTTTCTGAAAGAGACCAGTCTAAATACTAAAAGATATATAGAGCTGCTCCAGCACCACGTTATTGTAGCGTTGGGTAATGCGTATCAAAATGGCAGGATAGTTAGTTTTTAACTTGATGGAGCTCGCGCTCGTAGCGTAGCCTTATAACAGAATTATCGAGGCTTGACTCGCCATTAGATACAGTACGGATGAACAAAGCCATTAATTCATTTTTATAAATAGGCCTATCATATGACGCCAGCATTGTTATGGCCATGGGGGGGGGGGGTCGAGGGGTATTTACTTCGGTTTCCAATTAGAACCAGGAACAAAGCCGTGAAGCAAAAGGTTGGAAATGAAAGGTTGGTCAATGAGCGAGACATCAAAAGGCAGTAGACTTTTATCTGAATCAAAGCTAAATTCATTGTTGCCAGCAAGGAAAATAAAATTTTTAAAATGAGGAATTTGTCTATTTTGAACAACAACAATATACATCATAAAGAAATTATGAAGTAGATCTACAATATCATCAAAGTAGTTGCTGTTGAAGCAAGATAGATCGTTTAACTGGCATTAGTAAAAAATATTGATATCATTTAATGAGGAGTTGATATAGAAATTAGCAGCCAATTAATTTCAAAAGATAGCACCAATAACCACCTCGTTTTTTTTCATTTAGTGTTACCTTTAAGTAAGAGTGGATAAGCTTAACTGTAAGAAGAGTACTAAAATGCTAAGCATAGGACTTGATCATAGGCTGCAGTGGGGATTGATAATTTGTGCTCCAAAACTGTGTAGAACTTGTTATGGGCTTTATTTTTTTATCACAGCCTGTGACGTTGCCATATGTCGCTTTACTACTCACAGTCATGTGGGTACTGTGTTGGAGTAATTTTAGTCAAGGAAATAGAGTATTTCTTATTCAGAACTTTGCAATTTGAATCCTATTTAAACTTCAATGGCAGATAATATGTAGGGGAGCTTCCAGGCGGAACAGAGTTTTAACAATTTTTGATATTATACAATGTACATACTGAAGAGTGCATAATGTTTATAAACATACACTCCTATTTGAGAGATATCAACTTAAACATGAGAATTACACCTAAGGTCACACAAGATTGATGCCACTGCCGCATTGAACAGCAACCTACCAAAGGGTTCTCTTGCCTCAAGCTTCAGCTTTAGACCTAATCTGGCTATTAGAGGTCATTAATAATTTGGTTCTTAGGTGGCCATCATAAGTTAACAATAAATTCCGGCTCATTAGAGTATAAAGTATGTAAAGCAACTTGGATAACGTCTCGATTAGTAAACTAAATTATTTCGTGGGTGTTTCATTATATATAATATCTCTGTAGGTACTTATGAATATGATATAATATCTTGGATTGATTCTTGAATAAAGAAATTAAAAAATTTATTTTGGGTTTGTGCCATATAAACAATTGTTGGTAATCAGATTCAGTAAAAATATTTCAATAATAATAATTGTACCTAACCGCTTAAATACCTAATCGACTTAAAAAAAAACCAGCATTATTATTTACTCTTGTTTGAAATACTTCGTATTACATATTTGATGTAATAAATATTATTCAATATATTTTTAGTTAGCTTAAGCCAGAAACTTACTTAGCTAAATTATTTTATGTAGGCTGCAAATAATCCCTGAAGACATCGGTGGTGTAGGTAGCAATTTCGCGTAGGTATATACACTAATGACAACTTCATGGTGAATTAAGTTCCCACGAGAGGCTTTTCTTAATTCAAAGGAATTTAATGAATGCAGCTATTTAAAATTCAAGAAGAGCTTTGAAGCTGACAGTGTAGTAAATTAATACTTGCTATGCCAATCAATACTGGAGTAATATGGATTCGTATGTTCAAAGATATATCGGTTTTATTTAAAAACGCTTAAATTGTGTGGGCTTTTTGGCATCGCATTTTCATGGAATTCTTTTTAAGTTTTGACTGGGTCTTTATCTAAATATTTAAAAACAGGCATCCGGTATTTTAAATTTCATTTCAAAATTATAACCGAATCTTAAACAAAGTAATCAACAAGCTCGGTGAATAAATGAAAACTTTTACGGTCTTTAGCCAATTAGAAGAATTTGGTCCTAGGGTTTAAGAAATCTCAAAGTTAAAAGTCTAAACGCAAGTTTGCCTCGTCGTCCTTTTTAAAAACAATGAAAGTTACTGGTTTTCAAAGCTTAATTCCTTGATGATAATCTGAGAAAGATAAACTGAGCTAAGCTTTAGAAGAAAACGGATATTGCACTGAAATGATCTTTTAAAAAATGCGCAAATACTAGTCCTTGTACGATATCTGATAAGTATCTACCAAATACCATTGTAGATTTACCATAGATATTATTAGAATATTGAACAAAATAGTAAGAATAATAAAGACATCCCACTTTTAATAGTCAAATAAAGGTTAGGCTGTACATCTCAAAAGTATTTAATGGCGTCTCAAACAGAATGCTGCGGAAGTAATTAAGTTTCGTTTTTCTGGGTGAAACTAGACGGTTTATTTGAACTAGGCTTGAGGCACATGAACTAAGTACTAAATAGAAATAATACAACACTTTACAGTATAATATTAAATTGAAGTAAAGGAAGCCAAGCCAGTCTCTAGATTTCATAAATATGAAATTACTGTTTATAGAGATTTTCGAATATTTTAATCATTGCAATACAAATCCAGGTTACAGACTACATTTACTACAATTGCGTGAAAAGTATGACAAGAACTGTGAATAGCACATTAAGCGCGAGAGTTCCAAAAGTGTGTACTTCGTTTATAACTTTTGATCCGTACAGTACTTTTCTATGATCACAGTGAATAAATAAATCACAGTGAATAAATAAATTTTAATTAAAATAAATATTTTTCGATGGACTGTTAAGATATCTCCGATGCGAGAGTGTTATAGTAAAATTAATAAAACCAGAACATAGGAAATAGTCAGGATTTTATTTTTCTTTTAACCTGCGAAAAATGAATGTTTAAGATATTTTGCTGCAAATCCTACTATTACTAGTTATTTATCTATCAATAAAATAATTAATTATAAGGATGTTAATTTAGTTCGTTAGCTAGCGGATAATCGGTCCACTTTCTAAATCGTCCTTGTAACCCAGGATGCCGTAGTGGATTACCCGAGAAGTACAACAAATAAATTGCTTTACTTTTGAAATCGCCTTGTACCCACCGGCTAGCCGAGCCTACCGTAAGAATTTCAGCAAAAAACTTAAAAATTGCAGGTTTTAAGATAGGCAACCAAACATACACCGCTAAGTATTTGAAGACGTCAGGAACGGCAAATTCGTGTTTGCTGTTAAATTTAAAGTGAGGTTAGTTAGCAAGTTATACTTATTATCGGGCGGAAAGATTTTGTATCGATCTGTTGTTTCTAAAGTTGTTTGTGATTATTCTCGAAAGAAAAGGGCTGAATTAGTGCAATAGAGTGAGTGTTGTCTCTTAAAACACAAAACATTCGGTCTGGTTTGTTTGTTATTTAAGATTAGGACCTTAGATGTTTTAAAATTCCAATATTATATCTACAAATTGAAGGTAACGCACGCACTACGCAGTAATATAAAAATCTAAGTTGAAACTGAGGCAAAAAGTGTTCTTATTAAATATATTTTAAGTTTAAAAGGTGGATGGAACAATGGTCATCTCCGACTCTCCCTAAAATGTTGAATTTAATTAATACTGGAGGCAAGAAGAGTAATAAGTCATTTTCAGGAAATTGATATAAATTTTGTTGACCATGATATGCATTTTATTTTCAAATCAAAAAAGAAACAATAAAAATCCGTGGAGTGGTTGTACGACAATTTATAAGAACGGGCCCTCCACAAGTGTGATATCTTAGAGTTCGCCACACGGCTGGTGAGCTACGAAAGGACATAGAAGAAAAAATTTTAACTACAACATTGTTGCCGTACTTCGCTCTTTTAATTTCCATAAAATGTGAATTTGCATGTCATTCAAATATATAACTTAAAACAATTGGACGTATGCATATCCCTGTATATTGTATACCCTATCGCATTTTTCCCTTCATAATATATCAAATTATAATCGCTTAATATAATTTATTATTTGAAGGTTTGAGACAATGATGTATCGTGAATGATAGATGAGTTTTGGACTTCCATTGTCATTATTTATTATGATCACAACGTTTCAACTGGTGAGTATCTCCAGTCGTCTTCAGGTGAATAATGAACAAGCTACGAAACTACGAGGGTATTTATACTACCTCCTGGTTAGCAGCGCATGACCGAGATTGGTGCAGTCATGCGTTACTGTATGGTTCTAAACTAAGCTTACATCTACTTAACAAGGGTTTCCAAATATTTCTTATGTCTAAAGAGAGCTTACTAAAGCAGTCTGGATTTTGGGTTATGACGGCCGCTTCTTTGAATTTCCTCTTTCGCCAGTGTTCTTCTTTGAGTATTATTTTTGCCTCTGACCATTGCAGGTGGTGGCCATGTGTCCAAGCATGTTCTGCCGCACCGGATCTCTTTGTTTCTCCCTTCTTTGTGTGGTTTCGGTGTTCCTTGATCCTTGTTTCAAGGGGGTGTAGGGTTTCACCAACATAGGATTGTCCGCACTCGCAAGATATTCTATATACGCAGTTCTTCGTGTTCCTTTGGCTGGTTGGCTTCGTCTTTGTCAGGTGGCTTCTCAAGGAATCTTTGGAGCTGAATACTGTTCGAATTTTGTATTGCTGCCCTAATCTTCGGATTTTCTCGGAGATTCCCTTGACATATGGTACCTTTATGGTGGGTCCAGTTTCGACGTCAGCTTTCTGTCTATTCATGTGATTCTTACGCTTCTTGATAGTCTGGTCTATTAGTCTCGTGGGGTAGCCATTTGTGTTGAGGTCCTTTTTGATGGTGTTGAGTTCTTCGGAAAGAGATTCTTCGGAGTTACAGAGAGTAAATGCTCTGTCAACAAGTGTTTTGACTATCCCATGTTTTGTGGTATTTGAGTGGTTCGAGGCGTAATTAAGATATCGACCAGTGTGACTTTTCTTTCTATATACCGATGTTTGGATGGTGTCCCTGTTCTTCTGTACTATGACGTCTAGAAACGGTAGTTTATTGTTTTCCTCCTTCTCCATGGTAAACTTGATTGTTGGTGCCAAGTTATTCATGTGATGTAGAAAGGCTTGGAGTTCGTCATCGCTTCTATTCCAAATAATGAATGTGTCGTCAACGTAACGAAGCCATAGTTTCGGTTTTATTTTTGCATTTTCAATTGCCTGACTTTCGAACCATTCCATGTATATATTGGCGATTACTGGAGAGAGGGATGATCCCATCGGTAGTCCGTCTAGTTGACTGTAGAATCTATCCTTTTCGTGGAAATAAGAATTGTTTAGACAGCATTCTAATAGGTCCATTATGGCGTTGATGGGTAGCGATGTTCGTTCCTCGAGGGTTTGGTCTTCTCCAAGTTTCCTTCTGATGATCTCAAGTGTATCCCTCACTGGGACATTTGTATAAAGGCTCTCGACATCGAAGCTGACTAATCGATCCTCCGGTTGTATTTCCTTTCCACCTATTATTTCAACGAAGTGTTGCGAATTTTTTACAAACGATGTGCTGTGTCCTTGGAGCGGCTGCAGTATTGGAAGCATAAATCTGGACAGTTCGTATGTTGGAGAGTTTCTGGAGCTTGTAATAGGTCGTAGAGACATGTTGGGCTTGTGTATTTTTGATAAACCGTATAAATGTGGGGATTTACTGTGATGAGGTGTTAAACGTGTACGTGTTCTATCTGGAATAATATATCGTTCATGCTTCTTGAGTGTCCGGTATATTCTCCCTTCAATCGTGGTGGTAGGTTCTTTTGGGATGCTCTGATAGTTTCCTTTTTCTAAGACTTCTTCAATCTTTTTGTTGTAGGTGTCAACATCCATCACGACTGTCGCATTTCCCTTATCTGCGGGTAGAATCTTAATGGTCGTATCTTTGCGTAATTTGGAGAGGGCAACTGATTCTTCTCTTTGAATATTTGGCTTCGGAGGTTTAGATTTTTGTAAAATTTCTCTGACTTTCCATCGGAATTCTTCTGCTTGGGTCGCTTCAATGGCTACTGAGTCTGTTGCACATATAATGTCCAAGAGTGGAGTTTCTTTTGGGGCAATCGTGAAGTTTAGGCCCTTTGCGAGCAGAGATTCTTCTGTGGTGTCCAGTTGTCTGGATGAGATGTTGACGATGGTTTTCTAACTCTGTCTTTGCACTGTTGCGGTCTCTTGGCCTTGATGTTTCCGCAGTTTCTTTTCATGGATGGTTCGGTGTTTATTTCAAAGCTTGTCACATGTGACGTCAATTTTTTGAAAAATAGATCCATGGTCTTCTTCCAACGTGAACTCTTTAATTTTCTCAATCACATGAATAGACAGAAAGATGACGTCGAAACTGGACCCACCATAAAGGTACTATATGTCAAGGGAATCTCCGAGAAAATCCAAAGATTAGGACAGCAATACAAAATTCGAACAGTATTCAGCTCCAAAGATTCCTTGAGAAGCCACCTGACAAAGACGAAGTCAACCAGCCAAAGGGACACGAAGAACTGCGTATATAGAATACCTTGCGAGTGCGGACAATACTATGTTGGTGAAACCCTACGCCCCCTTGAAACAAGGATCAAGGAACACCGAAACCACACAAAGAAGGGAGAAACAAATAGATCCGGTGCGGCAGAACATGCTTGGACACATGGCCACCACCTGCAATGGTCAGAGGCAAAAATAATACTCAAAAAAGAACACTGGCGAAAGAGGAAATTCAAAGAAGCGGCCGTCATAACCCAAAATCCAGACTGCTTTAGTAAGCCCTCTTTAGACATAAGAAATATTTGGAAACCCTTGTTAAGTAGATGTAAGCTTAGTTTAGAACCACACAGTAACGCATGACTGCACCAATCTCGGTCATGCGCTGCTAACCAGGAGGTAGTATAAATACCCTCGTAGTTTCGTAGCTTGTTCATTATTCACCTGAAGACGACTGGAGATACTCACCAGTTGAAACGTTGTGATAATAATAAATAATGACAATGGAAGTCCAAAACTCATCTATCATTCATAATTTATTATATTTCTAAAGCGGCGAGGATAATATATTTTGGTGAATTTGGCAACCCACGCTGGAATTAAGCAATCGGCGGGGATTTCTGTCCCTTACTACTGGTTTTGTCTCTTTTTATCGCACATCATGTTAAATTAGTGGGGATAGAAAGTACCTTCAGAAATTTTACAAGCATTACCGAAGTTTGAAATTATTATATTTTATTCAAAACATCATATTTAAACGTTGTTATTTGTAAAATGAATAAATACAGTAAAATCTGTTTGCGACCACCTCTATAAAGTGACTACCTGCGTTAAACGACCGATTATGAATTCCCCATATTTAAATATGGAAATACCAGTATTTTATACTCCTTTTTACCAACCCATCTGTTAAGCGACCGCGCGCACTCCTCATCGGAAGTCTTACTAAACAATAATGCTAAAAACACTCTCCACTAGGGGTAGTAAAACTCGACCCGACAAGTCTTAAGAAATATAGTTCCATACACTAATTACATATATCTTACACAATCCAATTTGCTTTAAAGGCTAATAAATCGGTTTTTAACATTAGTTCTGTTTTAAACAGTTTTTGTGTGTTTTGGGACTAACGTAAATACTTGAAGATGGCGGAAAGAAGGAAATGTGTTTATTTAAGCGAAAAAATTGAAATAATCGAGGAAAGTGAAAAAACTGGTTTAAGTACCAGGAAATTGGCTGGAAAACTTAAAGTGGGTAAGACCCAAGTGACTATGTTGCTTCAAATTAAAGCAGAAGTTAGAAATTTGTTTCAAGAAGGTGGCAACGGTGAACAAAAAAGAAAATTTCCCAAAACCGAAGGACTGGCAGTGGACCAAGCTGTTTTTAACTGATTTTGTAAGGCGCGAAACAAGCATTTACCAATACCCGGTCCTATATTTTGAGCAAAAGTCCTCGAATCTGCTCAATATCTAGGACTGGATATCTTCAAGGCATCAAATGGATGGTTAGAAAAATTCCGTCGTCGGCACGATATTAACTTTAAGAAAATATTTGGCGAATCAGCTAGCAGTATCGAAAACGTAACTATCAGAAAAGAAAGGCTATTGATCATATTAGAGGATTATGCCCCAAGAGACGTATCTAATGCAGATGAGACAGGTCTCTACTATCGTGCATTGCCAACAAAAACATATGCATTGAAAGAGGACAAGTGTACTGGAAAATAAACAGCAAAACAGCGATATACAATTCTGTTCTGTGCAAATATGGAAGGTGAGAAGAAAAAGTCACTTATAATAGGCAAAAGCAAAAATCCTCGATGTTTTAAGGACGCACATATCGATAAGTTACCTCTCCAATGGGTCTCGAACAAAAAAGCGTGGATGACAGCAGACATCATGGCAACATGGCTTCACAAACGTGATAACAAGATGAAGAAGCAGAAAAGAAGAGTGGAATATTTCTGGATAATGCAACGTCTCATCCCAAAATTACACTGGATAATGTCAAACTTACTGTTCTTCCGCCCAATACTAATTCACATTGCCAACCTTTTTAAAATGCTCTACAGAAGCTACCTTATTAAGAGGCTTTTACCATGTATAGACAGTGAACTTCAAGAAATCGAAAGGAATATTATCATAACCAACGCCTTGATATGGATTTCAGTGGCCTGGCACAATTTGTCCCACCATAACCGTCATAACGGCTCTTTTTATGCATTTAATCTCACTGCCTGCTTAGGCGTTGTAGCTGTAGAACCGTGTAGAACTATACATATTATTACTTATAAAATTAAAGAATATGTGATTTACATTTTCTCAAACGTACCTATTTGCAAGAAATAAAAAAATATGGACGTAAAAATAAATAATTTATAATCAATCTGTTTAATGCAAATATTAGAATGATAGACAAAAAGGAAATTTGAGCGTGGTCTCTAAACATTTTAGCTTGCAGCGCTAGACGAAGAATCGTCGGAAATTGTTTTCTGGATCCGCGCCTGTATCGAACTGCTGACCCCGACTGCCAACCCACGAGCCGCTACTGGAGCTTACGTATAAAACAAACGGTTATTACATATAAAATCTGGAGGAAATTATGGGTTCTTAATTCTTTCTAATAATATCATAGGATAATTATCACTTTGCTAATGGTATAATGATTCATGAAATTTCCGTGCCTTTACTAATCAAGATTTCTATTACAGCCAAAATATTTAAAAAAACTTTTTACATAAACATAATATCAGGAGTACATAACAAATTCAAATGTAGCCAAAGCAATTCGAAAAACCACTTAAGGTTGATAACTTATTCTTACTTTTGCGATTTTTTTTTGTGAATAAATAAAAATAAGAATAGAATACATTTTGCTGGGAAGTGGATTACGACATAAAGAAGAATATATGGTTCCCAGTATGTGCTCTAAACATAAAAGTATAAATTTAGGAAGTTATCTAATAGGAAATTGTAGCAATCTAAATCTAACTTGAAATTCTGTTTAGATGCATTTAGACCAGAACAATACACAACTTAATTTACTGGGTTTAAGATGCTTTAAGTAAGAAGGCTAATTTTTAGTGGATATTAAAAAGAATCTATATTTTATCTAAATTGCGTACTGAGAGTCTGTCAACAGTCAGTTGATTTTATGAAAAATGTATCCCTTATAAATTGAAAAAATATCACTATTGCACATACGGCACAGGATAGAACAGATTTCGATGTCTTGGTACAGCATCTCATTTCGGTATTAGTAAAGAGAAAGAGAGAGAGAGAGAGAGAGAGAGAGAGAGAGAGAGAGAGAGAGAGATATGGAATTTTCGCGAGACTGTGTAACGTTTTTAGAAATGAAAAATGGCTGAAACGAATATATCAATCAACTAAAGGTAAGCATATAACAATAATTCATACTGGGACAAAAAACGGATTTATACCATTGATTGTTGATTATTACGATGATACTACGGCAAAACTATTTGAAGACTGGTTCAAAAACAAATTGTTACCAAATATGCCATCAAATAGTGTGATAGTACTGATAGTGATGGATAATGCGAGCATTGCGAGCTACCTACCACAGTCGTAGGTTAAATGAAGTTCCGTGTTCCAATGACACAAATGTTAGGACTATATGATGGAAAATAGTATGTCTCTTGAGGAAAATTACACGAAAAAGCAATTGCTCGAAATTTTAAAATCATTTTCAATAAAAAAGCAATATTATTGTGACACTTTGGCGGCAGAAATGGGTCATACCGTGTTAAGACTTCCTACTTATCATTGCATGTTTAACCCAATTGAACATATTCGCACACATTTCGCTAACCTTAAATTCTTCTGTGACAGCTTTAGTATAGTCAGAGATGCAAAATATTCCTAATAAAAGCTGGGAAACTTGTGTAATTCAAATGTTCAATGTTCAAAAAGTAGAAAAATCATACGTAAATATAGATCTGTTGCCCAGACAAAGAATTATTGTGAACTTGGATGACGACAGGGACAGTGAAACTGACTTGGGTTAAAATGTAATAAATATTTTTCTGACACGGTACTTTTTTGTAGGTATATGTATATTTTGTTTTAATTAATAACCGTCCTATATGTTATAATTTTATTTTCATTTTATCTTATATAGGTACTGTTATATCATTATTTTATTATTATCACTTATTATTAAATTACGTTTAGAATATGTTTTTGTGTTTTCTTTCTAACATGAAAAATCAGTACGACACTTTTGTTGCATACAGGTAGATAAAAAATAATATTTTTTTTCCACGCTTTTGTACATATTATTATCTTAAAGCAGCGCAACCTTTTATTCTATTAGCAACGAGTACGTCTCCGCTTTCATTCGATCACCCGCTGGGTCTTATCGGCATTAGGGATTAGCATTTATAATGAGTTTGTAACATAGATAGACGGACTTTACACACTACGTTTGTATCGATAGCTTCAAGCTGCTTAAAGGTGAAGTACACAGGTTTATTTCGGCGACTTTAATATGACTTGAAATTTGACTTCAAGCCCAATATAGACTACACTTAACGCGCATGTGCCAATTTGGCAGCTAACTTTGATAATATGACAGAAAAATAAAATATCTAAATAGACACTTTTAAAAATCCTGGTCGTGTTAATCAAAAAATCTCATAGTCAATTTGAATAAATCAAAAGTATCCTCAAATAGAAACCTATTTTAACTCTTTTCGGGTAGTAAAAATCAATTTTTAGAAACTAACCCTTTTAAGAGTCGTTTTAACATAATATTGAGTTAAAATTAATAAGCAATAACTTTGTCACTCAAGTTAATATAAGTACAAGTTATACTGACTAAATGTACAATCATTTTGATTGCTCTTTTAGTTATAAATTTACCCAAAAAAAGATTCAATACGAAATATTTTTGAAACTTATTTCAACATAAAATAAAAATAATATTTACTGTGATAACTACTCAGTGTATAAATCAACATATTGGTAATAGTAAAATATGCTTCTATTAACTGGTTGTTCAGTAAAATTTGCACTTATAAAGAGTAAATCTGAAAAGTTTTTTAAGTTAATCAAAAACTGCGCGTGTCCCCACCACCCAGTGTCTTCCGTTCACCGTCTTGTCTACCCTGCAACCGAGGAACACACAGGCATTTTTATCATATTGTGGCCCTGGTGGTTATTCTCCAATACTAAATCTTTTAGTTTTGAATATTTTAACGTACATTTATGGTGGTAAGTATTCAATATATATTTATTTTATTTTAAAATACATACTTATTGTTCAAATTTGTTATTTCTTTGTATTACTTACTACATAATATGTAGTTTAGCGCCAAAAGTAGGTATTTATAAATACTTTTAAATGCATGAAGCAAATAATGAATTTATGGATTTATATGTATTTCTTTATATTATGTATTTGTTCCTATTTATGTGTATTTATTTTATTTCCTTCTATTCAACTTACTGAGTTTTAGTATATTTTATAGTTAAAAATTTGGATGTTTTTGTTTTGGTAACCTGATGGAATTACAAATAAAAATGCAAATAACCTACCTATAATTTTACGATAATTAATTGTTAGAAATATTTTTTGGATTATTAAAAGAAGTAGTAATTTTTGCTTTAAAACTATATTGCGTTTCAATTAAGTTGTATTTCCATTTTATCATTTTTGGAGAAATGAACGAGTAGGTACTATAGATGTGTTTTAGTTCTTCTAGTTTAAATAATTTATAGTGCTTTTTCATGTTTCTAAATACAAATTGTGAGAATTAAACTTATTATTTTGGGTATGTTAAACTGATATTTAGAAATACTAATTTTGAATTAGTATAAAAATTAAAATAAATAACGTATTAAAGTTAAACCTATTCAAGGCGAGTTATTGACGTGATTAAAAAACAGCAATATTAAGTTTTTACAAAGTAAAAGTTACTGCGAAAAAGAGTATTGCAGTTAGTTAACAAGCTTTTTGGTTAAGTCACTTGAAAAATGTGATTTATAAAATAAGTTAACATTTACATAAATAAAGTGTTAAATTTGATTCTTCTCTTCTAACAGTGTAATAGATGTAAAATTTCTTCAAAACTCAAATTCGAATTGTTAACAAAATACAAAAAACACTTGCAACGGGTATTCGCTGGCAGTGTCAGAGTCATTAAAAAGTCAAATCGATGTTGATAAATAATATAAACTGTCTGTTGTCTGTTTCATACTGGGTCGGCGCTTCCGACCTTACCCTGAAAACCCCCCACTGTTTAATATACCTAGTTAAGATTTTTCCACTTTCACGTTAATATTAAAATTAAAACAGAGTTTAATTTTTTACGCTTAAATATAAAAGTTTTAGTAGGTGCTCATTTATTTCCATTATAATTCGTCGCCTTGCGTACGAAAGGACGTATCTCAAAAAATTGATTATTTTAGATACGCCGTTATATTATGTCTTTAGGCGATATTTTATTGCTGTCAAACGGGCGTATCTTTATCTTTATTCCCTGTGGAGTTATTTAGAAAAGTAGTTTGGGCGAAACTTAATACAGCATATTATAGAAGCAGACAAAAAGGCGAATCTCAATTACGCCCTTTTGTTTGACATATTTTATTAATTGTTGCTGAGTTACGCCCTTTTACTGGTCCATAGTGGCAATTTCGCTCTGCTGGCTATTTTGTTATCGCTGTAGAGCTATGGTGATAGTGCCGCCTTCGAATCACTGGTGTTTTTTTCGATTGTTATGGTGCGATTCGATATATTGAAAATACAGGTAAGTGATCAGCTGAATATTTTTATTTTCATGTTCAGATTTTTTTCGAATAATTCGCCGAAATTTATTTTTTCTAACTAAGAACTAGGTGGGGATATCTAAAATATACCTAACCTCAATGTTGCTTAATTTTGATATTTTGATAAAATTACTGGTCATTTGTATTTTGATGCACCAACGTCCATAGTGGGAAAAAATTATGCGGTTCATACTGGGATATAATAATAACATAATGCGGTCCATGCTATGAATCCCAATATGGACCACTATGATTTCCACTATGAACCATGTAGTGGTTTATAGTGGGACTAGTGGTGCATAGTGGGACTTGTTTAATAACATTTACCATTAATAAAGAATTACTTCAAATTATTATTAGTTTGTTTCCTTACATCCATATTAATGTATAGGTATACCCATTTTAATTTACAAAGGTGCTATATATTTTTGGAAAAAAGTGCCCCACTATGGACCAGTTTACCCTAAATATCCGCAACTTTAGTAATTTCTCTTTTGTTCCAGAATACAAAATGGATGTGTTAGTGCTTTGGAACGATCAAACGCGAAATGTCGTGTGCTCTGATGAACTTGTTATTATGAGCAAAAAACAGCGCAAATTTAGACAAGTAACAGACCTTTAATACGACAACTTGGTTTTAGTGTGCTCTGGAAAAGTCCCGGTGGTAAAATCCACGTTGCCTTCTACAGATCGCTTCCCCATGAGTAAAATGCTGATTGTTTATTGTATAAACATTTTGCTTAAGTTTAGTTTCCTTATTAACGTT
Source organism: Polydrusus tereticollis (assembly GCA_963920685.1). Classification (NCBI taxonomy): domain Eukaryota; kingdom Metazoa; phylum Arthropoda; class Insecta; order Coleoptera; family Curculionidae; genus Polydrusus; species Polydrusus tereticollis. The sequence continues at coordinate 120,862,979 of OY987326.1, forward strand.
TTTTCAAAGCTTATGTTAATTTTTTTGTACCAAAAATATATTTTATAATGTATAAACATTTTGCTTGAAGTTTAGTTTTCTTATTTTAACGTTTTTTCAAAGTTTATGTTAATTTTTTTGTACCAAAATATATTTTATAATGTATAAACATTTTGCTTGAAGTTTAGTTTTCTTATTTTAACGTTTTTTCAAAGTTTATGTTAATTTTTTTGTACCAAAAATATATTTTGCATTAATTTGTATTAACGGGGCGTATCTTTTTTTAGCAATCTATAAATCCAAACTAGCACACAAAAGGGCGTATCTCATTTGTTTAAACTTTTTTCTCTTTTTTTGCAATGTCAAAGATATTTATTTAAAACCCATTTAGTGTGAATGTATATAGTGAATATGTATTCTTTTTGTGACTGAACAACCCAAACTACAGCCATAAAAACCTTATAGTATTCTTGTGGCAGAAGTTTTAATTGTACCAAAAATTTAAAATCGCTCTCCTGCAAAACTATCAATTTTGAGATACGTTCTTTCGTATGCAAGGCGACGAATATTACCTAAATCTAGTTACCCTTTAACTTGCCTAACACGTAGTGATCTGAAGTTAGGGAGCAAGTCAAGCGGCTTGAACCGTTAATATCATGTTTGGAGACCACTTAACAACCCCAATTATTATTAGGCTTGACTTGAATATTTAAAGACGGATTCAAGCTTGTTTATTTCAATTTTTTCGGGCGAGTTATAAAAGCCGCTTAAACTTAATCCAACTTGAAGCAATCGATATAAACGTAGTAGCAGAGCGAAATTGAGAAGTTTCCATTTAAAGTAAGTTTGCAAACAATAAATTTTGAGTTGAATTGACTGATTGATCTCTGGCTCGAGGGAGAAATAAATATGCGAACATACAATAGTTTTACAAAGTTTCTAGAAGAAATCAATTTTCTTATATGAAATGTATTAAAAAATATAAAAAAAATACTGTGTATAACTTTGCACCAAATAAAAATTAAAGCATAAACTCGTAACGGAAAGTAGTGAAGTGACTTCTCTCTAGAGGGGCCCACAGACAAGCGTACATCAGCGTGCGTCCATGTATTAATACTTGTACACCTGTCTGTAGCCACCTTTACGTGTTTTGTTTAAGTAACATAAGTAAATACTATATAATAATATAAAACTAAATCGTTTGCCGCTAGTAAACTATTTTACATGCATGATAACAGCAAAGCAGTGTTCGTTTTACCAAATCTTCGACTTTAGTGACGTCATCTGCTGGTGCATTGCACGTAAGAACAAATGGGGCGGACCCAATTATAGCCAATTTAAAAATTGATTATCAAGCCGTTTTAAGTACTGATCAAAATAATCCAATGGCATTGTGTTTGTTGATTTGATTGATATTTTATTAATTTTAATTTTTACTTCTTACACCATCATTAATAATTACGAAAGGGCGGAATATATACACTTAAATTCAGCCAAAATATGCGTATATATGCCTTGTTTGTCTTTAAAATATGCAATTATATGCATTTTTTTTACCAAAAATTGCCTTTTCAGATTTCGATTTTTCTCCCACATTTTAAAATGCGTTTTTTACACTTAGCTGAACTGGCTCAGATTTCATTTGTTGCAACTTTGATTTATACAGCGGTGTTTTCAAATATTGATCGATTTGGAACTTCTTTTCACAGACAATAATTTTTGCACAAGCTTTACAGGAGACTTTTTCTCCACTAAACTCTAACTCTGAGAAATTTTTAATCCACGAAGACGTTTTCGCCACCTTAGACATTTTGAAAGCAAATTTGAAATCACTAGTTTCACACTGAAAATACTGAAATGTTTCGACAAACTAAAACAGAAGTACGTAATACAACCCGATATAAATACAGTTTGTTAAGCAGGTAATAATAAGGCATTATTAAATGACAATAAATAACCCCTAACAATATACCTGCAAACCCCGGAAACCCCCAATAAATACCTTATTATAACCAAAATAAAATATTAATTATTATATAATTGTCTTCAGATTGGAAAATCCCTGAAACAAATACCGGACTGGACATTAAACCTATGAGTATACTAGTTTACATGACTGGGCGTTTTCAATTTTGATAACGTCGAAAACATAAAAATATGCTCACAAAATAATAATTTGGGAAAAACATGCATTTTATTATTAAATTGACAAAATATGCATATACACTGTGTTCAAAAAGTCCAGGGCCGGTCAATTATTTAGAAAATGGCGCAAAATATAAAAAACTTCCGGTATAAAAGTTGTAGGCCTTAAAAAAATCTATAAAACTGGGATACCTGTAATTATACGAGGTGCCTTAAACAGTCATGGTAAACAAAACTTTCATTTTTTTAAATGGAAGCCCTATATCTAATAATACTTTTGGATTTTACAAAAAATATCAATTATTTTTTAATAAGTAGACTATAAGTCTAAATTTAATAGTTTCTGAGATATCGACTTTCGAAAAATTACATTTTTGAATTTTGACAGCTTCCAGCTCTCGAACGGTATATCTTAGAGCAAAACGGCTTACATGTCCCTATCTTACTTTTCTATTATCTTCCTAAAAATATCAATTTTTGGTTAAACCGGAAGTACTATATTTCCGGTTCTCGAGTTACATCCGGTTTAACAGGAAGTTTACACTTCTGGAAAGATAATAAAAAAGTAATATAGGGACATGTAAGCCGTTTTTCTCTAAGATATACCGTTAGAGAGCTAGAAGCTGTCAAAGTTCAAAAATGTAATTTTTCGAAAGTCGATATCTCAGAAACTATTAAGTTTAGAGTTATAGTGTGCTTATTAAAAAATAATTTACATTTTATGTAGAATCCAAAAGTATTATAAGATATACGGCATTCCATTTAAAAAAATGAAAGTTTTGTTTACCATGACTGTTTGAGGCACCCTGTATAATTAGAAGTATCCTAGTTTTATAGATTTTTTTAAGGCCTACAACTTTTATACCGAAAGTTTTTTTTTTTTATATTGTGCGCCATTTTCTAAATAATTGACCGGTCCGGCACTTTTTGAACACAGTGTATATAATATGCACTTTGCATATATTCCGCCCTTTAGTAATTACATTTAATGTAAAATAATTTCTGTTGCACCGTCATCAACCACCTGATAATTATTGAAGAGTGGCGGGGCAATGTGATTTAAGTGCCAAAAGTCAAATTTTCCAGGAGACGTAAAAAACTTTTTTTTACATTTTTTTTTCTAGTAAACTTATTTAGGAATAACAAAGACTAATAAACTAAATAATTTTAATTCAAAAACATGTTAAATACTGTTCTTTAGCACATTTGTATAAAAAAAAACCAAAATGATCTAAGTCCACAAGGTTATCCTTATAGTAGATCTAACTTAATGTTATATTTTCATAACAAAAATGTAACTCTAACGAAATGGAAAAGTAACATTACTTGCAAGATAAGATATGGTAAATATGTAGGTACTCTTACACAAAACTGATAAGACCTACACCTAAAACCTACATACTGGTAATTATACCAATAAGTATTCAAACCTCAGTTTGCTAAAATGTTTGAATAATATTCCCCATTGTAATCGTCAAGAAAATCTAGCATTGTAGTGGTGTCCTTTTTTTTGCCGCACTTAATGGTATGACAGTTGGTAGAGAAGTTAGGGAAGCATTCTTGATGTTAGCGATAGTAATACCTGGTTTCAGTACTCGACATTTTTCCCAAGGTGCAATATCACTGTAATTCCTTTTATACAAAACTAACCCGAGATCACCTTGGGAAACTCGAAGCCAAGAGGCTTTCGATATTCCAAGCTTGGATGTGTCTAGTAACGAGGAAGATGCAGCATCGAAATCAAAAAACTTTTTTTCGTCCTCCATATTGAGCACCTTAAAAGGACGGGATGATCTTGCAGTGACTATAACATTCATCACATCTTGCATGTTGTACAGTTTACATCGTTTCGCTCTCTTTTCGATAAGTGCGAAATCACGGTCAGATGCTGAGAATGAGTGTCCGGATATAAGAAACTTGTGGTCAATTACATCGAAAACTCCATGGGAGACAAGAAAGATGTATAAGAACAAAAGCATTTTGTTTTTCAACTGTCCCGCACAATTGTCACTCCAAACGCAAAAATTGTTTTTGTATGTGTTGGGCAGCCCGCAGTTGAGTATTTGCAAAAGGCAAGACGCCATTTGGTTGCTTCCCCTTCCCGCTTGCCCCTCATGCCAAACACACATTAATCCATCATTTACATCAGCTACATGGATCCCAAAGTTGTAAACAGATAGTTGGCGGCAGTAATACATGTTACTATGAGTTAAATCCACAAACTTAACAGCTTAACAGTACTTGAACGAGTATTATTGTGGGGAAAATGACTGATATGACACACAGAATTTTGGCACTTAGATTACTTTGATTGAAAAGGTGTGGGTGCAGAATACATACAGAAGGCGCAACCTTGTGTACTATTTAAATCGCATGAAGCCCAAGTAGGCACTTAAATCATATAGCACGTTAAGGGCGATGGCACATAGATCACATTGAGGGAAAAAAAAAGTTTTTGAATTTTTGGCACTTAGATCACATTGCCCCGCCACTCTTCAATTGTAAATCGGAAAGAAAACATGAGGAAATTAGATTTGGGCAAGAAATATTAAAATTTCATGCAATATTGAATGTACTAAAAACTCAAGATTTATTTTTTGATACTAGCCCACTACTTATAGCAAATGTTTTTTTTTTTTATTCAGGCTAGAAAAATTAATATCATTTGAATCCTATAGGCTCACAGTTAACCACAGAGCTGTTAATGCTATGGTGGCGCCAGCTCGTTTGTTGCTCTGTTTCGACGTTTTGATGTTTTCGTTTCGTGCATGTTTTTACGTATTTCTTTACACAAAATTTAGACCTTCTCATAAATAGAATTAAAAACTTTCTTTGAAGAGCAACAAAGGTATACAGGATGATTATTTATATTTTATTCAATGGATATTTCGGATAATATTGAATTATCAGATAAAAACAAAAAGGCATTAAAAACTTAAAATTTTTAGATACCCTGGTATTTTTTTAAAAAGTGCGAATGAGCTCGTTCTCCTAATTTTGAGTAATAGTTGATTATGATTATTTTTGTAACTTTTCGAAAAATACAAATTTTTTCATATAATATGGCAACCGGACGGGACACCACCTCATAGATTTACATAAAAATAATCTATTCTTTTTAACATAACCATTATTAACTATATATATTTGAAATCAGGAGAACGAGCTCTCGCGATTAAAAAAAAAGCTTTTAATGCTTTTTTTGTTTCTTCTAATAACAGATTCTGAATGTCCATAAAAAATACTTTAAAGTTGCTCGATTAAACTTCTTGCAAGATCAATAATAACCGAAATATCAATTGAGTAACATATAAACAATCACCCTGTACGTACATATCTCTGTCGATTACGTTGTTTTCCATTTGTGAAAAATGCCGCAGCACTTGAATAGCCTTGGACCTTAACAACAATGGTCCATTGTTACCCTAAACAGCAATTAGTGGAATAACTTTAAAGAGTATGTTAAGGTCTACATATTTTACTTCTACTTGGAACATTCTCATAATATAGCTTTTAAGCGACTGCTATTTTTGAAAGAATATATGAAAGAAAACGAAGACTCCTTGTGCCAATTCGTTTTCTTGGATAAAACATGGATTTTTCAGAAAGGCCCTATTGTTCGATCTCGGCAATATGAAAATGAGAGAAGTGTTAGATCTACGAAAGTTAATAAAATGAAATTTGAAGATCCAAAGGTTCCAATATCCTGCATGTAAACTTATTTATATAATCTTTATTGATTTTTTAATAATTTCGCTTATTGTTGCCCTATGCCTATCTCATAGCGTTTTCGAGATATTGATTAATTTTAATTTTTTTTTTGAAAAGCATAAAGTCAAATAAATGCTGATATTATTGAACTCTAAGATACCAACGCACTGAAAAGGTATGATCCGCGGTTCGGCCATAACAGGAAGCTTTTTACGCTATGGCGAAATCTCAGTTGGAATATACTGGGTGCTCTAATAATACAGGTATTTTGGTTATTTGCGGTTTTTTGAACAAATTAATAAAAGTTTTCTTTCCCTGTATTTTATAACTAATTTCAAAAACTTAAAATTTGTTTTTCTTTTAAGTATATCATACCACAGAATTAATTGCTATTAATTATGTGACCATACCCATAGCTAGCTAGTCAAGTTTCTGACTAATTTAAATTTAAAAAAGGTATTCTCACTTAGATTTTAGTCAATGTGCCATGCAGCGTCATGATGTGTCAAATCACTCTTGTTACCGGAATTGGCCTCCAAAATCGCCAGATCTTAATACATTTCATTTTTACCTGGGGGGTTTGTTTCAAAACAGAATTTAGAAATCAGCGGTACATTCAAGAGAAAAGTTGCTACATCGGATTTTCTTGTACATAGAAAATCATATAAAAACAGAAACAATAACTATATACACACTAGAAGCACAAATCAGCCTTCTCCGGAGAATCAAAATTTTGGCGTAGGCTTCATAAATTAAATATTAAAAAAAGGGAAGTTAGGTTAGTGATAAAGCAATATACAGTCGAAACGGTGATTCTTTATCGCTGCGTCATGAAGAAACGATCAAGAGACGCCGCGATTAATAATACCCCTTCTTAATTTATTATAGCGTTAAAAGTGAATAAAAACATAATAGAGCGCCTCTGGGGTTGCCCAATATACGCATTGAATTCAAAATAACGTGCTAGACAGAAACAAAAGATATTTGGAGAGTTGTCCATTGATGTCAAAGTCATCGTATCGGTCAATCAACTTTAATTTCTTTTTAAACGTTCTTGTGCTTTGCATATGACATTAAATTTATTCCTATAAACTGTTCTTTTCAGAGCCATTTTTATCGTACTTTCGTGTTGGCGGTCAGTAATTATGGATATTTGTTGTTATTGTTAAGTCCGAACGTTAGCCACGAATATTTCGACGTGTATGAACTTAGACTTGGTTTTGACTTTTTGAATCTCTTGATTTTGATTAGATTCATATGATTTTAGTCACGTGGAAGTAATGACGGCCGGGCAAAGAACCACCGTTTCGACTGAAACGCAATTATAAATCTTAAACCCAACAGTGACTTGACAAATGAAACTGCATGGCGCACTGACTAAAAACCTAGTGTGAATAACTTTTTTAACTAAATTCTTATAAGTCAGGAACTTGACTTGACTTAATGCTATACTTTAATGAAGAGCGAATTTTAGCAGCTTTTTAAATCACTAATAATATATGGGATGATTTATTTGGAAAAACTTACTTTTATACATTCTCTTTAAGTAACCAAAATACCTGTCTTTTTAAACAACCCCGTATATATCAACTGATATCTCGCCATAGCGTAATAAAGTCTTCGGGTATGGTCGAACTGTAAACCAAATTTCAGTGCCCTAGTATCTTAGAGCGAAAATAATATCAGTACTATTTATTGAAGGCCAGGATTCTCAAAAGAAAAAAAGAAAAAAAAGAAAATTAATTTATATCTCGAAACACAATGGATAGGCATAGGTCGAGAAAAATAAGCAAAGTTCTTAAGAAACTAATAGAGATAATCTGAGAAACTCTGTATATTTAAAAATAGTTTAAAAACGTGTTCTTTAGTTACAATGTCAGTCAGAAACGAGAGAAAAAGCATTTTTAAATTTCAGATTTAGAACTGACTCTAAAGGTTTTTGGCATACATTAAATCTCTGTTCTGCATCCCAAGGTTCAACTGGTGCTATCAGTGACCCTGATACATTTTTTTGTTAATTACGTACCTACCCCTAATAATTCCAATCACAATTTAATTAATGAGTTATACGCTAATAAAATTCACAATAATGTCCAAATAGAGCTGAATGTTAGTCCAGTCAGTGACAACGAAATTTCTGAAATCATCACCTCAATTAAATCAAACGCTAAAGGTGTGGACTGTGGATGGCATAGATTTGAAAACTTTATCTTTGATTACGCCCCATCTCAAACCACATATAACTTATATTATAAATCATTGTTTAGCAAAAAATATATTTCCAGGCATTTGGAAAAAAGTCAATGTTATCCCAATACCGAAGGTAAGCACTCCATCGGATTTATCGCATTCTCGTCCTATAAGCATATTTTGTACATTGTCCAAAATATTGGAGTAATAAATATGAACAAATCAACTCACATGTGACTCGATGCAAAATCTTACCAGCCACACAGTCTGGATTTCGCGCCTATCACAGTACTACTGCCGCCTTACTTTATGTCTCGGATGACTTTATGTAGATCGATTAATGAAAATAAAGTTTCGTGTCTTATATTATTAGATTATAATAAGGCATTTAGTGTTTTAAAACATTCCATTTTCCTGCAAAAATTAAAATATTATGGTCTTAGCCAGAGTGCGATTAACCTTATGGATAGCTATCTGACCGGTAGGAAACAGAGAGTGGTGTCAGGAGCGGAAATCCTGTCTAAATTTTTAGCTACTAATAAGGGCGTTCCTCAAAGAAGTGTCTTGGAACCTCTTCTAGTTTCCCTTTACACTGCGGATTTTTCGCATTATCTTAGACACTGTCTTTCGCACCAATATGCAGATGACGTGCAAATCTATTTCTCTTTTTCGTCTAATGATATTGTATTGGCATGTCAACAAATTAATAGAGATCTAAGTTGTATAAGTCAAATTTCTAAATCACATGGAGTGACATGGACTAATACTTTATAATAATAAAACGAAAATGCTTATTTTTGGAAGAAATAGGGAAAGCATTACCATAAACAATAATCTACATATTAAACTCAACGGTTTACGTTTAGTACCCTCAGAGTATTGCAAAATCCTGGGTATCATATTGGATTTAAATCTACGCTTCAGTCAGCACACTATCTTTTTAATACAAAAATCCTACGCTAAGCTTATAAGCTTATAGAGTTCATAAACTCTTGTATGGGTACAAAGATATTTTGAAAGTTAATGCTAAACTGAGGCTGAGTGATTCTCTTGTTCTTTCTCATTTGGCATATGGTGACGTCTTGTACTGGCCAGCCCTGACCATCAAAGATAGAAAAAGCTTGCAAGGGGTGCAAAACTGTTGTCTTAGATACAGTCTTGCCTGCGTAAGTTTGGTCACATTACACACGCTTTTCTTGGTTGTACCTTCAGGAAAGATTCTTTACTCACTTTGCTCTTCAAAATATCTAAGGATCAGACACCCAAACATCTGTATGATAAATTGGTTAAGGGGAGTGACGTTCATGAAAGAGCTACGCGGTCTTTATTCCACTCCAAAGCATAAAACTGCATTATTTCAACGATCTTTTACATATAATACAGTCAGAACGTGTAACTCACTGCCCATTGACATCAAGTCTTGCGTATCTGTTGACGTAGTACGAAGAAAGCTAAAAAAGTATGTAACCGATGGAAGAAGCTCATTTTATAAATAATATTTATAACTCTTAAAATGTGTCCAATAATTACCTACTCGTCATGTTGTGCTCCACTAGTTATCTTTCATTTCTATTCTTGTATGATAAGGTATAATTTTAGTGTATATTTATTTATATTACAGGAGTATTTATAGTTTATCGGTCTTAAAGGGGGGGTAAGGTAGAATAGCTATGCTAGACCTCGCCACGAAGATATAATATTTTGTTTTGTATCTAGTTTTGTTAATTAAATAAAGACCTGTTTACTTATTTATTTATTTATTGTTTAATGAACCTACATACTATTATCATACACCTACAAAGAAAAACTAAAATACTACACTGCTTTTAGTATTTGGACCAACGCGAATATAGTGCTCCAGCCTGTATATTCTTGAAATATTAAACTTGACAATAGTGCATATGTTTTGTATACAACTGCACGAGCAGTAAATTTGTAGCATTATGTTCAAATTCATTGGAAACAATATTTGAACTGACGTGGTGCGTAATCTCAAATGAAGATTGCAAATTAGGGTCAGCTCTCTGATTTGACTCTAACATAATTGGCATTATAATATACATATTGAGTATGTTGCATGGAATAATTGACAGTGTAGAACAGATTTGATTCTAAATAATAAACAATTTATTTAAATATGTACAATTTTATTTACTTTGCGAATTTTATTTTTCAAAAAACGAAATTAGTATCCGATCAAAAAAATTAATTTACATCTACATTTTAGGCGTCCGACCACTTACAGTTAGAACCGTACAACTTGAGGAAGAGGTCTTAAATATGGTGGAAGAATCTCCAGGCACTAGTACGAGTAAAATCGGGAACGAGTTGAATGTGAGTTACAAAACAGTATGGAGTATCTTAAAGGACTATTTACTTCATCCTTATCACGTACAAAGAGTGCAATTTGTTGCTTAGAGCCTTTCCAGCTCAAGTTAACTTTTGTAACTGGTTTCAAGAAAATTCTTTAAGGGTCCCACATTTTTCGGCAAAAATACTATTTACAGATGAAGCGAATTTTTTCAACAACCATATTTGGGCGGAAGATAATCCTCATGCTATCATCGAAGGTCATCACCAGTATACATTTTCTTTTAATATTTAGGCAGGGATTATTGGAGATAGCTTAGTTGGACCATATTTTTTTCCAAATCGACTTACTGGTGATGTCTGTTACAACTTCCTTAGAGATGAATTGCCAGAATTAATGGAAGCAGTGCCATTAAGAACGAAAACTTTAATGTGGTTCATGCGTGACGGTGCTCCCCTCACTTTGCAGTACGTGTTAGAAACTATTTATATCAACAATTTATGTCAACAATATCCTGCTCGTTGGATAGGTAGTGGAGGACCTCACTAATGGCCACCCCGTTCGCCGGATCTGAATCCGTTGGAATTTTATTTCTGGGGTCACCTTAAACAACTCGTTTATACTACTTCTATTGAATCTAAAGAATACCTTCAACTGCGAATTGTTAATGGTTTTAATACAATTCGCGCCAGTCCCGAAATTTTCCAACACGTACGAGACAATTTAGCACGTCGTGTACATGGGTGTTTACTGGCTCATGGAAGACATTTTCGGCAATTTATTTGACTTTTGTTCATGCGTTATTAAAATGATTATTATTGCTTTACTAATTTTATTTAACACCCTGTATTTCGAAAAAGAAGCGACATGCGAAAACATTTTATACCACATTTTCGTCTTAAAATAAGGTGAAGATTCACCTCCTTCATTTTTTCAGAGAGGTTAGGAAACACCCTGTATATGCGCATATTTTGGCTAAATTTAAGTGCATATATTCCGCTCTTTAATCATCAGTTATAACTTCGTTAAATTCACACATTTTTAGAAACTAAAATATCATTGACGGAATTGTTACACACCTATAATTTTCTTTGCCATAATACAAAACAGAATTGTGAAGTCGGAAAATCACTTCGGTCGACAGTTCAACTTCTGAAAGGCCGAATGTGGGCGTTCAGTTGAACTCCGGGAACTATGATCAGTGTCAAATACTATTGGCATACCAACCATTTTACTTTTAAGTGCAGCGTAACAATGAACTACAGTTCAAACTGTTTGTACAACCGACCTTAAATATTTATAAAACAGTTGAATAATTAGTTTTATAATTTTCCTATATATGGTATTTCCAGTTGCTTGTATTACTCTCAGATACCTTATATGTGAGCTGTTATAATAAAAACAAAGAAAATATGCCATCTCGTAATATAGCGCCACCGGGTTGTTTGTTAAGCCATAAATAATAAAGCATATTTATTATCCAATCTAAATTGTTAAATAACACACAGTACGCATATCGAAAGTAATATTTTAGTAAACAACATTTAAGGGCCGTATTGGCTGGCGGCGTGAAATGGAAACGGATGTTTTCGGCTTTTGAAACAATTCTATATCAAGTTTAGGTCCATTTCGATGCCAATCATTCATTGATTGTCAAAATAAGTGCAACAGTTCTGTTGTAATTTTAAGATGGTCTTGAATTATTGCTTCCACAAGAGCACAAGATTTACATGATTGAATCCTATTTTCGAACTAGTATGCTAGTTAATGGAATTTGGCAATACAAACAGCGTTAAGCTTCCACTATTTTCGATAGTACTTGCGAGATTTAGTAGTATTTCCAAAGGAATTATATGCATGCCTAACAAATTGCGTTAATTTATATCGCGTAACTGGCTCTGTGACTCGTATGCAAAGTTACCCTCCTTTTTAGTACTGCATAAGATATAATTACAAAAATGCGTAGTTTCCATTCGAAATTAATTATTATCGAACGTATCTGCTAAAGTAGACCCCTTACTACAAGGAATCCAACCTCAATTAATTAATAAAGTTTTCCGTACAGAAAAAATTAATAATTATTATTCTTCGGTCTGCAGATGCAATTTTTGACATACAATTTGAAATATGCCAGAAACAGTTAGCTTTTCCATATTCGATGAAGTTCCCGGTTGGACACCCTGTATATTTCGGTATGTATTGTGCAATATTGACTTTAAGTTTATATGTTTACAAATGTCATTTTACTTTTCTATTCAGTGTTATTTGTTGCATTCTTAATGTGAAATAGTTTATAATATTAATAATGAACAGTTTGACGTTTGTATTTTTAAATGATTTTTTAGATTTCTAACAATATGCGGAACACATTGGATTGGACACCACCTTAATGTCTGTTATTCGTAAAAAAAGTAATGAAACAGTCGCAACTCTGATTTTATTTTAATATTAACGTGCAAGTGAAAAAATCTTAACTAGGTATATTATACAGTGCCGGATTTTCAGGGGTGGCAAGGTCGGAATTGCCGACCCAGTATCAAACAGATAACAGACAGTATGTATCATTTATGAACATCGATTTGAATTTTTGAATGACTCGGAAACTGCCAATCCACTTTTTAAATAACCCTTGTAACCCCAGACGTCATATCAACTCTTTGGTCATAGTTACTCCTCGCATTAACGTCGCCACCTGGTCCGGCAAGCCTACCCTATCATGAGAAAGAACTTGAAGATTTTAGGTTTTAGGATAGGCAACCAAACATACACCACTAATAATTTGTAGACTTCAAACACGGCAAAATTGGATTTGTGCATAAATTTAAGGTTTGCTCGAACTCGCGCAAGACCCGTACCAGTACAATCCCCGAGCGGTCGCACAACTAATTTACCACTGCAACAGTCGATTGCAAAGTTCAAGATTTAATTGACAGGCTAAAAATGATCGTTCGGGCGGTTTTAGCTTTCCAACATGGAGGGGGGGTATTCTCAAATCCCAATTTTTTTAAAAAATAGTATCAATTACCTATGCATTTACATAGAGGTACGTTTTTCTTTAAACAAGCATGCACTAATAAATAGAAAACCTCTTAGTATTTTTCTTGATTTAAACGCTTCTAGTGTAATCTATGCACATGCACATCTCCAGTGGCGCAACCAGAAAACAAGTTGGGGGGGGGGGGGTAGAAAAAAATAGCATTGCAGACGAACATTTTTTGGGTGCCACGCCCTTTTTTCAATGATGATGCTTGGCTTTGAACTTTGAAGTAAGAAAATTAAAAAACACAACAGAAAATTACAAAAACAGCCAGACTCGTTGCAATATTCGTGTAATTTTATCTATCTGAGGTAGTGATGAGTTTATTTTTCTTGTAAACAGGTAGTTAGACGACCCGAGCTACGCTGGCTGCAGCCCGGTAACCCCCCTTGGTTGCGCTACTGCACATCACCTATCAAGCAATAATATTAAACAGGTTTAATCGGCGACAAGCCATGACGTATGGTAGCGGGCAGCGGATGTCGTTCAACAGAGGGTAAAACGCGCATATTCACCTGAGTACCTATGAACGGCAACAGGGCAATGCAAAGCCAAACGGGCGTCGCGTTGTGTCTTCGAGGCGCTGCAAACAGCATTTGGTCGTACCTTGTATCTATAGTTTTTCTGCATTTTTAATCTTTTTGTTTTTCGCTTGTTTAAAATTCTAAATTCATGGGGGGTAAGTAAGTAAAACCGCCCTTGGGTTGGAACAAACCTTTAAAGTGAGACTAGCTAGCGGTTATTTGTTATTGTTCTTCAAAGAGAAATACTGAATTAGTGTAAAATAAGTCAAAGTTAGTGTAGTCTGTCGAAATATATAAAACATTGGTCGTGTCCGACGACCTCTAAAATATTGATATTAATTAACACTGAAGGCAAGGGGAGTAATAGGTGAGAAAATTGGTATCAAAAATATGCATAGATTACGGGCAATGAAACCACAACTAAACTGCTTTGTTGGCATGCATTTTAGTTTGAAATGAAGGAGAAAAAAATTAAAATCTGTGGTGCGGCTATACGACAGTTTAAAAGAACTTGATTTAGTTGGTGACAAAGACATTTCTATATGACTTAACAATGACAACAAAGTTGAACAATCACTATGTTTTGCGCCAATATCGTATTTTTTAAGACTCTTACCAAAGAATTTATTGCGAAATTCTTGACACAATTATGATGCAAATTAAATTAAAGCACGCTTTCCTAATTTTGACCAACAAATTTTTTTCGGTATTTTCAATAAAAGCAGGTTCGACGGGGATTCCAAAAATTTTCTTAAGTAGGTATTTGTTGGAAATCTGTTGTAGATGCTATTAGTAATTTTTTAACATAGAGAATTCGTTAAAAGTGCAATCCGCTAATTTTTCTACATTGGGGAAAACTTGTGGAAATGTATTATTTTATTTAGGTATAATGTATAACCCCCCCCCCCCCCGCCTCAAACAAAAAGTGGATACTACATAATATTCTCATGAATAAAGAATATGTGATTTACATTTTCGCAAACCAACTTTTTGCTCACAAATAAAAAAAAATTAGGTGAAATTAAATAATCTATCATGCATCTGCTTAATACAAATATTAGAAATATAGGCCAAACCGAAATTTGTTAACCCCTCCTTGACCCTCCCTAACATTTTTTTTGTATCCGCGCCTGTATCTAACTGCCCACCCCGGCGGCCAACCCACGAACCGCCACTGATATCATATTTTGAATGTAAGTGAACTTAACTGTTTTGAACTTTTTTGTTAGCAACATTGCTAATCTCGCAACTAAGTGTATATTACTCTGCTGGTAGTAAGTTGAGTAAGTTGTGTAAAGGCTGAGACACAATCAAAAACTTAATGTATAAGAAATAAGATTTATGATATAAGAATTAAGATTTAAGAACGAACATATGTTGTCCTATGTAAACAACGCACAATGAAATTTTTAGAATTAAGGAATAAGATTTAAGCTTTAAAAAACCGATTTGTTGGTTTTAAGAAATAAGGAATAGGAAATCCGCCAATCAGAAGTCAGCATGTTTGTTAGGTTTGACTTTTGACAATTTAATAACCTGAAAATTGTATTTTCGTTTCTTAAGGTAATAATATAACGCTGCCGACATTGCAAACATACTATTTAAAAGAGTTAAGGACTTTGGCAAGCCTTCCATATTTTTTAAAAGTATAGGTGAGCTTGTCAAAGTTGTAAAAATAGTTTGTATTTGTAAACAAAAAAGTAGGGTTAGGACAATAGTTAGGAATTTAAAAATCGCGCCGTTTTAAGGAAACGGATTGGTTAAATTTAGGTAATAAAATTTTAATTCTGTCCTGTACTCCTATTCCTTAACACCTAAATCTTAAATCCTATTCTTTATTCCTTAAGTTTTTGATTGTGTCTCAGCCTTAAGATGTGTTAATAACTGTTTTTGTAGAAAGCATAAATTGTTTCAATTTGCTCTGATACAAGAAAATTAAATTTATAAAGTATCTGGTCGATATCTGAAAGTTTCAGAAGTAAATCATCGGTTTAGTCATGTACAGTCGCATTAACGGAACATTGCCCTTTATATCGTAGTATTAAAATTGTAAATTAGGAAAATACACTTGGGATTAAGTTGTAATGACAATAAAGAGAGATAAATTATATTAACATGGGTTACATGAGGTTACCAGGAAGGGCCTACCAATAAAATTATTATCTTTCGCTCGATTATTTAAAGGGCATTGACGCGAGTTGTGTTTTGTATGTTATGTTTGATACATCCGCATCCCCTCAAGGTATCAAAATTCAATTTGGCGCTTATATTTTTTTCGCTGAAAGAAAATCCTGAAGGCATCGGAAAAATTTTGTTTTTCTTTAAATGTACTAACATTCTAAATGTTGTTGCCAAATTATAGGAAATACAAGGTTTTGCTTTGACAGATTTATAAATCGATATTAGGTTTTTTAACGTAACCTCAACTAATGTCGCAGTAAGCACAATAATATTCCCAGGATATCTGGGGATATTTGTATTTCCAGGAGATCCTTGATGAGCCAAATTAGGACATTTATGGGATGATACCATTAACGTCGGTCAAAAGCAAAATAGGATAATTTGATAATTAAACCTTTTGTAGTTATTATTTTCCCTTTACCTATATCAAGTTTTTACTTATAGAGATAAGTATGCTTTGTTTAATATGCCACGATAATGTTGTTCTTCTTCTCCTTCAAGCTAAATCAAATATATGCCCAGAATGGCAACAAATTTCAATCTGCACCAGTCCTGATGAGCAACAATCCATGATACAGATGATGCAAAACATGATGAAACGCAGAAAAAAACAACTCACCCAGGTAACCAAGCAATTTTAATAAAACACAGTAGATTTCAACATGATTATTAAGTGCGAACTTAAAAGTGCAGGTTAGTTAGTATTTGAAATCAAAACAGTGCAACAAAAAATGGTGCAGTATACTGTCCACCAAGAAACAGGCTTAAAAACTTAGATTACAGGAGATTTTTACATCATCTAGGTGATAGATTTATCGCTGGTGATGGTTCTTATGCCAAACGTATCTATCAACAAAGGGTAAAAAACTAAAAGAAATTGTTAGAAACTGCCATTCTACAGGTTAACCAACTTATGGACCCACTGACAGTAACACCACTTCCCTCCGTCCCAAATGATATATATATTATTGAGAGGTCTGTTCTTGTTGTGTTATCTCTCCAGCACATTCTAGGACGTCCCAATGGAATTTCCTCCCATTTCAGTTTCACGACTGTTTCATCGTGGAGTCTCAATGTATCGTATCTATCTTAAGTGTTGTGTCTTTATTTCTTAACGACGCCACTAGCGTTAAATGGTTGTTTGGGTTCAGAATGTATTCTTATAGTATATTGTCTAGTTGGATCGCAGTGAGTGATTACTGTGATTGTGAGGCTTCGGCTTGCAGATTGGATTATACCATTTAATTCTTCTATGACCGTTTCTCCGAGGTAAAATCGCTCAATTGTCTCTAAATTCAATGTGATTATTTATCGTGTTTTATCTTATTCTATCCATTCATCCTAGGCGGTTAGAACACATATTTATATTTGGTTTTCTCATATATCTCTTACAGTTACTATAAAGTTCCCGTTAAGATTAATGTCATCTGCTTATGCTAATAGGATTTAAGGATGTTGTTTTATTAGGAGTTCAGTTTTGATTTTAGATGCTCGTACAGCTTTTCTAGGATAATTTTAAAGTTGCCTTTTCTTAGCCCATTACAACCTATTTCGAAAGAATTTAAGAGTTTGTTACCTATTCGTACTATAGATCTGCCGTCGATCATACATACTTTACCTTTAGAAGAAGCTGTCTAGGTATTGGAAATTCCATCATCTTAGACACATGGTTTATTTCTATGCTGTCAAATGCCTGTGGGAAATCGATAAAGAGGTTGTGTATTGTTCAATTGTATTCTCAACTTTTTCCAGCTGCTGTTTCAGGGTAAACAGCTCATCCACTGTAACTCCGTTTTCTTAAAGCCTGCTTGCTTTTCCTTTAAAATGTTTTAAGCCTAAGGTGTTAGCCTGTATGGGACAATGTTTGATAGCACTTTATAGGCAGCGTTAATTAGGGAGATGTCTCTGCAGTTAGAATGTTTGGATTTCTCTCCCTATAGCTAATGACATCTGAACTAAATAACTTATATGATACGGTGAAGTAAATAGTCGCGATAAGATAATGACAGAATAACACTACCGGAAAAAGTTTTGCTGTGGACACCACAAGGTAGAAAGAAAAGAGGGAGACTAAGAAGGAGTTGGATATATGGAATCAGCACACAAATGAAAGAACGAGAATTACAAGATCTCTGGACAGACTCAAAAGACGTCGTAGAATATTTTGAACCAATATACATACGTACAGTTTGGAAACAAAGAATGTATGGCAAAGAGATTCCTACACTATTTAATTGATTTTTACCAATGTAAAGGCATTACATTTCTAGTTAATGTTCATCTTTTCCCTCTCGCCAGATCCATTCCCAGACGCGTCTCGCTTTATTCCAAACCTTTACGCTACATCTTGCGTGAAGTCAAATTTAATTCTTACAGATTCTTAACAGATTAACGTAAATATAATTATTGGCAAACAACATGATCAATTAATGTATTCAACGGTTTTTGCATTGTTAGTGATTTCAAATAAATTAAACTTATTCGTTAATAAAAAAATTATTAATATTTCATTTTAATTCATTTGCCTGTAGGCTTGTAAAGATCCTCGGCAAGATAAATTAAAAATAAACACAATCCATTTTAATCTCTCCTCGCAGTCGTAAATTATTAGGGCGAGTTTATAAAGGTGTAAAAGAGAATATACCTAGGCTAATACATTTTGCAGCAAAGGAGGTTAATTAAACACTAAATCAGATGAAACTTAAACCATTTAACCTTCGTTTAGTCCGTCTGGAACGATTTTTTTAAATAATCATTATTCGTATTTCCACGTATAGCTAAACATTTTTAAACTAATTTTCGGTCATTTCTGATAGAGAACACCTGCTGTAGGCTTATTTAGATATGTTCTAATTTTAAATCAGTGTCCGCTTGGTTTTTCATGCTTTCGGTACATGTTAAATGTTTGTGGGTTTGGGTGTTTATTTGGATTTAGCAAAGGCGTGCCGGGCTATTACAGAGCATTAAAGACAGTTTTATTTTAGATATTTTACTTTGTCTTGTTTTTCGAATAATAAATTTTCGTTATCTCGCTACTACCACCATTTTTGCATCATCCTGCTTATGTAGTTGGCATCATAATAAACACCGTAATAATTTACACTTGGTTTAGCTCTGATGAACATAGGATGTGTCCTATAAGATGCATATTGCAGATATTATATTATCATTCTACAGGGTCCTGCAGCACTGCGTCAAGCTTCAGATGCTCACCTACACTAAAGATCGCCACACGGATGGTGAGCTATGAAAAGAATCCGAATAAAAAAAGCGCATTGTTGCCGTAATTCTCTGTTTAAATTTTCATAAAATGTTAATTTGTATGTAATTCTAATATATTACTTGAAACAATTAGATGTATGCATATCCCTGTGTATTGTATACCCTGTAACTTACATCCCTTTGATTTTCTTCTTTACATTGGAAATTATAATGGCTTAATATAATTTATTATAGTTTTAAAGTGGTGAGGATAATATATTTTGGTACATTTGACAACCCAAGAAAAAATTAAGCATCGGCGCGGATCTCGGTCCCTTACTAATAGGTTCGTGTCTTTTTATCGTATATAATATTGAATTAGTGGGGATACAAAACACATCATTAAGAAATTTTACAGTTACAGAGTTAAAAATGATTATATTTAATTTATAATTGATCATATTTAACCGCTAATGTTTGCAAGGTGAATTAATATATAAAAGGTAAAGTTATGCATAGTCAAGATGGGACAGTAATTGCCAATAAATTAGTAGGTATTTGTTTTGTATTTTACGCAATTTAAGACTATTACTAAGACGTATTTTTTACCTACTAAGGTTTGTATTAGTGCCCTTACTAATTGCCTACAATTTTATTTCATTTGCTTTGGTAGTTTAAGAGCAATAAATTAAAAAGTAAAAAAAATTTTGCACAACCGCATTTTCTTAACCACAGCATTGTGTGTGATTTATGGCAAAGGGTCTACAGTTAATATGAATCATACTATTTATCCATTTAATAAATTTTATACTAAGTTTTCTCAAATTTAAGAATGGAAAAATCATGTATATTTTTAATTAGTGTGAAGTAGAATTCACATTCAATATTTCTTGTAATACAACATAAGTGCTACGCTGACTATTGTAAACTACAGTAAATGTTCAATATATCTTTTTGATCTGTGCATACGTAAACACGTTATTGAAAGGATCTATTTACTTTCCTTAATCTTTATGAATTTCTGTTGGACAATTTTGTGATTTTATATATTTGCGCCCCCCTATTAATTCCCCGATGAACTATGTTGCTAGAAGGCGCCTCGCTCGCCCAAAATATCCATACAACATTGACAGTATTTTTTTCAAAAACTCGCATATTCATACCTAGAATTAGTTTCATATAAGCATAAAAAAGAAGCGAGTAAAATAAGGTTATGTGAAAAATTTAGTGGAAGCTTCCAAATTTATCTCTTTTGGCAAAGGACAAGCTTATTTAGGCCATCGAAAATATCGTTCAATTTAGAGACGTCCCAAAGGATGTCTGGATGGCCTTAGCATAGTAACCTTGAAGGATAATAAATATATGATCCTTGGATTCTCATTTTGGAGGTGTTGTAACGACGAAGGATATTTGTATTATATTCGACATTGTGAAAATGAAACTTTTTCACGATTTTTTATGATAATAATTTGTTACTTTAATAAAATGGCAGGGTTGCTTTCTATAATTTTTCTTTCTAAATTCTAAATGTTTAAAGACGTCTGAGAAAATTATAATTTTTTAGTATTTTATGTTGCACATGGTTGTCTCGGGCAGGATGTTAAAATATTATGATGTTAGTGGACATCAGACGGTATAAAATCTTCAAGAAAACAACATACTCAAGAAACAAAGAAAAATTATGCTAAGAACATAAAATAACAATTCAATATATGAACCCGAATAATATAAACGAGTCATATCAATGAGTCTATATACGACTTTTTTGTATCTATTGGAAAGAGCTTTATCTGAAAACTTAAAACTGTTTCACAATAAATTTTTAATGTTAGATAAAGTATGTCACGCTCTTATTTGTCCTTGCCAGCCACTGTCCTACTGGTAGTGTTCCGGAATTGTAATTTTTCCATAATTGTCGTTGTTTTAAAATTTCAAGCAATGGCGATAAATTATAAAGTGAAGGATACACGAAATAAAAGCAATATTAGTTTATACACGAAAAAATAATTTTATTCCATAAAACGCACGCAACATCGGCCTTTTAAAAACAATTTCTAAACCTGTTTCTCGCAGTGGTGTGTAGCCTCGAGATCAAGCCTGTGTGTACACATACACCACTCACACATAAAAATATTAGAGCTTGGCGGGAGCACGGATACAATTCTGAAATATTATGGTGTCGAGTACTACATTGCCAAATTATTGCGAAAGTCGGTGTAACTACGGGAATTTGATAGTGATGCGGCGTATAGGTTATCCGCAAAAATTGCATGTGCGGATAACTATTTTAGCAGGTATAAATTCTATGTAAGGTCTATCCTACTTATCTTACGGATATTGTTAAGATTGTACAGTTGAATTAATTACATAAAAATAGAATAGAAGTGAAAGGTTTGTTGGTGATTAACTGCTTTACACGCATGATAACAGCGAGTGTTGAAACCAATGATCTACTAATCATAGATACAACAATAACAAATAAAGGTATTAACACTAACGTATTTCAGTCTAGAGTAAATAAACATGCAAATTGCGGTCCTTCACTTGGTTTGCCAAACTTTCGCTGTTGAAAGTATAAACTTAAAAAAAAAATAATGTAGAAAATTTATAACATGGATTAAATCCTTGTCAAAAATCTACAGTATGGCAACGCAGCAGTAAGGGATCCGCCCAGTTCTATCATTTTCGAGACGATCCGCAAGACTCGGTTATACGCAGCATGGCGTTGTTTCATTCATTTTCGTCGTTGTTTTTTTTTGGAGTTTTGAGTGTTTATCGGTTTTGTGCAATTATTGCTACTGTTCATGCAAAACAATTTCCGTTACACGTCATCAATCAGCTGATAATTGTAAATCCGTAAGAGAACATAAGGAAATTAAATTTGGGCAAGATATATATAAAATTTCATGCGATATTGAATGTAGTATAAACTAAAATTATTCTTCTTTGATACAAATCCACTTGTAGCAAATATTTTGTTCATTTAAACTTGCAAAAATTAATATAATTTGAATTTTATTGGCCGATAGTTCGCAACAAAACTGTGAACGGTGCGGTGGCGCCAGCTCGTTCTTTGGCCTGTTTCGACGTTTCGTGCAAAAGTAGCCCTAATTGTTCTGTGGTTTCCTGTAGTTGTGCGTCTATTTTTTAACAAAACCTCCAGATTTTTTTACAAATAGTATTAAAAAACTGTTATTTTAAGAACAACAAAAGTGCACATACATATCTTTGTCGATTACGTTGTTTACTATTTGTGAAAAATGCCGAAGCATTGAAATGGCCAGTGCAAAGAGCTAATAGCTTCTCTCATAAGCTATTTTCAGGAAGAAATTGGCAACAATGACCCATTGTTACGCTTGACAGAAGTTAGAGAAGTAACTTTAAAGAGTATGTTAAGGTCTATATATTTAATTCCTACTTTACTAATATTAAGCGTGTTGCAGCGGCCTTAAACTTGAATATCTCTACTACTGGCAGTTTCAACAACAATTACAGAAAATAAATTATTAGAGTCACCTAAAAAGAAACGTTCTTATTCAAGGAGAGATTTAAATGTGTCGAGATTGGATATAAGTTCTATCCGTGACACTATTTAAGGAATGTAAGTTGTATTATTCACAAACTATAATATTTTACATTGGTTATGCTTAAGCTGTAACTTTTTTAGAACATCATGTAACTTTGACAACTTGCAGTACGAAATTAAAGAACAGACAACTGTTCGATGGTTGTCTTAACTCTTTAAGAAGCCTCTTAAAGGAAAATGGAAAAAAGTTTAACGGAGGCGAGGGCTTATGGAACTTTCCCATGTAGCTTTCAAAGGACCAGTATTTTTAAAAGAATATATGAAAGAAAAAGAAGCATCCTTGTACCAATTCGTTTTCTTGGATGAAACATGGATTTTTCAGAATGGCACCATTGGTCGATCTTGGCAAGATGAAAACAAAATAAGTGTTAGATCTGCTAAAGTTTATGGTAAAAGGTATTATGCACTAAACAAATATATAAACTATGGGAAATTTGCCAGGTAAAACGTATTTTTCTAGGTACATAATAATTCATGCTGGTAGTGAAGATGGTTTTGTTAAGAGCGCAGAGGCAATTTTTTCTTCTAAAACTAAGCTGAATGACTACCATGGAGAAATGAATCAGCAAAATTTTTTACAATGATTCAAAAACCAATTATTGAAAAATTTAGCAAAGCCATCTGTGATTGTAATAGATAGCGCCTCATACCATAGTATGTTTTTAACAAATATACCTAACACATCATAGAATAAAGCTGCAATTCAAGAACGGTTAACTACTAATAAAATTGAATTTGATTATATTTACAATGTTCAAAGCTGAACTTTTACAAATTGTTAATAGGTTGGTACAAGACATTTTGTAGGCCCTTCTTTTTTGACGTATTTTTAAACATTAAGCTTAAATTCTTTTCAGACATAAACCACCCAAAAAAAGTATTTAGGTGATGACCTGGCTGAGCAATATGTTTATAATGTTTTACGGCTTCCTCCATACCACTGTATGTTTACTCCGATTGAACATATTTGGGGGATTACCAAAAATTATTATAAGATATATTGATTAAGTTGGCAGTACAGAAACTGACTGTATGAATATGTAGATAGAATCATTGCGTACTGCTACTCCTGATATTTTGAAAAATTCAATTCGGCACACAGAAAGCGAGATATTAAACTGGTATAAAAGAGAACATATTATGTATTAGATAGACTAAACATTTAACCCATTATTATTGAAGTAAATGAAACAAGTTATTCAAGTGATTTGGAGGATGATAGAGGA
Source organism: Polydrusus tereticollis (assembly GCA_963920685.1). NCBI lineage: Eukaryota > Metazoa > Arthropoda > Insecta > Coleoptera > Curculionidae > Polydrusus > Polydrusus tereticollis. Next base: position 120,887,070 of record OY987326.1, read on the forward strand.
GCCATCTTTCGATTATTATTTTTATTATTCAAGTAGCCAAAGTATATATGAAAAAGTAACAATAAAATTAAATGACTATTCCAATATAATTTAGGTACCTATATATTGTAGTCCTGGAAGATTTTACAAATAAAATAAATAAATTTGTTTTTATTTTTGTAAATTTATCTTATTTTTATGAAAAACAAAACCAGTATAATTCTCTCACTAGGTTATTTTGGATACAAGCTGGCAAGACTGCCGATAACTGACATAACTCGAAAGGTAGGACGTTCAATGGAAATTGTTTTGCAAAGAGTATATTATTATGTTTTCAGTGTTTTGTGATATTTTTATTTGGAGACTAATTGAAACGAGTCTTAAGTGTAAAGTATGCGACAAATTAGTGTATCATAATCTTGCAGTTACTTTTTATAAGGTGAGTAAACAGAAAGTTGGGATACAGGTTTATCATTGTCACATTTAAAGGTGAAAGCAGTGTAATCCTCACTCCCGGTCTCACCTAGCTCCTCGCGTTATCTTGCCTACAAACGATTTTGCCAACACACTTTTATTGCAGTTATGATTGAGTTGAAATAGAAGATCTTTGATTCAAACATCCGACTTTAGTATCGTCATCAGCCGGGACATTGCAAGTAAAGACAAATAGGACCGTAATCAATTTTAACCAATAAAAATGAATTGTGAAATCGTTTTAAGTTCTAGGCCAACCACCCGGTATACCTATACGTGTTATGCTTGTAAACAAAATATTTTCTTAATGTTGTAAAATGAAAAGAGCATTAACCTTATTTTAATTTCGGTACGCCTATGATCGACAAAAGATTGAAAATTAAAATGGAACGACGAGAAAACTGATAGCAAACAAAATAATATTAATAGGATTGTTTTGACGAAAAAAGAGTCAGTGAAAAATTAAACGAAAGTGTAATTGCTTTTATTTTTAGTTTTTTTGGCAAAAAGAAGGAGTACTTGTATATTCGTAAATAGCTGGCGACTGCATTATATTTAACGAATACTTAGTAAAATAGGTAAAGCTATTAGGAAAATGAGAGCTTAACAGACTGTCTACGTTCACTTGATGTAATGTACTCAAATATTTTTAATGTACTTTAGGTTTAGGGAGTAATTAACTTTAAGAAATTTTGGCTTTATTATTAATTAAGTAAAGTAAGTGTATTATGTTTTAAAGCTATATTTTCTCGCATAATCATTATCGCTGTTGGTGGTCTTGTTACCACAAATATTTTATTTAAGATCCTCTCAATTTTGTACCTTGTAAGCAAAAATTATTATCATCAGAGTGTGCTTTGCATCTAAGTAAATAACAGAACTATCAGTCATTCCGCTATATTTAACAGTGGTTACTCAGTGGCGTGTTTACCATGGAAGCTAGGGAAGCACAGCTTCCCCTAAACAATTTACTTAAAAAAAGAAATAATCCAATACAATCCTACTAGAACTTACAATTAATTTTTAAAATTGTCCTAAATTTAATTTGTAAATCGGGCGAATCCGACCGCATTTTCATAAAGCACCCTTGATAAAAGAACTCCATAATCTACTTCACGGTGATGCCCGATTGATTTCGAGACATACCGACGCGCCATTCGCGCTGGCCGCCTCCCGCGGATTGTTGGAAGCGATTGGAAGGCAGCGTACTGCCGTATATTGTTTTAATGCATCAAACAAATTATAGTTGCGCGTGTCTAGACGAAATTTAAAACCGTGCATAAATATTGGGAAAAGTACGCTGTTTTCAAACAGATTATTATTTTAATTATGGATCCTGTTGCTAGTTCAAGTTCGGCTGAAAGTGAAAATAGACTTTTGTGTGAGTGTATTGTGTGTCAGATAGTGGTAAAAGGATTTTCCACTTATATTTTTGAGGAAAATTCGAAATATCATCCCCGATGGGGAAAAAATTTCAAATTTTTGTTATTAAAATATTTAAAAATATATTTTAAATTGATGCACTTCATATGCGTAATACTTTGTCAAGATTTACCCAAAAAAGGGCGTGGCACCCCAAAAATTTTCGCCTGCGGCGCAACCAACAACCAACAGCGCTTTCGCGGCAAAACAATGCAACTCTTTTGCCGGCCCTGGTTACAGCTTCCCATTGTGTTAAACTCTGGACACGCCACTGGTAGTTACAAGTAATTTGATTCATTGTTAATTTATTCCGTTTCTTGGTTGAAGCGTATTTTCGAATCGGTGTTAGAGGTAAATTTCTTTCCTTAAAAAGCGCAAATATTACAAGAAATACGAGGTGCAGATTTTGAAAGACGCATAAATAATTACTGTTAACGGTTTACACAAAATTATCAGAAGGAAATAATTTATTAGACCTGACATTTTATTCTGATACAGCCTGGTTCCACCTCACCGGTTATGTGAATTCTCAGAATACATGCATGCGGAGTAGTGAAAATCTACATTTTTTTGTGTATAGCAAATTGGTTGGCAGGTTGGCTGTTTTTCGAAGAAGGATTGTTGGTTTCAAGACACAGTCACAGCACAGTGGCATAGGGACAATATTTTGAATCCATTTGTGAAGCAACGACTTGACTATGAACTACGTTTTGATTATTTTCAACAGGACGGTGCAACCGCCCATACATCTGCCGAAACTATTAACTACTTACGCAATTTTTTCGATTTCGAATAGACATTGAATTCCTACTTAGATCACCTTGTTTGACGGTTATAGATTCCTTCATGTTTCCTCATTTGAAGAACAATATTTTTAAAATACCAGTTGAAAATTTAAAACAGTTAGGTACAAGAAAGGATTATCCAAGAATGTGTTAACATTTCTCCAGAGATCTCGCACGTTGAACTGAAATAAATTATCCAGGAACAATCGAGAATAAAAAAGTTTTAATGCGAAACCATGAAATTCCAAAATTAGAAAAGTAATGTAGAAACAGTTGCAATAAAGACAAACCAGGTCTAATTTCCTCATATATATATATATATATATACAGGGTGTTTCGGGAGGAACGGGAATGAGGTATTCTAGAGGTCAATATAAGATAAAAGGTCATATAAGTGTGGGTCTGGAAATGCTTTCTTTTCGAGATACAGTGTGCCAAAAAAAAAGTAATATACATTTTTCCTTCAATACCTCGAAAATGATTTAAGGTATTACACTGATCATGGGTGTGCGCTATACTGGCATGAAAATACGTTTTCTCGATCTAAAAAGTTTTTACCATTTTACCAGTGGCGTACGCGACAGCAAAAAATAAAATGGTTTTGGCGAAAAAAATTGTACGCATCTGGTATTTTTCAAATCAGGGGTCTATTTCTTAATCTACAGTCATTTCTTAAAAGAAAAAGTATTTTGAGTTTTTTTGGTAGAACAAACCATTTTCAAGTAATAGTTAGAATGCTGTTTTAGTACGTTACTGATATTTCGACTTCACGACATTTATTTTGTAAAATAATCGGTTCTGAAATTTACAAAAAAGTTTATTTTAACAACAAATAACTAAATCTAAATACTAAACCATAAAAAAAATCTTAACGAATGTTTTCAAAAATACCACCGCCTGCTTTGATACATTTATTCGCTCGTTTATTAATTGCTCTGGTAGCACGGCGAATTGAGAGACGGTTATTACGGATAATAGCTGCAGCATTGTTAATGCGATCAAGCAACGCTTCCCTTGTTTCTACTCTTGTTGCATAAACCAATGATTTCATCCACCCCCACAAGCAATAATCCAAGGGATTAAGGTCAGGTGACCTTGGTGGCCAATTGTAAGGACCACCTCTGCCAATCCAACGATCAGGTAAACAAGTATTTAAAAAATTTCGCACTTGGAGACTAAAGTGTGGTGGGGCACCATCATGTTGGAAATACAGTCGTGCCCTTACATCTAAAGGAACTTCATCAAAAATATTAAATAAGTTTTCTTGTAAGAAGCGTAAATAGCCCAGTCCATTAATATGTCCATCCAGTACAAAAGGACCAAAGAATTGATCCCCAAGCATACCACACCATAGGTTAATACTAAATCGATGTTGAAAGTTTCGTTCAAATGTAGCGTGAGGATTTTCTTCTGACCACCTATGTTCATTATGACAGTTATTAATTCCGTCACGGGTAAATTAAGCTTCATCACTAAATAAAATGTACCTATGCAGTTCTCGATTTTGACGTATCCATATCCATTCACAAAACTCTGCTCTTAGAGCATAATCACCATCGTGAAGATGTTGAACTGGTTGTATGTGAAACGGATTTAAACCATTTCTTTTCAATGTCTCCCAAACGGCTTTGTGTGAAGGTATATGAAGTTCATTTGCAATCCTTCTCGTACTTTCACTTGGATTTTCTGTAGCAATATGAAGAAAATTCTCTTCAACATCTACGTCGAGGCCCTGCGGTCTTTAGGAAACAATTTTCGCACTTCGAAACATGCCAGTTTCTTGTGCTTTTAAAAATACTTTTTGAAACACTTTTCTGTTAGGTAGGACTCGATTTGGAAATCGACGTTGATATTCATTAACTGCCTGGATTGTGCTACCATTGCAGAAACCGTAGATAAATATCATGTCGGCATATTCCCTATGGCTATACGTCTTAGGCATTGTACAATAAATATTTCACTGCTTACTTACGGTTTAGTAGGTACTAATAATTTATAAAAATATTAAAAATAACACTGTTAGTACTTTATGTCAAATAATGTGCCAAACATTATTGTGACATTAATTTTTCAAAGCCAACTTGTAAAAAAATTAATTTCAACTAGTAATTTTTGGAAACGGTTGTAAAACAGCATTCTAACTATTACTTGAAAATGGTTTGTTCTACCAAAAAAACTCAAAATACTTTTTCTTTTAAGAAATAACTGTAGATTAAGAAATACCAGAGGCGTACAATTTTTTTTGCCAAAACAATTTTATTTTTTGCTGTCGCGTACGCCACTGGTGAAATGGTAAAAACTTTTTAAATCGAGAAAACGTATTTTCATGCCAGTATAGCGCACACCCATGATCAGTGTAATACCTTAAATCGTTTTCGAGGTATTGAAGGAAAAATGTATATTACTTTTTTTTGGCACACTGTATCTCGAAAAGAAAGCATTTCCAGACCCACATTTATATGACCTTTTTTTCTTATATTGACCTCTAGAATACCTCATTAAAATAATTCCCTTTCCTCCCGAAACACCCTGTATATATATATCTAGAGGGTAGTCGTTGCTGACCAGTTGCGAAATAGACTAGCGAATATTGGGGAGTGCAGCAAATGAAAGAATACCCTTTAAAGTTATTCCAAGCTTTCGGGAATCATTTATTTTATTTCCATCCTCAGGGAAACTACAAATTTATATAAAAATTGAGATTAGGATAATTGTTGTGGTTAATAATCATAGTGTTTATTTACAACTTTCTTGAGATTGTTCATAAAGATGTTCGTATAAAATAAGAGACATGTGAGAAGAAAATGTGTTGAAAATCAAAGTAAATTGCAATTAAAGCCGACGTCTGGAGATACTATTAAAACCATTGTATATGAACGAATAAACACAATTTAAAATAAAAATCGAATTTAACTTATTACGTTTTTTTGAAAAAGTTGTTATATAGGTAATTCAAAAGTATATGCGAATATTACGCGGGAAACCATGTCCTGCGTGCAGCAATTTTTATGTGACTGAATTGGTTAGGAAATACTGTCATTGTCATCTATCATTCTGTATGTCATAAATTTTTAATGCGGTTTTTAATAAAGCTAGTATTAAACTGAGGTTTGTTTGATCTAAGTGTTAGCATGCAGCAAACCTGAAACATCATATTATATGAGGTTCCTAGTGTTGTTATCGATGGAATTGATTGTAAGTAAATTATTATCTAATTGGAGAAGATATGAATAAATTACACTTAAATATTGAATATCTGTTCTTTTGTTCCTACAATTGGGTTCTTGAGCAATAAATGTCATTTCCAAAAACAACCCTTTTTTATAATTAGTTTGTGTGGTTAGAATATCAGCTGAATTAAAGTTAATGTTGTGACCAAAATTATTAGCATGTTCAGCAAGGGCACATATCTCTGGATGGTGTCTACAATCACTCCTGTGGTTCGTGATTCTACTAGACAAGGGTCTAGAATATATATTTATTTGACATACCCGGCGCGTTCTGCTACACTGTAGCTTTATCGAGGGATTTTACAAATCCAGTGAAGTATTATAATCTTAACAACCAAATATTTATATTAACTATAATCTATTTCCTAAGTAGGTAATTTTATTAAGGGAATTCCCACAGAGTTGTACTTCAAATATGGTAAATTATTGAGAAGGTTTAATAGGGGGAGTTATTTAATTCTGTTTGGTAATTCAGAAGCGAACCTGTGTTTTTATGACGGTTAATTTCTAGACTTTCCAACAAACTTAGTTTATGACTTTTATTTTCTGTATGAAGGATTTTAGAATTATATCTACACAAATTTGGTTTACTTACTTCAGTGATATGATTAGTGTAGTATATATAAACATCCACTAGCGAAAAATTGTTTATATTGGTAACGATACGAAGACGACATAATACAGGTACTGGCAGACAACTTAGTTTCCTCATAAACTATCTAAATTCTATTAATACTAATATTAAATTTACCATGGAAGTCAAAATTGACAATTTCATAAATTTTCTTGACCTAACCATTACCAAAAAGATTAACACACATTATTTTAAAATTTATCACAAACCCTCATAGACCGATACCACCATTCACAATAATAGCTCTTGTCATCCCCAACAACATAAATTATTATCCGCGTATCATAGTATGATACATAGACTTACTAATATTCCGCTGTCAAAAAAAGATTTTAATACAGAATTAAATATCATAAAACAAATGGCAACAAATAATGGATATCATCCTGAATTAATAGATAAGATCGTTAATAAAAAACTTTTAAGAAAAGCTACCGCAGAAGTCTATCCCCAACCCAAAATAACAAACAGTAACTTCAAGACCCTAACTTATATCGGCTATCCCACCAAGAAAATTAAAACTTATTTAAAACAAAAAGAAATAAATCTAGCATACAAAACAAACAATACTTTAGGTAAAAAACTAAAAAATCATAAAACTAAGACTAGCAAGGAGAATAATCAAATATCAATTAAACTGTGGATCGTGTATAAAAATATATGTAGGTCAGAGAGTCAGAGCTTTCAAAACCAGAACTGCTGAACATAAAAGAAGTTTTTTACGTCAAAAAATAGATTTGACCCACACCAATCATATCACTGAAGAAAACCATATTTTTGTAGATAATTTTAAAATTCTTCATACAGAAAATAAAAGCCATTAAAGAAAACAAGGTCTGTCTATACCACCAAACTAAAATTTATTTGTCCCTTTAAGGTGAAAAAGCCATTAGCTAAATTTGTTTGAAAGTCTAGAAATTAACCCTTATAAAAACAAAAGCTTCTGAATGACCAAACAGGATTAAACAACTCGCCTCTATTAAACCTTTTCAATAATTTACCAAATCTGAAGTACAACTCTGTGGAAATTCCCTTAAAAAGATAATCTAGGTACCGAAGAAATAGATTATTGTTAATATAAATATTTCGTTGTAAGATTATAACACTTCACTAGATTTGTAAAATTCCTCGATAAAGCTACAATGTAGCTTAAAGCGTGGGGTATGTTAAATAAACATATATGTGGAAATTGGACCTAGTTTGTCTTCATTGCTACTATTTGTAATAAATTTTCGTCAAGTAGAAGCCAGCACTATTCGTAGTTTAATATAAAAGCTATCATCATTAAATAAAACAGAACAGATAGATACACTACACTCACAAAAAATGAAATATCGAAAATAAAAATATATGGCATATTTATTTCTTTTTATGTCTCCAAATAATATGTACTAAATGCTAGCAGCGATTCCTCAAGCAATATGACGATCTACCCCAACAACTAACCACAGTCCAAAAGTTGTTAGTTTGCGAAATTTTATTAAATATTTATCTTAAAAATATTAGAGGGTGCGCGAAATTTGGTGGGGAGAATTTTTTTGGGATGCGAAATCCAGATTTGATAACAGTTTTGATGTACCTTACTGATGGCGCCACTAGCAGCACTTCGTATACATCTAAAGCTTCATAACTTTTTTGTGGTTTGATGTATAAATTTCTAAATTATTTTTCATGTGCATCGCTTCGAGCAATCGTTCCTGAGAAAATTGAATTTAAATGTTTAATATGTTGGCTTAATTTACACTTGATCCAGAATGAGGACTGGTTCAAGCTCAGCAATTTTTGATAATGTAATCAAAGAAAACCGCTTCGGAATGTCTGTATGGGCTGAGAACACGCTTCTCATACCACAAACTTTTAAACTAAGGTCAGTTAGGCTGTAGGTCGTCATATTTTAGTCATAGGAATTTGTGATAGTATTTTTAGAGGCACACTTCATATTATATAACAGCCTATTATATTAAGACTGTTTAATTTTTAGAAAAATATTTTTATTTAAAAAAAAAATAAGTAGGTATACAGGAGGCAGAAAACCATAGAGAAACAAAGTTACTTTTTTTAAACGGAACACCCCACATCTTTGGATTTTATATGAAATAACAATTATTTTTTAATAAGTGCATTATAAGTCTTAACCTAATAGTTTCCGAGATATCGACTTTTGAAAAATGATATTTTTGAACTTTGACAGCTTCTAGCTTTCTAACGGTACGTCTTAGAGTGAAATGGCTTACATGTCCCTATCTTATTATTATCTCCACAAAAACATCAACTTATACTATATAACAGCCTATTATATCAAGACTGTTTAATTTTTATAAAAATATTTTTAATTTTTACTCATTTAGAGCTAAGCATTATATTTATATTTTAATGAAGCCCTTGGGCATTTCTACCAACTTTTTAGGAATACTTATATACCAACTATAGGTAAGTTAGGCTAGAGGTCGTCATATTTTAGCCATAGGAATTTGTGACAGTATTTTAAAGGCACACCTTATATTGTATAACAGCTTATTTTTTTTTTATAAAAATATTTTTAATTTTTACTTATTTAGGGCTAAGCGTTATGTTTATATTTTAATGAAGCCCTTGGGCATTTCTATCAACTTTTTAGAAATACTTATATATCAACTATAAGTATGTTAGGCTAGAGGTGGTCATCTTTTAACTATAGGAACTTGTGCTAGCATTTTTAAAGGCACACTTTATATAATATTAACACTGTTTAATTTTTATAAAAATATTTTTAATTTTTACTCATTTAGGGCTAAGCGTTATATTTATATTTTAATGAAGCCCTTGGGCATTTCTAGCAACTTTTCAGGAACACCTATATACCAACTATAGGTAAGTTAGGCTAGAGGTCGTCATATTTCAGCCATATAATTTGGTGCTAGCATTTTTAAAGTTACACTTTATATTATGCAACAGCCTATTAGATTAAGACTGTTTAATTTTTATAAAAATATTTTTAATTTTTACTCGCTTAGGACTAAACGTTATGTTTATATTTTAATGAAGCCCTTGGGCATTTCTGGCAACTTTTTAGGAATACTTATATACCAACTATGGGTAAGTTAGGCTAGAGGTCGTCATATTTTTGCCATAAGATTTGGTGCTAGCATTATTAAAGGCACACTTTATATTATGTAACAGCCTATTATATTAAGACTGTTTAATTTTTATAAAAATATTTTTAATTTTTACTTATTTTGGGCTAAGCGTTATATTTGTATTTTAATGACGCCCTTGGGCATTTCTGGCAACTTTTTAGGAATACCTATATACCAACTATAGGTAAGTTAGGCTAGAAGTGGTCATATTCTAGCCATAGGAATTTGTGCTGGCATTTGTAAAGGCACACTTTATATTATGTAAAAGCCTATTACTTTAAATTGAAATGTGGATTAAAAACATTTTAATTAAAACAGGACTACTTAATTTTTATAAAACAATTTTAATATTTTCTTATTTAGGGTTAAACGTTATATTTATATTTTATATGAATGATGTCCTTGGGCATTTCTAGCAACTTTCTAGGAATACTTGTACAGGGTGTTTCAGAAGTACTGTACGTAACTTAAGGGCGTGATTTCTTATGTCCTAAGAGAAAAAGTTTATATCAATATAAGCAGTGGCGTATTTAAGGGGGGGGAGGGGGCGAGGGCTCTGGACCCCCCTCCATCCGTGGGCTCAATTTTCAATAAGCAACATGAAACATTATTTCAAATTTTTCACATCGTTATGCACAAAGAAACTAGTATTTAAAATACAAATAATGGGGTTTATATTTAAAATTTCTATATTTCTACGTTTTTTCGGGTCGGGCTATCGAAACGTAGCATTTCTAAGTATTGATAGTCCAAAAAAGAGCGTGAAACCTAAAAAATTTTGCCTGCGGTGCATTTGTTAACATAGCACTGAGTATAAGTCCGCAGTTTCCCCGTTTTTAATATACAGGGGATATTAAAATTTAAAAAAAAATCGTTTTTTTATAATTATTTTAAATATCGTTTCCCGATTTGACTGATATTTTGTACCGTTATTCGTAATGACAAGGAGCTCAATTAGCCTTAACTAGCTTAAATTTATTAAGTCCAGTGGTGTCACGGGGGCACCTTAACGAATATTATTGACAATAAAATGTACGCCATTAACTCTTTCCTACTTTTGATATTTTTTTTTGGATTTACCAACTAATAATACAACTCTTCTGTGCATTGTCTTCGTACCTTGCTTCGTTTCCGAGAGAAAAAATAGAAACCACTTTATTGCATGTACAAAAAAATAACCTATGCAGTTCAAAGTTAATTAAAACATTTAATTTAAAAATAAAATTATTTTTTTAAATAATGACACAAAAAAATGCAAAAATGCAAAAAACAAATGTTGAAAATGGCCACTTTCTAATAAAACGCAGAATTGCAAAAACTTTAGCACCCTATATATCAAAAACGGGGCAACTCCGGACACATGTTTATATGATCTTTTTCTCTCAAAATATCCTAAGGAATCACCCCCTAAAGTTACGTATCGTACTTTTGAAACACTCTGTATATCAACTATGGGTAAGTTAGGCTAGAAGTGGTCATATTTTATCCATAGCAATTTTTGCCAGCATTCTTAAACGCACACTTCATATTATCTAGAAGCCTATTATTTTAAATTGAATAGATTGATTGAAATTTTAATTAAAAATAAGACTGTTTAATTTTTGTAAAAATAATTTTAATTTTTACTTGTTTGGAGCCCAGCGTTATATTTATATTTTATGTGATACATGGTGATACCCTTGTGCATTTCTAGCAAATTTTCAGGAATAGTGATATAACTGTAAAGTCGAAATGTTGTGCCACAATTATTAGAGATACCCTGTTGAGGGTTCCCTTTCAAACAAGAAACAAATAATCTTATCTTGTTTTAACCGCCTTTATTTCATATTTTTATCGATAAACGCCAATTCCCAATAACAAGTTGTCACTTTAACATAATATTATGGCAAATTCTTTGATATATGAGATTGTTGTACGTGAGTGTAAAAATATGAACTACCAGAACATTAAAATATTTCCTCCAAATATTGATATACCATTTGTGATGACTAATAATTAATAAATAATGGTCAATTGAATAAATAGCCCTTCTCAATCAGCAGCACGTCGGCATAACGTATATTGAAAACACCGTCAGTGTATTTACCCATGACGTCACGGTATTAGCTATGACAGCTATGGCGTGGTAAACTCGTTTAACGACATTAGTGCCGTGTGCAATAATTTAGTAGTTTTAGCCAGCTCTATAGAAATCAAATTTATAATAAATGAACAAGATCCTTTTATGATCCTATTTTCAACTTTAACAAATACCTTGTAAAAAGCAAACTGTACACAGTTTTATATAGGTACCATCCTAAAGTCATGTCGATTATTATAAATAATTAAATGTTCCAATGTGCTTAACAAGTATTTTTTTTTATTATAAATTAAAAGCTTTAATTAATTTTTAAAGAGTTTATTTAAATATTCACTTTGTTTGACGAAATATCAAAAATGCAAAAAAAATATATTTATTGAATTGCCCGAAAAGAATGTTTTATAGTATAGGAAAATGTTAACGAATTTAAGGATTCGGGATGTTAGTAATTAGTATGATAAAATCAAAATGAAAATCAAAGAGCATGTTTACACTATTCGCAAGACATATTTTCAGTAATAGGCCTAATAAGGGCATCACTCTTTCGAAGTGCATACTAGTTATCAATTAATGAGTGGCTGAAATATTTTCGTTTAAGTTTTAAAAGCTTATTCAAAATTAACTTCTTTTTAATCCTTAATTACGTTTGCATTATAAAATTCTTTAATGATCCTCCTCATTCCTTACAATAATTAATTGATTATATTTGAAGATCAATATTTGTTTAGATTAAAGTTTATCAATTTTAAGTGTTAAATTTTTTTTTAAGTATTTTATGATTTACGACAAGTAGGCAATCGATCTTCCTTCACTTCCAAGCAGACATCATCAATGACGTCATACCACTCAAGTCTTGCGTTAGTGTAAACAGACCCTCAACCTTATATAAATTCGGCCAAAGAAAAGATGCTTACCGCAGACGTATACGAGGAATAGGCAGGCGAGGCCCGATAAGGCCTTCTGGTCGTATAGAAATCGGAATCGTACACCATGGTGGCGGCTAAAAGGGGCGGCAAAAGGCGACAAGAGGAGTAACTAAAAGATCGGCGTCGAGAGGTGTTAAAACTGGACTGAACCACGGGCCACGATCCCGGGATTTTAACATCAAAATTGCGTCGATGACGTTCCGTGGGCTATAATTAGGTGCCGTACGAATAAATCCGCGATTTTTGGTATTTTTTCGGTATATTTTTGTTTTCAATTGCAGAATCTAACAGTAATTTTATGAAGTAATTAACTATTTTTGGATGGAAGCTCATAGGGTGTAGGTTTCTGTGGATTTTAAATTTGGCAATAATATAGCTTTATACAGGGTCGGGGAAATGTTCCGGAGTGGCTTAATTACAGGAGAACGAAAAGTGATACCGAACCCGGGTTTTGGGAAACCTACAGGACTAAAATTTTACTATCTGAGTATAATAAAATCCATACTTTTTTTATAAAAATTCATCATCAGGGGCTTCATTTAATAATGTATCAATTTCTTCTTTTGAGAATACACGTGATTTTTTAGGTTTATAGGCGACATTTTTCTTTTTCAAAAATGCTACTACTTTAAAATACATACTTCAAAATATCGATATTTTCTTTTAGTAAAAGGGTTGATTTTAACATTGAGTAAGCTTGCCCATAACGTTGATACCTTATTGTGTTCCGATTTTTCCTTCAAATAGGCCAGTATGACATTTTCAGTAATTCTAACGACTTTTTTTTTCTTCACACCATTTCTTTAATTGAGTGTATGCCTTCACATAAAGTCGCTTTGATTTTTTAGGCAACAAATCATGGCTCGCACTAGCCGCTGCCTCTCGGAGCTCAGGCGGGGTACAATTTTCCATTTCTAAATCACTGTCGCTTTGGTCGCTAAGATTCTCAGCCATATTTTAATATTTTATAGTAAAACTTTTACTTAAAACCTTCAAAAGGTGGCCATTTTAGAATAATGATATTTATTGAAACCCATCAGTTTCAATTGTTTTATTCGTTGCCTTGACAACTGAGCCCCAGGCTACTTGATATTTCGATATGTTTGAATAGTAGGGGAAATTACTAATTTTAAAATAAAAATTAGGTCTTTTGGTGTTAGTTCGGCTGTTAGTAGTAGAAAAAATTCTATATATACCTTGGTTGAGAAGGTCATTATTGACCTCGCACATTATATCCCTCGGCGCTGCGCGTCTTAAGTTATTAAAGTCTCGGTTAATAATGGCTCACTTTTCACCCTAGGTATATAATATACTCTTACATTTTCTCAACTGGATTTAAAAGCTTAGTTCTTAGGGTCTGCCGTAGTGCCATGGCTCACTGCAATTCTGTAGAGTCTCTGGCAATCCTTGCAAGTCAGTGTCATCGGCAATCAGAGGCAGTCATCGGCAATTACTTGCAGTCATTGGAAATCACTGGCAGTATTCGACATTCACTGGCAGTCATCAAGAATCACTGGGAGTCATCGGCAATCACTGGCAGTCATCGGCAATCACTGGCAGTCATCGGCAATCACTCTAGGATCATCTATTGTGTTTTCCTCAATGGTCTCAATGAAATTAATATTATCAAAGCGCCTGTAACTTAATAGTTATTCCAAATGATACGTCAGATCAAAATACTAGCGAATGAATGCCACTAATTGCTTGTGACTGCCAGTTATTGCCGGTGACTGCCATTGATTGCCGAGACTGCCAGTGACTGCCAGTGACTGCCGAATATCTATACACCAACTGCCGTTCGTATTGAGACACCCCTCGAAAATTATAGAACATCGTACACCTTTCTAAAATTTTATTTTTACAAAAATTTCAAAAGCTAATTTATGACTATTATTGTTATTAAAACAAAAAAGAAAATTATAAAATACTTAACTTTAAGCTCAGTATGTCATTTTTATAATCCCAATGTTATTGTGCCGGTAAAATAGAACAAAACATAAATTTTATAGTTTGGATCGCTTTTGTTAAAAGAAACCACTTTAATATATATATTTTTGAAACCTATCCAAAATCTTATTAACAAAATATTTCAACGTAGTGTTTGTGAATTGGATCGACAGGAAGCACAAAAAATCTATTCTTAGTAACACATTTTATAGTGTGAACGGACATTTTTTTGTATTGACAAGCCAAGTCTGTAGTACCGTTGTAATTTTTTCGTGGGCCCCTATATAATATCTCCAATGACTGAACCATAATAAATTGGTGTTGCCTACAATGTGATTTTAAAATACAAATATCTTAGAAAGATTGAGATATTAGAACATAAAAGTCACTTTCTCGATGAAAGGTGTTGTCTCTGATATTAATTTCAGATTAGATTGTTGGAAACCTTAGAGATGAACTGGAGAGGTTTTGGTTTTTTTTTTCAATAATTCTTTCCAATTTTTCCTCTTCCGTGTTAGTTTTCTTAATGCTTATTCCTCGCCAATTTACTCTGTAGTTTGTCATATTTCCTCTTGTCGCCTTTCTCTTTTTTGATTATTTTTGCTTCTTTCACTTGTCTCGTTATTCGACTTCTACTTATTATTTTAACTGGACTATACCATATTAACTGTTTTTTTTTACTGCCTACACACTAAATTAAAAACTTTTCAGAAAGTGTAATAAAAAAAGGTTAAATGACTCTGTTGATGTACACCGAAAGATAAAACCATGCTACGGTACAAAAAAATGTGATATATTTATTCATTAAATTATTGATTATATGATTACCTACATCGTATATTTGGATCTACAGGGTGTTTCCTAACCTCTCTGAAAAATTGAAGGAGGTGAATCCTCACCGTATTTTAAGGCGAAAATGTGATATAAAAGTTTTTTTGCATGTCGTCTTAAAATAAGGTGGGGATTCACCTCCTTCATTTTTTCAAAGAGGTTAGGAAATACCCTATATATCTAAGCCTTCTTTACCATCGTTTGGCATGTTCCATTAGTGTGGCAAATTTCTTGAACCAGGAACTAAAGTTTTGGAACAGTGTGATTGAAAAACTTATGAGAAAGTGCAACTTAAAAACGTATCAACTTTATTTTCATTTTTCAAACAACGAAAAAATTAGAAATTTATATTCTTAGACCATCAATTCGTACAATTTCTTTAACTCCTGTATCTTCCATTGGCAATGTTTTTTTTTTTAAACGTTAAATCAGCATTTTGAGGATCTCGCCAGTTTAAACCATAACATCCTTCAATAAAGCATCAACATCCCTAAGTTAGCTAGCTTAAGCATACATTGCTTGCGAAGAGACTACATATTTAGGTTAGTCAAAGTTTTTCCTTTTTCTTAAACTTTGTATTCTCGATTTCTATTTGTTTCCAAATAAGGGTATGTTGGGCGAATATCTGCTAAACATTACTACAACGCAGTAAACAACTCTCTTCAAACTGGTCGTATCTCACGAGTTAAAATAAAGCCCGTATTAAGGTTTTAACCCAAATCACGGTGCACTAAAAATTTTTAGTTAATCCTTGCATTAGCGTCAACCCTGGGTTGAAAACGTTGGTGCACTCGGCTATAACAACTTTATCTGTATGAAGGGTTGGCCTGCCAGCACCATTCTTAGCTAGGAGCTCGAAGCATACCAACTCAATTTGTTAAAGGTTTGGAAATACTCTCAAAAATCGTCCGAACATAAATGCAGATTGTATTACCAAACTCCATTAACTATCACACCAGTTAGAAAATAAGCTTCAGTCATATCTTGTGCGTGAAACCCATAATTCAAACCCAGTTTAAGATTTGAACTGCAAACATTCAAGAATAGTTTTACCATGGAACAGCATGGCTTCTTAGAAGGCAGGTCCACTATCACAAACCTTTGTACTTCAACAAATATAGCTTCAGAGGCAATAGAAACTAAGCTTCAACTTGATGTCATCATGACACACTGCGCAAGGGCTTTTGATCAGGTTGACTATGGTATATTAATAGATAGGTTGAGCGAGCTTGATTTCTCTGAGGTTCCTTCATGGCAACTTATCTACGCTCCAGAGAACAAAATGTTAAAATGGGAAAAAGTATTTCAAATATTTTTATTGCAACATCTGGAGTACCACAGGGGAGTAACCTGGGACCCCTGTTGTTTACGATTTTTATTAATAGCTTACTGTCATCGGTAGTATACTCGCAAAACTTATTGTTTGCGGATGACTTCAAAAGGTTTAAAATAATCTCTACACCTGACGACTGTCAGAAATTACAGAGGGACATACATTGTGTTACGCAATGGTTTAGCGAGAGTAGAATGTCATTAAATATTAATAAGTCATGTGATATCTTTAACGCGGAAAATAAATTATATTGTGTATACCATAACTGATTCTATAGTAGTAAGGGAAAAGGAGTGTAATGATCTTGAAGTGTGTTTACAATCACCATTGAAATTCAACAGTCATTGTCAGACTGTAGTAGGTAAAGGAGTTCAAAAATGTTCAGAATAGATACTATTATTAAATTATATAATGCATTAGTCAGACCTCACTTGAAATATGCTGCTGTAATATGGTCCTCACAAGCTCAGTCTGTCAGTAATGACATTAAAAAGGTGCAAGAAAGGTTCCTTAGATATCTATACGTAAAGCGGTTTAATATATACCCTTATATGATATCGTATAATACCATGCTCAATATGTTTAAATTAGAAAAGCTAAGTGATAGAAGATGTATGCGGTTTGATCAATAAGATTGCTTTTAATGTTACTAAATTTATGCGGAGGCTTATACAACTTGAACCAGATGCTGTGTGAATGCAACAAAATCATTTACAAATACAACATAGGTAGATATATTATAAGGGTGACGGTCTGGTCGCGTGGCAGCGTTCTCGCTTCCCATGCTACAGGTACCTGGTTCAAGCCCGGGCTGGCCCAGCAGACTTTTTTCGGTTTGCAGGGCCCAGGTTACCATACTACGTAGTGTTGCGTATGCAACACACACCGACAAATTCTCAACGGCACTCTAGTCTAGTAGGTAATCTAGAAACGGCATGTTGTCGAGGGAGGGACCCTTGAGCCACATGAAGGGGAACAGTGGTGCGGATGGTGGATCTCGGACACTGCCTGATATTCGTATGGTCGAGGTAAAAACCTTGACCAGAGAATTGGCGGCGGAGTCTCGAGTGCACGGGTCTGATGCTGTTCCGGATGGTTCGAGGGTTCCCGCGACATACATAACTCTCTTAGCTGCACACAAGGACGATTAAGGACCCGCCCGTCGAGGTTTGTGGTGAGCAAAGAGACGTTAATAATAGCAAGACCGTAAAAATATTGTGCCGAGAATAACATCTGTCGGTTATATTGTGGTTCGGAACCCACGTTAAACTGTAGGTCCCGCCTGGCTGACATTACCCAGACGTTAAAACGGGGTTGGCAAAAAGGGTCAGAAACTGGCCTACTTGCTTGGCGTCAAAGCCTCCCCGTCCACTACTACTACTACTAGTACTACTACTAGGTACATATATTTAATACCTCGCCCAAGGCCATAAAAAATTGTTTTAAATCACTTGTAATGTAATTTTAAATGTTACTGTTTTTGTTTCGCTTTTTTAGGTGTATTTAGTCTTTGTTTTAGTATGTACTTGAACTTATCAGTAGGCACTCTTACATTGTAATTACCTTTTGGTGTTTCGTTTGAGGATAAAATAAATAAATAAAAAAAGATTACTTAGAGAATAGCAAGAAAACTCAGCCAATAACTTGACACATTTTGACAAATTAAAGCATGATTGACATCCTATTTGACATGAACTTGGGTGAAATTATTATTGAAAAGGCTAACACATTCGTTTGCCATTTCATGACCAAGATAATCTTTGTATGTCTATTTAAATTTAAACCTCTTATGGCAACCCTGTGCACAAACATACCACACAAGATTTTCCGTTTGGCCAAACACTTTTTCAGTTGGATTTTCAGCAATTGAACACAACAGCTATCAATGTTTTTATTTTACCAGACCATGACCTGCATTTCTAATATCGCAAAATATATTCTGAAAATATCCGCAGCCTCGGTCGGTTTAACGCAGCGAAGTCTCGGCCGATCAAAAATACTAAAACGTTTTATTAAAAACGTATTATGAAAATTCTATTAAAACTAAGCATAGTCTAATAATTGTAAAAATACACACACCGCAATATTCTAGAGATTCTTTATATTTTCCTAAAAAATCAATTACCTATCTAATAGTTAAGAAATTACTTAAGTAATGTAAGTGTGTCTGTTGTGTCATTTAAAAAAAAACAATAAATTGTGGCGGTGCTTAGACATATACAGGGGATAATAAAATGTTCAGGTTTTGATATAAAAATTTGAAAGTTCGTTCTTAATAATAATAATAATAATAATAATAATAATAATAATAATAATAATAATAATAATACTAATAATAATAATAATAATAATAATAATAATAATAATAATAATAATAATAATAATAATAATAATAATAATAATAATAATATTAATAATAATAATAATAATAATAATAATAATAATAATAACAGGAAAGAGAAGAGGAAGAAGCAACGCCAAGGAGTCAAACAAGAACCAGGACTCCGACCGCCGAAGGTGCTGCGCAAGAGCTACAGCCAGCGCTCACCCAAGCGGGACGTCCTAGACAGCGCATGAAGTGGACCACAGCCATTAATGAAACTATAATGCGTATTTTTTACAGGGTGACGCAACTAGGACAAGATACGACCGTATACCGTCAAAGACTGCACGCTGGTTTCTGCAATATATACCCACACCTCCAAGTCTCAGAACAAAGAGTAGCAGATCAGTACAGAGTAATACTTAGAAATAGACTCATTCCAGAAACCAGATTAAATACAATTAAAAGGGAAATTGAACGAGAAATCCAAGAACAAGAAGAACAAGGAATTGGCGAAGAAAATGCAAGAAATACAACAGAAGCGCCACAAACCGAAGACCAAGAAAATGAACAAGCTGAATTACAACCTGAAGATCGAGCTCAGCAAGAAGAGCAGCTGATCGAAAACCCACCGGAAAACTATCAGCTTATCGAAAATCTGGCTATGGAAATGAGAAGAGCTGAAATAAAATACGAAGGTACAGATCCACTGTGTAGACCACCACTACCCAAGCTAAACTCCTCCAAAAAACTAGCAGTCACACTAGAGGTAATGAACAACAGAATTCTACCAGGATATATTGCAAGAGCAACATCATTGGAAGCTATACAGACGGTAATATACTGTGCAGCATTAGCAGTAGCCAAATCAACTGGAGCAAAAATAAGGCAAAATGGCCACCAGGCAAGAGTCGAGCTCCGAATACCCGCATGGCAGCAAAGAATCCAGAAGAAAATAGAAGCGCTCAGAAGAAGTATTGGACAACTTCAATCTTACATAAGTGGAATTAGATCAGCAAGAGTACTACGATCTGTACAAGCTATAATGACTCAACACAGGATCCACTCAAGACAAGATGCAGAAAATATCTCCCCACAACAAGGCCTTGATACATTAAAACAGAAACTGTCCGTATACGCAGGCCGTTTGAGACGATACAAAGCCAGTAATGCGCGGAGACAAGACAACGCCCTATTCCAAAGATCGGAAAAAGCTTTCTACAGGAAACTAAATGATGGAGATAAAGAGGAGGGAAGCACCTATCCAACAAAAGAGGCAATAGACCAATTCTGGAAGGACCAGCTAGCCAGACCTGCAAACTACAACGTTAACGCTAGTTGGATTCGTGAAGAAAATGTAATCTCCCAGAACTACAACGAGATGCAACACGAACCATTCACAGCGGCAGAAATATCCGTCATCACCAGGGAGTTACATAACTGGAAAGCGCCTGGCCCGGATGGAGTACATAATTACTGGATTAAGAAATTCTGGTGCGCGCATGGGAAACTGGCTGCATTAATTAATGAAACTCTGAAAGACCCCTTAAAGCTGCCGTCATTTCTCACCCAAGGAATAACGTATCTTCTGCAAAAAGACCGCAAAAAGACCGCAAAAATATACACGATTCATCAAAATATCGACCAATCACTTGCCTCTCCACATTATACAAGCTGATTACATCCTGTATTACTAAGATAATTTCTTCCCACTGTGAAGGATAAAACATTATAGCTCCACAACAGAAAGGGTGCACCAAAGGAGCCATGGGATGCAGGGAACAATTAATAATTGACTCAGTCATCAGCAACCAAGCTTACTCTAACCATAGAAACCTCTATACTGCCTTTGTAGATTACAAGAAGGCCTTTGACTCCGTACCGCACGGGTGGCTCCTTTGCATATTAAAGATCTACAAAATCGATCCTTACGTGATAAAATTTCTACAACACGCAATGGGGCTGTGGAAGACCAAGATTCACCTTAATGAGGGGACTACCAATATTTCCACCGACATTGTTCCAATAAAACGAGGAATATTCCAGGGTGATTTCTTAAGTCCTCTGTGGTTCTGTCTAGCTATGAACCCTCTCTCCAACCGACTAAACTCCACAAGGTATGGATTCGCTATCAAAAACGGCAACCAAGAAGCAAGTAGGGTTAACCATCTTCTATATCATCCATATATATCTAAAACTAATGGCCGCTACCAAAAACCAAATCGATCAGATGCTTAAAATAGTGGAGGAATTCTCCAGTGATGTCGGAATGCAGTTTGGCCTGGATAAATGTCAAGATGGCCAGGAGATTCAGGCAATAGGAGAAGGAGAGAACTACAAATACTTGGGGATTAAGCAGGCTCAACGCATGAGTCATGCAGCGAAGAAGACAGATATAAGGGAAGAGTTCTGTAAGAGAACAAAAAGGCTTCTGAGAACGAAACTGAACAGCAAGAACCTGTTCAAAGCAATTAACACCTACGCCTGCTCAGTTCTGTCCTACTCATTCGGCATTGTAGACTGGAGCGTGACTGACATCGAAGGGCTACAGAGCAAAATCAGAACCCAACTTATCAAAACACTCAAACACCATCCAAGAAGTGCGGTAGAGCGGACCACTTTTCCACGACATCAAGGCGGAAGAGGTCTGGCAGATATTGGGAAAATAATGGATCAACAAATAACCAACTTAAGGGAGTACTTCCGCAATAAAGCCCAAATTTCAGATCTATGCTATTTGCGAAGCAGACCACTCTACTCCTCTAAGATTGAGGGATCAGGATGTCCCACAACACCACAAGACCAATGAAGAAAAGCTACAGATATGGAGGGAAAAACCTCTGCACGGACGACACCTGAACGAGGCAGCGCAGGATCACGTCGACAGTCTTGCGTCGAACTACTGGCTCATCTCTGGACAGATGTTTCCTGAAACGGAGGGATTTCTACTGGCAATCCAAGATCAGGTCATACCAACTAGAAACTACCTGAAATACATAATTAGAGACGACTCAGTACAGGCAGATAAATGCAGATATGGATGTCAAACGGCAGAAACGATCCAACACATCACGGGAGGATGCCAGATGTTTTCTGCAACAGAATACAAGGAGAGGCATGATGCAGTGGCCAAGATCCTACACCAGGAGTTAGCGGTGAAACTACAGCTTGTCCAAAATGAGAAGATCCCATATTATAAATATACACCACAGACAATCTTAGAAAGCAACCACTATAAGATGTACTGGGACCGGACTATTCTTACTGATCAGACGGTGGCCCACAACAGACCGGACCGTGTAGTGTTAGACAAGAGGGCCAGGAAAACGACTCTGATAGATGTAGCTATACCAAATAACAACAACGTTCTAGTCAAGCATGCTGAGAAAATAGCGAAGTATCGAGACCTTTAGGAGCAAATAAGAACACAGTGGAATATGGACAGCATCGAAACCATGCCGATTATTATTTCAACAACAGGAGTAATCCCAAATAAGCTTTTGGAAAACCTTAGAACACTAGACGTACCTCAAGATCTCTACAAGGATATGCAGAAAGCAGTGCTACTTTCAACAAGCCGAACAGTCAAAAAGTATATGGGTAATCAAAGAAGAACCCCACGGGCCCAATAACACGGAAAGGGCCCCCACAGAGCTCAATCCTTTTAATATCGGTGATATCTGGGATGAGTGAATGTTCCCCGTAGAGGGAGTGCATGGCAGGTCACGCGACCTGTCAGAAAATCATAATAATAATAATAAAATTAAATTGTTGGACTGTTCTTATAAGGAATTAGCGTTCTATGCTGCACTTTTAAGCGTTAAAACAATAATTGTTATTTTAAAATTGAGGGTTATTTCTTAAATTATTCTTTAAAACAAATCTTACGCATTTTCTGTTGGATGGTTCAATTGCTGGAACTTGCTAAATGGATTAGCACTACATTAGTTTTTACTGTTATAGGAAACATGTTGTTAAATAGGTAGATACTCCTGCAATATGTGATTAAGCATAATAGAACTACAGTTTGTAGCAATAAATTAATGTATGAACTAAAAGGATATTAATAGGGAGCAACAATTGTTTTGTGTATAATCTTCTAAAAATTACTAAAGTGCAGAGCGCTTTCGGCCTTAGACCATCATCAGTGCTTCTTTGTCAGGAAACAGGAATAACCGTCAAATCTCGACTCGAAACCACGTTATCACGTGGAGCGAAAAAATGAAAAAGGAAAAGAAGAAAAAATGCTAATTATTCATTCAAATTTAAAAAGTGGTTCGTCCCAGTTGTTCGTTATTTACAACTTTACTTGTTAATTGTTTTATGTAATCAGTTGTTACGTTATGGTGTTGATTGAAAGAAAAAATATATTTTCTCAATGAAGTGTTCCTGTTTCCTGACAAAAAAGCAATGATGATGGCCTAAGGCCGAAAGCGCTCGGCTCTTTATGAATTTTTAGAAGATTATACACTTAATACACAAAACGATTGTTGTTCCCTCTCAATTCAAAGAGTGTTCACAGCCGGGCAGCCCCACCATATCAGTTATCTAAAAGGATATTAGTTCGCCCTGCTATATGTTTGCTAGACCAAACCATTAGTGTACCCAGCAAACCAAAAGCAGTCGGCAAGCTGGACCGCATTTTAGGCGCACTGACGGGAAGTCGGCGACTCGAATTACCACGGTAGAATAATTAAATGGTAGATCCACTACCCAAATTTTTCTAATATAGCCGACTCCGATCCAATTCGGGCAGTTGCAAAATTATTTAGTTTGAGTGGTCGCATCTGATGAAAATAATTACAGTGTGAACTCCTTAATTCAAACAAATAATAATTATTGTATTGGTTGATGTGGATTGTCGAAATGTTCGGATTATCGAAAAAGACAGAAAATATCCATTTCTCTGATTATCTACAAATTTCAACATTTCCACGATGAAAAACTGTTTAAAATTTTTAAATCAAGAATTACCAATAGTACTACATATTTTATTTTCTTAGATACAACATAATAAATAAAGTATATATTTCTCAAAACGTAAAAGTATGTAAATATAAGGAACTCTCCAATTAAGTGATTATGCTCTGTTTAATATTTGCTTCTTCTGCCTTTTGAGTTAGTTTTTTTTTTATTTTCGATAGAATTAGAATGTGATGTTCCAATTCAGCATTTTCCTCAGCCCATTTCAAACATGTTTCGAAACTTGCGACTGCCTCTTTGTACTTTACACATCGCGGCATCACCTCTACTTCTTCGTCGGAGCTTGATTAATTTTGAAAATGATCCAGAATATGCATTTCGTTTATGAATTCCCATGATTCTTCTTGTCTGATGGCCCACTCAGTAACTTCTTGTCTTGTTACACCTTAACAGAAATAAAATTATATCGGAAAAACAATATGGTTTTAAGCAAAACGTTTCAACCCTAGATGCTATACATACAGTAGCCAGCACTATACATACTTCCCTAAACAATGGGTTGAGGCTTTTGGCAGTTTTCTTGGATCTGGCAAAGGCATTCGATACCGTAAGCCAGAACTTGCTATTACGGAAACTAAGTGCTTACTGCATTAGAGGATTGTGAAATGACCTTATTAGGAAGTACCTATCTTAAAGGTTTCAAAAAGTTAGAATAAATTGTAAGCAGAGTGAGAAATTGGAAGTAGGATTCGGAATCCCACAGGGAACCGTTTTAGGTCCAATCTTGTTTCAAATTTATATTACCACTATTTTTACTTTAAATGTTCCTGGTGAGATCGTTTCCTACGCTAATGACAAAGCGCTTATTGTAGCAGGTATGACGTGAGAAGAAACTAGGAATAATGCGGAGGCTGGTTTGCAGCAGATAACCTCTTGGTTACGGTCTAATTTATTAACACTTACTACTGAAAAAACAAAATTTTTATCGTTTTCACTGAACATTACAAATACCTCAAATTTTAATTCTTTAAAAGTACATAATTGTAATAGCCCGGACATTTGTGACCAATGCACGCAGGTTATTGGTAAGGTTAATGACATAAAATATCTACGAATCAAAATAGATCAATTTTTAAAATGGGATGACCACGTGGAAATTTATTACCAACAAGTTAAGACTTAGACAAATATTAAATCCTCCAGAAATAAAAATGGTTTATCAGTCATTAGTAGAGTCAATCTTGAATTATGGAATCCCAATTTGGGGTAATGCTTACGAAACATCACTTTTACCTCTACAAAATGTACAGAAACAAATTATAAAAATTATGTATAATAAGCCAATGTTGTTTTCACCAGAAGTACTTTTTAGAGAAACCAAACTGTTTAATTTAAGAAGTCTTTATGTTTATGCTGCTGTCTGTTTTATAAAGAAAGGTAGAATATATTCTCAAATAAGTCATGATCACGTAACTCGGTCCAATATGCTCAACCAACTCGTTTTGCCTAAACCAAATAATACAGCTTTCCTTAGATCAATAACTTACACGGGAATTAAGTTATTTAACCAACTACCTTTATCAATAAGAGATATAAGTTACCACAGAGAGTTTAAGCTGATAGTGAGACTGTTTGTTTCGGAAAAAATTAAGACTCTAAAATTCAATTAATACTTACTTAAATAATGAAAGCAAATATGCATAATATATATATACAAAAGTATTACCTATTAAGTACTATCCAGTATTGTTAGGGTATGTATATCATTTTTCTGCGGAATTACTCTCTTTGGCCATAATGGGCGGTGGCGTCCTGGGCCAGATCCAGACATTGATCTCATTATTGTGGAGAGTATACCGGGTGTTGCATCGTCGAGCGGGACATAGGAAATCCCATGTAATTTTAAATGGGGTCAATTATTGGCTTCCCTAATTATTTTAGAGAAAAATTCTATTTAGGTTTATTAAAGAGCACTAAAACCCACATTCAAAAGAATAACTTTAGATATTTTTGATGAGCCAGTTTACGGGTTATCGCCGATTTCTTTTTAACTATTTCTCCTTTTTATGGCCCCGTATTTGCGGGCACCAGTCAAGGTAAAAGATGACTGTCAAATAAAGTTGTCATTTTGAAATGTGTGCTTTATTGTTATAAAAACTCGTACATCGAAAATATCAAAGGTGTATTTATGAGTACAAATTAATCTGAATAAAACTAAAATAAAGTATCCAATTACAAGGTTAATTATGACATTTTACATGTTTCAATATTTTACTAATTAATAGGTAGGTACTATTAAATTGTTAGAACTTTAGGATTTAAGAAGATGTTCAAATATTCCTCAAAATGACAACTTTATTTGACAGTCATCTTTTACCTTGACTGGTGCCAGCAAATACGGGGCCATAAAAAGGAGAAATAGTTAAAAAGAAATCGGCGATAACCCGTAAACGGGCTCATCAAAAATATCTAAAGTTATTCTTTTGAATGTGGGTTTAAGTGCTCTTTAATAAACCTAAATAGAATTTTTCTCTAAAATAATTAGGGAAGCCAATAATTGACCCCATTTAAAATTACATGGGATTTCCTATGTCCCGCTCGACGATGCAACACCCGGTATAGCATTTTTCTTTAATTTTTTTTTGTTTTGATGATGATTAATTGCATAGGTAGGTATTAAAAAAAATTGTATTAACTTTAATGCACATATATGCCCAATATGGGCTTAAGTGACTTAATTATACATATTTTGTTAATAAATGTGAAATGTAACACCGAATTATAAATAAAACATTTTTGTATTTTTGTACAGGGTTATCCAACCAAGACTAGACAAGGCGATTTTTTGACTTTTCCTGTACTTTTATAAAAAAACTGAAATAGCCATCTTAAGTCATTTTCTCCCGCGAATTCGAATATCTTCAGCAAAAAACAATTGAACATCAAACAAAAGTACTAGGGGTCACTTTGATATTTTTTTAAATGGGATGCCGTATTTTTAATGAGCTTATCCGATTTCTCATATATAAATTTTGATCTAAAATGTTGGATTTTTAATTTATTTATTATTTTTTTTTTTTTTTTTTAACATTTTCCGAATTTAAAACTGACGAAAAAAGGCGTTTTTGAATTAAAAATCCAACATTTTAGATCAAAATTTATATGAGAAATCGGATAAGCTCATTAAAAATACGGCATCCCATTTAAAAAAATATCAAAGTGACCCCTAGTACTTTTGTTTGATGTTCAATTGTTTTTTGCTGAAGATATTCGAATTCGCGGGAGAAAATGACTTAAGATGGCTATTTCAGTTTTTTTATAAAAGTACAGGAAAAGTCAAAAAATCGCCTTGTCTAGTCTTGGTTGGATAACCCTGTACATCTTGACATGTGATAATTCTGTAACTTCCTTTATTTGTTTTTCTATACCCCCTAATTCCATTTTATCCCTCCACATGTGGCAATGGAAGATTATCATGTCCACACCAACCATCATCATTTGTTAGAAGTTTACTCCAAAATTTCTGAATAAGTTCTGGCCTCACATTTTCCCATGCTTTTGCTAATCCGACCAAAACATCCTTTAGATTAGCTTTCTTTAGTTCTACAGAAATATCTGCATCTTCAGAAGCAACAATCCGATTTAACAGACCTTTTCTGTATTGCAACTTGACCGCTTGAGTCGCATTTTGGTCCATAGGTTGCACTAAGCGGGTTACATTTGGCGGCAAAGATATCACAGCAATTTTCTTATCATCTGAACATAAATCTTGTGAGTGTCCTGTAGCGTTATGTAAAATTAAAAGTGTCTTGGCGCCTAAATTCAGCTGTTGCATTTTTTTTAGAACTGCCGGAATGAAATCCGTATAGAACTAGAATATGTCCTGCTTATTTAAAAAGAGCAAAACAACAAATCAAATTAATTGATGAAAGTGTGCGCCATTTACGGCTTGACAATATCCAAGACGATCAATAAACTCTCTTTGCACGTTTTCAACCATTTCCGGAGTTATGGCACGCACTTCTCTTCTTGTATTTTTTAAGAAAACTTTTGATGTTTTGATAAATAGCATTACAAAAGGTTTTTAAGTATACATACATATTTCTGTCGATTACATTGTTTACCTGTTTTAAGTCGTTGGTTGTTTACCATTTGTGAAAAAATTCGAAGCATTTAAATAGTCGGTGTATAGAGCTAACAGCAACTCTAATAAGCTTTTCAGGAAGAACCTAACTACAATCCCACATTGTTACTGTTTGGGTTAGTTCAGGTTAGTTTTCTAAAAATCAAATTCATAAATACAAATCGATAAGTCAACGTCGCAACGTAATATGCTAATTTTGAATGAAAGTGCAAAATAGCAACGCGGTATCGAAAGAAAAACACCGGCTGCCACCCTAATCTCAACTGACTTCTAGTATCGCAACAGGCGGCAATAGTCGTCAAAAAACCTTATATGAGAAAAATTATATTTTTATCTTATATTGCACCCAAATGACCGTTGAATACTAATACTTAATATTAAGTTTAGTTTTGCGGAGATTAAATCTTGGTCCAAATAAAAAGGTTTGAGATCTAAGAAACACTCTAAAAATATATTCAGTATCTTTGTGGTAATTGTGTAAATCAGTTTATTTGATATTCACCGCCCGACGCGGTGCGAATATTCTACCTCTATATTCATGTTAATTTTCCAATTAGTTGTATATAAATAAACATGGCTTCCACGGGATGGCCGCGCGCTGATTGGTTTAACGCTGACAGCGACTTCAACGTAAAAGAACTGTAACGTAGATAAAAGTTATTTCGTTCCACTGGATTTTAAAATTTAATATGTTTAGGTATTTCCGCTGCCATCTATGAATAACTCTGCATACCGCAGTGATTATCGATTCTTTAACTTTGCATATATGAAGAGACCAACTGTAAATTTGCCGTTCGCCGTTCCATAACATAGATTGCTAGGGTTTCTTTAATATGGATTATCGATTTCTTACATTTAATTTTGTTTATATTACCTCCGTGAATAGAATGAAAGGTTCTAGTCAGGGAGGTTGATTTTTTGACGAGAGAGTCACTTTTGATTTTGTCCTGATATAGTTGGCGTGACATACCTGTACTGGGTGGATAATACCTGTACTGGGTGGATACTACCTGTACTGGGTGGATCATAACTGTATCGGGTGGACAATATCCTAAGTCACACTGTATAAATTATTTTTATATATATATTATGTATACATTTCTCTTGTACCGTTTCTTGTATTTATCTTCAAAACTGAGGCTGACATAAGCTCATCTGATGTCGTCACTGTTCCAATCAATGGCCGTCACAAGCATTCAAGTCTAATCAAGTCCTGATGTCTCCCTCATCTTCTGCAGTGCCGAAGTTCTATGCATAGAAGGCCTCGTCGAGACAACTTCCAGGTGAAGAGGACTGAATCTTGGACACACTTCATAGATGACAATGCAGAGCTAAGTATTTGTCAGTCAGAAGAATAACTTTGTAAAGACCAGCAAACCATTTCTTGTTTTTTACTTTAATTTTCACCTTTTTATATTGCAAACTGTTTCTCCAGAAACCAATCCCAACAATCATTGTTATACAAATATAATTAAATAAACTACCAAGTGTTTGTAGGATTTAGTATTATCTCTGGTAGGATGGTGCCCTAAAAAATTTGTCAGATAATAAGACCAACTCACACCTGTTAAAAGAAAAAAATATAGTCTTAGCCGAGGCAACTCAACACCATTTGAATGATTATCTAAATCATTACAGAACCAAGATGAGTAGCGTCCAAGCCTCGAGGGAAGAAACTGCTCCACGTGGCTGGGTAGCGAAATTTACGTGTTCTCCTGCCACAAGGTGTCACTGTAGCTCTGTCACAGTATAGTAATATTCTTCTACAAGTGATTCTGTCGGCCAAAAAGGGCAACTGCGTCGTGTGTGTTTGGGTATGCAATGATATTGCATATCACAATTCTTTCTTAAAGAGCTTTCGTACGAGTATTGCAGTTCCTGATTAGTAAAAAAAGATATTGTAGTTTAGTTCTCAGAGATAATAATACAAGAGTGGGTCGATTCTACATTCAACATTCCAATATCAACAAGTTGTGATTTATTCCAGCATCAAAGTAAAATAGATGTTTTCATTCAGTTGTAAGTTCGAAATAAAACAACGACGTGTTGATTCGATTGTCTTAGGTAAATGAAACAAAATCTCAATGGTATTTAAATCGACCGTAGTTACAAGGTGTCTTGCGTGTCAACATGAACATAATAACTTGTGACTGTGAAAATAAGACAAGGATAATTGATGTAACATCAAAAACTTATTAAACCGTGGAGAAAACGAAACATGCTAAGGTAATAATGTATTTTATTAAATCGGGCAATATTTCATCAACCATCCATTTTTTTCGCCTCATCAGTTAGCCATGACACATTGACAGCAGTTAGAGAAGCAACTTTAAGGGTATGTTAAGATCTACATATTTTATTCCTGCTTTACTAATTCTTAGCACGTAGCAGCTGCCTTAAATTTGAATATCACCACGGTAAGCGCAGTTTTCAACGTCAGTTAAGGAAAATAAAATATTAGAACCACTTAAAAAGAAACGTTTGTGTTTCTTTATGAAAATTAATCCTGTTTCTTCGAAAAAAACAATATAATTCTCACACTCTTTTAGTTACAATCTGGTAACACTGTTGATAACTGACACCATTCGAAGGATATGACGTGCCACAGAAATCCTTTAGAATGAACTATAGTATTAATCTTGAAGAAGTAGTCCATTACAGTGGAGTTGATATAATCAAATAAAACAACGGCAGTCTACCTCCACAATATGTATTTCAATGTTTATGTTTAATCCTACATGTTTCGGACATAGAAATGTCCATCATCAGGGATACTAAAAGAAATTTACAGTGTGAGTTAAACGTTTTAACTAAAATGAGAGGACTTACCAGTAGTCGATTACGGCAGCTCTATCTTGCATAAGCGACGATCAAAATTATGTTAAAATTGAAATTGTAGGTTCTAATGAATGTTCAAGATTGAATGAGAAGTGATATTTGAAATTTTGGTCAAGGTATCTTTCAAGAAGGGAATTCCCAGTTTGCAGCCACTAAGACAGGTGATGAAGCAATTATGTCATTTGTAGCTATTTAGAGAAGATTAATTTAAGTTAGGTGCTCAAAGATGCTTCATCTAACTGTGTCTAGGGTGTGGTCAACAAAATACTGGGTTGGACTTTAATAACACATTCTTAGGAGATAAACAATAAATGAAATGAGATTATACTATTTTAAGGTTGGAAACTGCTCATTGGCTTCAAATTAATAAATTCCAACCTTAAAATAGTATAATTTCATTTCATTTATTGTTTTTCTCCTAAGAATGTGTTATTAAAGTCCAACCCAGTATTTTGTTGACCACACCCTAGACACGGTTAGATGAAGCATCTTTGAGCACCTAACTTAAATTAATCTCCTCTAAATAGCTACAAATGACATAATTGCTTCATCACCTGTCTCAGTGGCTGCAAACTGGGAATTCCCTTCTTCAAAGAAACCTTGACCAAAATTTCAAATATCACTTCTCATTCAATCTTGAACATTCATTAGAACCTACAATTTCAATTTTAACATAATCTTGATCGTCGCTTATGCAAGATAGAGCTGCCGTAATCGACTACTGGTAAGTCCTCTCATTTTAGTTAAAACGTTTAACTCACACTGTAAATTTCTTTTAGTATCCCTGATGATGGACATTTTTATGTCCGAAACATGTAGGATATAAACATAAACATTGAAATACATATTGTGGAGGTAGACTGCCGTTGTTTTATAGTATTAATATTATTATAGGAAACCCTGTAGATATGACAAATTATTTAAAAAAAAAAATTCGTCCTACATATTTTTACATTTTTAAATTTCTTTTAAAATTTTACTAAACGTGGTAAATTCAATTTTCAAATATTTTGCGATACTGCCAAATTATTTTCCAACAATTTTATATTCTATTAGGAATAAAAAAAAGAATGTAAATTAATGTATAGAAGTTTTGTAACTTTAATTTTGGTTAAGCAGTAGTTGTTTTTCACTATTTTTAAGACCTCTAATATGTGGACTTTATGTAGGGTAGTTAAAATATTTTCACTTGGTTGAATATTTACGTCCAAAAAAAAATGGAAATGCGTCAAAGTATTGTCATGGAAATACAACATGTGAAAACCAGTGACTCTGAATAATTGACAAATGATCGACATATTATTAGTACTTAAGAATGCCGCAACATGGTCCAAACGAAATGGAAAATTGCATACGCCTCCATAATAATAGGATAACTTAATAGACCATGGCCGATATTTATGACGTTAGCCTAACTGCTAAATCACTAACCCGAACTAACCGCGATATTTATTATTCCTCGGTAGATTTCTGCAAACACTCTCTATATTACATCCGCACTGCACGTATCCCAGAAGTTAAAAAGGGATCTGAAAGACCAGTCTTGATCATAAAAAGTTTTATACAGTTTCTTGTCAAGATTATAGAGGGCAAAATGAAAAACAAGTTTGATTTTTAATTAATTACTTTTTCCTAATGTCAGAGATACGAAAAATCACACAAAATGATTTTTGCTATTTGTCTAGTGTTCATTTGTGGTTGAGGAACCAGTTAATAAAAGAAATGTTTGCAAGTTTGAGGAAGGAATGAAGTTTTGAAAACTAGTAATTAGTTTAATAAACACCCTATATGCAACACTTCTTGTATTATTTAGATCTCACGATCGGCACAAATTGTTGTGGATAAAATCAGAAAAAACCTCTAAAAAACCGCAGGCATATCTTTATTAATATAAAAATAGGGAAAGGAAAGAAAGCCAAAAAGTTTTTCTCCACTAATTTAACTAAGGAGCAATTAAAGGCTAAATTTTTTCATATTAATAAGTCTACATGTTTCGAAGTTAGTGACCTTCATCCTCAGGAGACAAAAGAAATATTGCTGTTAGTATTAGCAGTAGAGAAAAATATTGGTGGAAGGTGACGTTAATGAAGCTTTAAAATTTGTAAAATGTATTAAGCAGTGAACGAAACTTGATGAAAGCAATCAGCATACCGGAACGTTAGATAAAATTTAGTTCAAATTTATTTGTACAAGGTTTGTCACCCTTAGTAGCCTATGAAGGAAAATGAGGTTCTTCCTATGAAGGTTTTTATAAAGGGATATATAAAGAGGGCTTGTGGGACATTCTAATTCATATCATTATATTTGTTTAATAGACTGGAAGAAAGATTTTGTTAGAATTTAAGTACGATTCTGTAAAATAAAAAGAAAGTGTAATTAGTCATTTGTTAAAAATATTAATAAGGTATGTTCTTACTTCATTTTGTTGAAGTCACATTTATAAAGGTTTAAAAAAAATTCCAAAATTTTTGGGGTACTGGAGACCTAAGGCCCATTAACCCGTAATGAAGTTAGCCCCATTTCGTAGAAAAATTAATAAAAAATAAAATTAAAAATTAGAAAAGTTAGAAACATAAAATATTTGATTTTAGGTATATAACCTCAACAAACACAATTAAAAGGGAAGACCAGAAACGTGTTCTGTGTCAAGTGACAGTTGACCGTTGTCAGTTGAAGACAAGTGACAGACCAATATGGTGGATATTATAAAAAAAGGGGGGAATATCAGCATGCCAATGGAAACGAAAAAGTTAAGAAAGCTCAATCAGAGTCATTATTGTGTCCAACCTCTAGATAATTAGTCAGACAATCAAACATAAAACATGTATGTAAAATAACTTACAATTATAACATTAGAACAAATTATTAACGAGGGAATAAATGTGTCCTAAAAATTTCTTATTTTTTTTTGTTATAGTGGCCTCTATTATTCATTATATAAAACATAAAGGTTTAGTTTATGGAATAAAACACAAAGTCTGCTCCACTAATTTATTAAATTAGTGGAGCAGACGTTGTGTTTTATTCCATAAATAAAATATTACTCCACTGTGAGAGTGAGATGGACTACTTCCATAAAAATAAAGGTTTACGTTTAATAGAGCACTATTGTGGCTAAGATACATAACTTAGATCTAGGCGTATGGAATTAAGAAGTTTCTCGAATGATAATTATAAAAAGTGGATACAAACTAATTAACATATTTTGAGATAAAATTAAAGAGATAGTATTTGATATTTTTTTCGTTTTTGGGAATAGGTGTCTTGAAGTCTTGTCCTGCCATCTATGGAGTAATCTCTGGATTGCAAGAAACAAGTGTTGTAGGCATTTGATTAAAAGTATATTTTTTTTCGTAGCAAGTGTCTCGAATTGTTAAAGGATGGTTAAAGAAAGATGAAATGTCATCCACATATGGCCGTACATAACCTATTAATTAAATTATTTATTATTTATTTAATTATCCTTTTATAAATTTATACCCACACGAAACAGAGAAAGGCCTAGGTAGAGCTATTTATTTATTTATTAAAATTGAGAGCATTAAAAAAACGGTAGATGTATGTTGAATTTGATCATTAAGGCAAATTAAGTTTTTATTGTTTAAGGCCTTATTAATTTCAAGACTTTCTAAGCTTCTTCCTTTATTGCAAATGTATAGATACTTGACACTTAATTGAGGATCAAATTGGTGATTATTAGTATGAACATGTCTAGAGAAATTAGATTTGATTTTTGAGGGAGAGAGATTCTGATTTTGGGCCTTCTCTATTTCTTTACAGTGTTCTTTGATCCAAACTGAAAACTTACGCCTTGTTTGTCCTATGTAACATGCATTGCAATCTTCCGTTGAACAAGCAATGCTGTAAACTCCAGATCTGTTAGAGATTGGAACAATATCTTTGGAATTAGTTAAAAAAATGTTTAAGGTACGTTGAGTTTTAAAAACTATTTCAATATTGAAAGACTTAAAGATATTTTTGAGTTTGTATGAAATTGGGCCCCAGTATGGTAATGAGTAAAATTTTTTGATAGTTTTGTCTGTGGGTAAAAGGCTTTTGTTGAGATTCTTGATAAGATGTTTGTAGTATCTTTTGTTGATGATATTGAAAGGGAAACCGTTATTAGTTGCTATTTGTCTAATCATGTTGAGTTCAGATTTGAATTCGTTACTTTCAAGGAGAATTGAGAAAAGTCTTGTAAAAAAATAATGAAAGAAAGAAAATTTATGGCAGTAGGGGTGGTAGGAATGGTAAGAAATTATGCAATCTGTACTTGTAGGTTTATGATAAATGGAAAATTTGATTTTGTTGTTTGATCTGGTTAATTTTAGGTCTAAGAAGGGGATGGAACCATCGATTTCTGTTTCAGAAGTGAATTTAACTAATGGGTGTAACGAATTTAGGAATAGTATGAAGAGAAAGAGGTCTCCTTGGTTTCCATTAAATATTGCAAAAATATCATCGACATAACGTCTTATAAAAAAGGATATTCATGAAAAGAGGGTGTGATTTTATTTTAGATTCTATATTTGACATAAGAATTTCTGCTAGAAGAGGAGATAAAGCTGAGCCCATGGCTATGCCTGAATCTTGTTTGTAAAACTTGTTGTCAAATTGAAAGAAGTTTTGTGAAAGAACCAATTTAACCAAGATACAGAGCTTTTCAACATACTCATGCTTAAGATTAGTTTTATCATATAGAAGGGTTCTTATTAAATTGACACATTCATTGGAAGGGATACTAGGAAACAGGTTTATTATATCAAACGAGACTAAAAAGGAAATATCAAGGATATGTATCTTTGAAAGATCATTCGCTAAATTAGCTGAATTTTTAACAGAAAATTAACTTCTAAAATTAGTTAGATCAAGGAGTATATCGTTCAGCCATGTCCTTAGTCTATGACAAGGGGATCCACAGTATGATACTACAGGGCGTATAGGTGTATTCTGTTTATGAATTTCGGGCAGACCATAGAATAATGGGGTAGCCCGATTTATTGGTGTAAGTTTGAATTTGTTAGTATTGAAAAAGATTAATGTATTAATATATATGTACAGGGTGTTCATTTGAAAACTTCCCACCACGGATTTATCAAAAACCACTGATTAAAAGAAAAAACGCCGAGACACGTCAAAAGATCTGCCAAAGGGGACAACTTTTTCACCAAAAACTACTTCACCCCCTTTTACCCTCTGCCCCCCGGGGTCATCCCCTTAAAAATTTTAAATGACAAGGGGTATCAAGTTATAGCTTGTTTGAAAGGCCTTTCAAAGTGCTTTATTTTGACGTTTGAGTTTTTAAAATCGGTCAATTCGTTTTCGAGAAAATTAGAAAAATCTTTATTTATCTTAATTTGTTCAGATGGAAAAAAAACACACGAAAATATCACTTTTTATTTCAACAAGTGTTCAAAAACCAACATAAACAGCAATTCGGAAGATTCGACGTAGCAGCAACCAAATAACAACCCTACTTTTTTTCAGCCATCTATTTATAAACACAGATAACATGGGCGAACTGTATTTATTCTTATACCCGTTTAGTTTTTTAGAGTTGTTAAGGAAAAGAAAGAATTTAATTGATTCAGATTTTACTTGCAAAATAGTTTACACACTAGCCGAAAGAGTGGAAATGATTCTAATTTATGGTGCCCAAAATCAATGTGCTCGGCAAACTGCCGTCACATTTAACGCCAGACATCCGGAAAAGATAACTTCGCATAGGTATGTTTTGGACCTTGTTACTAAATTTACTCAAACTGGATCTGGTGCAAATAAAAAACGTAATCATCGTAAAGTTTTGGATGAAGCCGCTCAAGTTGAAGTTTTGGGTCATTTTGGCATAAATCCTAATACTTCATTACGCAAAATTGTTGATGCGACTGGTATTTCATTAGGCTGTGTACACACAGTTACTAAATTACATAAATTTCATCCATTCAAAATGAAAATATTGCAAGAGTTAACCGAAGATGATTTCGATAGGCGAGTTGAGTTTTGTGAACAAATGACTGCAGCGATTAATGATAATACCATTCATGTAAAGAATATCTGCTTCAGTGATGAATGCACATTTGATCTAAATGGATTTGTTAATAAGCATAACTGCAGGTATTGGAGCAATGAAAATCCTCATGCTTTTGTAGAAGGGAATACTCAGTACCCCCAAAAAATTAATGTATGGGCAGGCACTTTAGGAAACAAAGTGATTGGGCCATTGTTTATTAATGGGAATTTAAATGGAGGCATTTATTTAGATATGTTGGAAAATACCATCAATCCGCTTATCACTGAAACCATTGAAAACCAAATCGAAGACGAGGGAAACCCTATACTTAATGAGGCTGAAATATATTTCCAGCAAGACGGCGCTCCTCCTCACTATGTTCTTCCGGTTTGGCAATGGCTAGACGACGAGTTTCCAGATAAATGGATAGGGCGAAGAGGGCCTATAGAATGGCCTGCTAGGTCTCCTGACTTGACGCAATTAGACTTTTTTCTATGGGGCCATTTGAAATCTATTGTGTTCAGTCCCCAACCTGAAAGTTTTGATGAACTTCGTCAACGCATCATCGAAAGCTGCCATGATCTCCCACAACATGTTTTTGAAAATGTTCGTCAGAAATTTGAACATCGCCTATATCATTGTTTGGCCAATAACGGGCAACATTTTGAACACTTATTGAAATAAAAAGTGATATTTTCGTGTGTTTTTTTTTCTACCTGAACAAATTAAGATAAATAAATATTTTTCTAATTTTCTCGAAAACGAATTGACCGATTTTAAAAAATCAAACGTCAAAATAAAGCACTTTGAAAGACCTTTCAAACAAGCTATAACTTGATACCCCTTGTCATTTAAAATTTTTAAGGAGATGACCCCGGGGGGCAGAGGGTAAAAGGGGGTGAAGTAGTTTTCGGTCAAAAAGTTGTCCCCTTTGGCAAATCTTTTGACGTGCCCCGGCGTTTTTTCTTTTAATCAGTGGTTTTCAATAAATCCGTGGTGGGAAGTTTTCAAATGAACACCCTGTATATAAATATTTCACTTTGAAATTTCTCTAAAAATTTGTATCCATTTCATCCGGCAAGCATTTTACTAGACAGTGAAAATGGTCCTAAAATTTTTCTTATTATAAGTATAACATATGTTATTATGTTAGAATTAATGACAATAGTTAGTCCGTTGGTCTGAAGATAAATTAATCCAAGTATAACTCCGAAATTATCTTATTAACATGAACGATTTCCCGAAGTTTGGAATACACACATTATACATGTGAACATAATACATTCACGAAATACCTCTATTGCGCTAATTACATGTCCTCGCGTTAATGACAAATTTAATAAGGACTTTACCGTGTTTGCCTAGATATTTGATGTTTAGGTTAATTGCTGTTTTCGGTTAACTAGTTATTAGTTTGATCAAACGTATGCGTTGTTATGGGTATTATTACGTAAAAGCATTTGCATGACTAAATAATAAGGCATCTACATAGAAGTATTTTACTTGGATAAAAGATTTTTAAAAGTAATAAAAAATGGCTTACTTCTGGGTGTACTAAAAATTTACTAAACATGTTTAACAAGCTTTCGTTAAACCTCTAGTCGCCACTTGCCATGATGGCTTCATGCAGTGAGAACGTAATGATTGTTGCTGCCGATTGTGTGATAATATGTTGTGCAAAGAAGGAAAGAGCTAACCGACGGTTTTTTATAACTACACGATTTGGAACAAGATGATAAAGATTTGTTGATAGTATGACAGTGGCAACCTTTTGTCATGAACAACAGATTGTCACTCTCTGCTGACGGTAGCTCTTAATGTGGAGGCACTAGGTCGTGGTCCGTTATACTTGCACCTTACCCTCGTCGTTGGCTTGCCTTGGGCGCCACCTGGTTTGACAGAAGTCCAAACCAGGAAACATATATCGAATGTCAGTACTTATTGGACAATAAATAAAACTAAAGTTTTCCCACACAAACAATAAAGTTTTTATTAGATAAGAAATACCTAATCAAAAAAAAAGGGTTTATGCCAGTTATATGATCATAGTGAAATTGTTGAAA
Source organism: Polydrusus tereticollis (assembly GCA_963920685.1). NCBI lineage: Eukaryota > Metazoa > Arthropoda > Insecta > Coleoptera > Curculionidae > Polydrusus > Polydrusus tereticollis. The sequence goes on from OY987326.1 coordinate 120,926,128, forward strand.
AATAAGTCTGAATTATAAATTATTTATGTTTAGGATTAAAGTATAAAAAAATCAAACTGAGCTTTTCTCGACCCAAGAATTTATAAAAACATGTATGTATATACCGGGTGTTTCTCAAAAGACGCTCACCCCTATAACTTTTTTGTATTTATAGATATTAAAATGAAATTTTGGAATTGTGCATAAGAAATGAGTCTGCATTTATTGGCATCATTTTCGATTTGTTAGCACTTCCGGTTTAACCGGAAGTGACCTTGACTTTGGCATTTTAAATGGGGCACCCTGTATATTTTTACTTATTTGGATTCAGCACGATATTCTGAGTAAAATGACATCCCACTTGTCATTTTTTGACGTGTTATAACATTTTTATTCTCATTTATTGTATTGAATCTAGAGAGTCATATTAATTGACTTTCTAAAATTCACAAGCGTTTAAAAAATGAAATTACGTTTACTCCATTTTTCCAAATGGAACGATAGTGGTTCACTAGGATATTTGAAACGAGCATTTCTTTCCCAACAATTTGATACCATACACTCCTATGCTATTTTAAAACTTACGCAGGCCTTAAGAAATTAATCTAGGCAACTCATTATGAAAAGACATACCTACTTTACCTACCAAAAAGCTTAATACCTTGCTGGCCATCTTATCGGTCCGTTAGTGCCAATCCAATTTTCCCCATACGTGTTATGAAGGTATTCCCTTACAGCCCAAGAATTATGTAGTGGAGCCCCGTCTTGTTGAAAAATAATAGCCATTTGTTCAACTACAGGCAAATTTTCAAGAAATTGTTCTATTTCTACTTGCAAGAAACCTAAATATCTTTCGCCGGTAGGGTGGCCATCAAAAATAATTGGTCCCACAATCTCCAATGATACCTAACCAGCAATTGAATCCAAATCGCTCTTGAAAATTGCCTTCTTCCATTAAATGCAGGTTATCTTGTGACCAATAACGCTTGTTGTTTCTATTAAACATGCCCAAATTTGTGAATCGACTCTCATCCGAATAAAGAATTTTCGACGGAAATGTTGGATCTTGTTGATGTCTTTGTAAAAACCAGTTACAGTATTCAAGCCTTTTGGCATGGTCATTTTGATAGAGATGTTGATGAATCTGGTATTTGTATGCATGATATTTGTATTTATGTAAGATCCTCCATACTGACGAGCTACTAATATCACATTCAACAGCAATTTCTCTGACTGAGGCAGTAATATTTATTTTAAAGAAATAGTCCATTCTCGAAGTGAAGTTGAAATATAGGGAAAAGGGGAAAGAAAGTCAAAAATGATACTAATGATAGTACGTCAATTTCTTTCTCTTCACTTACAACAATACAACATAGTTATTGACCGCATCCTCATTGGGGTCTGCACGCATTTTTTGTTCCAGTTTTGAAAAATAATGCCGGATTGGAAGTCGACGACCTGGAAATCTCACTGCATACAATCTTGCGGCCTCAGAAGAATTTTTTCTGCGCTCTCCAAAAATTAAGAGCATATCAATTTGTTCATTTCTAGTAAAACTAACCATTTTATCTGATTTACAATCTAAGTTTTCTAAACGAATGACATTTGAACAACTTTTAATTAGAGCCATATTGGTTTTGATATTCAATTTAATTGTTTTTCAAAGCCGCCTTTATATTTCTTTTCTTTAGAAAGGACGGGCGGCGATAATAATACATAACGCTTTTAAATATGTGATTGGGATTTAGGGCAAATTTTTAATTTCTTAAGACCTGCGTAAGTTTTAAAATAGCATAGGAGTGTATGGTATCAAATTGTTGAGAAAAAAATGCTCGTTTCAAATATCCTAGTGAACCACTATCGTTCCATTTGGAAAAATGGAGTAAACGTCATTTCATTTTTTAAACGCTTGTGAAACTTAGAAAGTCAATTAATATGACATAATTTTATTTTTCGTAAACTACTTGACTATAAATTAACCTATTTAATTGATTCATGGCCCTCTAGATTCAATACAAAAAATGAGAATAAAAATGTTATAACACGTCAAGAAATGACAAGTGGGATGTCATTTTACTCAGAATATCATGCTGAATCCAAATAAGTAGAAATATACAGGGTGTCCCATTTAAAATACCAAAGTCAAGGTAACTTCCGGTTAAACCGGAAGTGCTAACAAATCAAAAATTATGCCAATAAATGCAGACTCATCTCTTATGCACAATTCCAAAATTTCATTTTAATATCTATAAATACAAGAAAGTTATAGGGGTGAGCGTCTTTTGAGAAACACCCGGTATTTACATAACCTCTGAAGGTCCTATAACCTTTAATACTTCAATTTAATGCCTTTGGTTAAATGAAAAATGTGACCTCAAGTCAAGACCGCCTTCCATTATTAAAAGGAAATTACTGATTAAATTTGAGTTAATTTTGAAGTGAATTAAATGAATTAGAGTTAATTAAATACCAAAAAAATACATCTATCTGGACAGCTATGATGGATCCTGTTATGCGGCTACTTCCATAAACCAATATGGTCCTATGTGGTTTCTTATAGAAACCCAGATGGAATTAGAGTTTTTTAGGATTATCTGGACAACTTTGCAGCTGCAGTTTACAACAGGTTGTAACATGGGCTTTGAAATCTCATGTGGTATGTCGGTTATGCGGTTTAACCTACATAAGTGCCGAATGGCAGGAAAAATGGCAAAATCTGCCAAAACCAGCAACTCCCCTAAAAATATTAAAGAAGAAAATTACCCACTGAATACAACAAAACATCAAACCAAAAAAAAACCTCTTAAAGGGGTCTTTTGACAAAAAAAATGACCTGACGGCGACTGGCTTGACTTCCTTGTCTGGATGATTTTAAGAAAGTAAAATTAAAGGCCCTAAGAACTCCGCAGAAACCCCCTTCACCTCCAACAACCACCTGACTGAAGTATTGCCAACTTAACCTAACCAAAAAAAAGGGAAGAGAACAAAAGACGCACTGCAAAAGATTATAACGATACGATAGTCTGGGTTTTTACCAGAACATAAATTAAATAAAGAAATAAAGAAAATAATTCCAAACAACTTTGTTATTACATAAACTTGCCAAGAGTGAAAAATGGGCATTCTGTGATATGACGGAGCCCGAAACGGAAATACATGGTCAACCTACTTGCAGCGCCTTGTGCAATTAACAAACAGAAAAGCGAACACACTACTTCTAACCCCACATTTTTTGACTAATTTTCTGTAAACAAAGATGACACAATTTAATAAACAATGTTTGAACCAAGTAACTTTACAGGGTGTCCGGAAAATACGAGTACAACGTTTGACGACAGAATCCTGACGTCAAAATGGGTCGATCTAAGCCGACTTAATTATATCCAAAATTGTCTCGTTCAGCCAATAAAGGGCGTCAAAAATTTGTAAAAATATTGGTTTTTCTTAAATTACGTAAAAACCTGCTAATCGATTTTAATGATTTTTAGTATGTAGACTAATACTATAAAATAACATTTTCTAGTAGTATAGTCACCGGCTGTAAATAAGTGGAAGTGTTATAAAAGTGATATAATACGTCAACATTTCTCCTGATTTTTTATATCAACGGCGTTATGACAATCCAGATATTTTTGTCGAGTGAATGGATGTATTTGGAAGCTATTTTACCTCTTTAATATTTTTCGTTGGATGAGCTGTTTTGCCAGAAAAAAAAATATTTACAATTACCTGCATACATCAATTATTAACAGTAATAATAAAACAAAGTACAACAAAGTTGAAAGTATGTATTAAAAATAAGAAAGTAAGAAACTAAGTAAAATGAAAACATTACTTAAGCAAATGTGTAAAATGACCGCCATCTTGCTGAATACACTTATTAACACTCCTTAAAAAATGATATTGGGCCCTATTTAATGTCTCGGGGTTATTAAAATGGTTGCCTGCATTTAAAATCTGTGTCAATAAATCATAGCGTGTGTTTACCGGAGTCTTGTAAACATCTGTTTTAATAGCGCCCACAAAAAGAAGTCACACATATTTAACTCCGGAGAACGTGGTGGCCATTTTACTGGTGCATCATTGCCCCTTCCAATCCATCGGTTGGGATATTGATGGTGTAAGTATTGCCGATTGGCAACAGAAAATGGGGCGGGGCACCACCATGCATATACCACATTTCCCTACGAAGTAAAAGGGGCAAATTTTCCACAAGAATTGGTAATGTGTCTTGCAAAAAATTTAAATAAATATTTCCATCTAACCTGTCTGGAATAACAATAGGACCAATAAGGTAGCGGTCAATAATACCTGCCCAAAAATTTAATTTAAATTGATGCTGATGATGTGCAACTTTAATGGCATGTGGATTTTCATCGGAATAAATATGTTCGTCGTGCAGATTGGTTACTCCAGATCTTGTAAAGCAGGACTCGTCAGTAATCAATATTTTACTACAAAAACGGGTACTGGTACTTGGTTCTTTTTCAACTCTTTCCAGAATGTTCTCTTCTGCTTCCACAGTTCGAGTTGTTCGCATACGACCCCTGCCTTCAACCTTTTTCGCAAAGCTGCCCGTTTCCCGAAGATGACGCACGATATTGGCCATGTTAATAATAATTGATGTATGCAGGTAATTGTGAATATTTTTTTTCTGGCAAAACAGCTCGTCCAACGAAAAATACTGTAAAGGTAAAATAGCTTCCAAGTACAGGGTTATCCAACCAAGACTAGACAAGGCGATTTCTTGACTTTTCCTGTACTTTTATAAAAAAACTGAAATAGCCATCTTAAGTCATTTTCTCCCGCGAATTCGAACATCTTCAGCAAAAAACAATTGAACATCAAACAAAAGTACTAGGGGTCACTTTGATATTTTTTTAAATGGAACACCCTATATCTTCGAATATTTTTGGATTTAACATAAAATAGCAATTATTTTTTAATAAGTGCATTATAAGTCTAAACCTAATAGTTTCCGAGATATCGACTTTTGAAAAATGACATTTTTCAACTTTGACAGCTTCTAGCTTTCTAACGGTACGCTTTAGAGTAAAACGGCTTACATGTCCCTATCTTACTTTTTTATTATCTTCCCAAAAACATCAACTTCCGGTTAAACCGGATGTAACTCAAAAACCGGAAATACAGTACTTCCGGTTTTACCGGAAGTTCATGTTTTTGTAAAGATCATAAAAAAGTAAGATAGGGACATGTAAGCCGTTTTACTCTAAAGCGTACCGTTAGAAAGCTAGAAGCTGTCAAATTTGAAAAATGTCATTTTTCAAAAGTCGATATCTCGGAAACTATTAGGTTTAGACTTATAATGCACTCATAAAAAAATAATTGCTATTTTATGTTAAATCCAAAAATATTCGAAGATATAGGGTGTTCCATTTAAAAAAATATCAAAGTGACCCCTAGTACTTTTGTTTAATGTTCAATTGTTTTTTGCTGAAGATATTCGAATTCGCGGGAGAAAATGACTTAAGATGGCTATATCAGTTTTTTTATAAAAGTACAGGAAAAGTCAAAAAATCGCCTTGTCTAGTCTTGGTTGGATAACCCTGTACATCCAGTCACTCGACAAAAATATCTGGGTTGTCATAACGCCATTGATATAAAAAATCAGGAGAAATGTTGACGTATTATATCACTTTTATAACACTTCCACTTATTTACAGCCGATGACTATACTACTAGAAAACGTCATTTTATAGTATTAGTTAGTCTACATACTAAAAATCATTAAAATCGATTAGCAGGTTTTCACGTAATTTAGGAAAAACCAATATTTTTACAAATTTTTGACGCCCTTTACCGGCTAAACGAGACAATTTTGGATATAACTAAGTCGGCTTAGATCGACCTATTTTAACGTCAGGAGTCTATCGCCAAACGTTGTACATGTATTTTCCGGACACCCTGTATAAGATGCACTTTGTGGAAATATGATTGTAAGAAGCATAGGTAAGCCTAACATTCCCCACAAAGTCAATAGTGGCAATTTTAAAATTGCTACAATAGGGGAATTAAGAACTGACGGTAGCTTCAAAAATTTTCTAAGAATGACAAGTACAGATTTTCAGTACTTGATACTTCGTATCGGAGGACGAATTGAAAAAAACAACACATCATTTAGAGATGTAATTCCAATTAAAGAAAGACTTGCTGTAACCCTACGATTCTTGGCTAGTGGTGACTCATACAGAAGTTTATTTGTTTAAAATTTCTACACCTATATATAGTATTTGCATGATTGAAGATGTTTGCAGTGCTTTAGTTTACAATTTAAAAGAGCTCATGAAGGTAAGTTCCAGTACTTAGATTGAATAAATATAGTTAAAACGATTGAGCGCCGGCGGCACCGACCATTTATTGCAGAGGGTTATACCTATATTATTTATTTTAACAAAAAACAATGAAGAAAGGAGCACAGTACTTATTATACATTATGATCTAGTTAAAGAGATATGATTACTATTTAAAGATTTTAAAACATTGAACCTAATTGAGCATTGTCATTATCGGAGAATCGTAGTTTTCCTGTGTTCTCTGTGTAGTTGCGGCCGCGTCCCATAGAGATAAGAGGGGCAATAGAACTCGCTTCCCCTCTGCGCGGCTGGTGGGATTTGTTGGTCGGCCATTTAAAGACGAAATGTCAATTGGACAGCGCCAAATTTAAAATTCTGTTTTAAAGGTGGTAACCTAACCTCATATATTTTTTGTTTTATGACAAATTTTTAGATAGGCAAGTATATTATATAGAGCTACTAATAGAAGTCATTTTTTTACTTCCATAGGCTCAAATTATCAATAAACTATTAGTGATAACAGCTCTATATAACTTCCTTAATAACATTCTAGTATCCTTGGAATGTCATATATAGTTGACTTTGCTAATCTCGTAATTTCTAGGGATAATCAGAAATCGTAATCAAAACTAAATATTTTAGTGTAAGACATTCGCTGGCTTTGATTTTATGAAAAAATGCACTTGGTACAGGTCAGACTGTAAACAGCGTTTTGCTCTTTTTACAATAAGAATATCTTTACCTGGTTAATTTCTTTAAAAAGAATACACCACAAAACCGAAGATTAAGAACATACACTCTCAAATTGTTTCGATGTACTATCTGAGATTGCTATTACTTTGAAGTGTTCGCAATAGTCCTCGAGGCACGAACTTAGGAACTATATGTTCGTGCCTTCAGGACTAAAGCTGTAATATTTTTATTTTGATAGGGACACAGATAATAGGACAAGGGTAAATAATTTTTGACAAAATTATCTCTCTTCAGATATATTACAGTGATTTATTTACAGACAATAATTGATGAAAGTACAAACCTACAATGCAATAATAAACATTAAGTCGTATATAAATATTTTTTTCCTATATCAGTTAGATAGTTGTATGCCATATACATACAATAGGGTGGAGCGAAAATGGCCGAAATTATTTTTTTGCAATCAATCGGTTGTCCTATATATGCAATAGTTGCCTCTTATAAATGTAAACTACTGTGCAAAAACCTGGTATGCTGTGACCCTTTCTTTGGCTGCCAATTTGACATTCAATTTTGAAAAAAAATTGGATTATATCCACCAATGCAGCACTTCGCTTATTTCCATAAAGTTGGGAAAAGGGCTTGTTTTCTTGATGAAAATAACCCAGAACTCACCACGTGGAGGTGGCTGCAACTTGAGTTCCACCGCCCACCCACCCTTTTCATTTATTTCTTATGTTTAATTATGTTCAAAAACCTGGCGATACTGATCTTTCGTCTCAAATTTTGGTAGTGAGACTCTGGAGGCAATTCTTGATCTTATAAATCCGTCTCTTGCTTCATAGCCACACACTGCCGCTGAGGCTTCTGTAACTAATTTGACACAGCGTTCCACGGCTTGAGAATGACAAGGAAATGTTAAAATTTCGATTTCAGCGGGAACATCGGAAATCATTTCCTGGAGTTCGTTATCTGAAATTTTCACTGTCAGCGGCGGCTCTGTAATGGTTAATGACTGCCAGTTAACTAGTTCAAAGTAATCATCTGCATTAAAATTGAAACTGGGAATAATAAATTGACGAACTTCGTTATCATTATGTTTTACTTGTCGTCTACATTTTAGTATCCTCCGAAGACCCAATTCTCTAATATATTTCCTATCGTCGCTTATCATTGCTAATAACAAGTTTTCAGGGTGACCAAAGTACCCATTTCTTTGAAGTACTGGATCTACCACCTTCTTAAGCTCTTCAGGCAAAAATCTACTTTTCTTTATTATGCCAAAAAAATGGGAACTACCGTGTCGACATGAAGGACAAATTTTTATTTCAAACCAAGTTGGCGCATAAACTTTCATAACGTATTCAGTTAGTATATTCAAATTGTATGATGGATTTTCTGTAGAAATATATAATCTTAAGATCCTATTGGCTGTTGTTAACCATCTTGAATGTGCCATTTTGCCTGGTTCTCGTTGTGCCAGGCTTGACGAGACCGTGCCTGTAGCAATTCCATTGCAGATACTATAAAGATATTGTTGATCTGTACTTAGGACGCTGAGTTCAATTTCAGGAAAACTAACATCTATTTTTCTAAACTCAACAACAGGTCGTTTTTCGCAGTTTTCTAGATTTTTCCCAATTTCTCCGCTATAACCTTTTGGTCCAGTAGTTTTTCCATCTAAATGCTGCAATAGATGTCGCAATGGCAGTTCATTTGTGTGCATTAAACAAACCAACCACTGAAGAGGACGCGCTAAAGAAAGTTCAAATTGTCTTAGTATTCCATTTTTTTGACCTGTATTTACCGCTGTACCATCACATCCCATTGCTTGCACTCCAGAAATATCTACATATGTGTCCAGGAACTCTAACAAGCTCTTTTTAATATTTTGGGCACTTCCAGAAGAAGGAATTATATGACCGAGGTAGACGGAACCCGGCTCTGAAACCAATACGATATGTTCTTCTGTGATTATCTTTCTTGAAAGAATATCTCCTTCCCGTACTTGAACCAAGGTTCTATCTTTCCTCCCATCAAAATATATTCCGTAGACAGAGGTTATTTCTTCTTCGTGTTTCTTTTTTAAATTTCTGCGCGCTTTTACTCTTTCTCTCCTAATTTTACTTCGGTCTATTATATTAGATGATTCTTCCTTTGTTATTATTCCCATGTCTTTCAGGGCAGCATTCACCAGAATTGCAGCGGATCTGTCCGAGACTACCGTTCGGTCACAAGCCTGTGCTAAAGAAGGAAGCTTTGTTCTCATCTGAGAAGTGGAAGGTTGTGTTATAATATCGTCACTTTTGGGAAATGAAAGCTCGATACTCTCGTTGGAGGAGACACTTGAGCTCCGAGGGGAGCTGTCTTCCAAAGCACTCAATGTTACTTGGCAAATTTTAGCGTCTTCTTTGGGATTTTTTTCTGTTCTTTTATTACATTTATCTTTACGCTCCAATCTTTTCTCAAGAATTTTAGTTGCTCTTACATCAATTTTGCCAACTACCATTTTTCTTGAAGTTCTCTGGTCAGTTAAAAAACTCCTTTCATCTATGGGTACTTTAATTTTGCAAGCACACTTTGTAAAGTCTTTACATTTACACAGTGAAATATCAAATAAATTTTTCTCACCAAATTCTCTAAACTGAATAACTTTTTTTGACATATTTAGCTTGCCATCCTTTTTTATTGGTTTTTTAATATCGCGATATTTTTTGTGATACTCCCTGATTTTGTGTAAAATTTGTTGATCAGATACTACGGAAATTGAACTTTTTTCCCACAATCTTTTTAACTTCTTTATCAATGGCAAACACACATCACCCAAACTCGGTTCTTGTTTATTTTTATTTAAAAGTGTTTGTCGAATTAATAAATAATGTCTAATTATTTCTGCGTAGGTTGGAAGCATTTTGTCTTTAAAAGTTTTTGGATCACCAAACACCGGGCAGAACGAGTCTAAACGCGTCAGCGGCATATTTTGTCACAATAATATAAGATAAACTTTCTGATGAAAAACAACGCTAACGGTACACATGCACTGAGACACTGTTACTGTTAAACTGAAGCAAGAAGCAATTTGCTGTTGCTGAGGACCCGAGGCACGAGTCTAGGCGAATTTTTCCTGTGGAAATAATATAGTCCGGACTCAGATGTACCTTAATTTGATTTGCTGATAGTTTGATGATTATGCTGCTTTTTTTGGTAAATTATGGTAAAAATGTAGAAATATATGGCCATTTTGGCAGCCAAAGCACATGTACGATTTGGATGAGATTTTGCACAGGTAATACGTCTGACCAAAGGCAACGATTCCGTATAGTATATAGGCATTTCGAAATTAAAAAAAAAATTTTTCGCTCCACCCTAACATACAATGACTTGTAAGTTTAAACATCTTTTATGCAGGTGAGAAACATCATAGTCAATGACTCACATATTTTCCCATAATATTAGAGATTTTGTGTACATATTGTGTAATATTATAAATCAATTATATATGTATAAATCATCTATTAGAATAAAAATGAAGTGTAGCTGCAAAGGCTCGTAATGGTGCTGGGTATGTTTCATGAGTGGTGGATATATTTTGTACATTTTTTAAATGTCGAGCCATTAGCAATGCAGGCACACTGTCAAAACTTTTTTGTAAATGTTCCAAGGCATTTTCTGAAGGCAGCTGCTGTTTTTTTAATGAATAAAAGACACTTTGCACATTTGCCACTTTTTCTTTCAATTTCTTGTACCTAGCTGTGTACAGTTTCTTGCGATAAACAGCTTGTTTCCTTCTGAGAATTTCTGTGCTCTTTCTTAAAATGGAGGGCGAGGCACTGAAAATAAAAATAAATATGTATATAGTTTTTGTACATATTGCCTTCTACGAGTTTTACCCTATAAGGACCTTTTATTATTTCATATTAGTTAGGTAATTTAGTTTTTAGTCAAGTATTAAATATTACTTACGCTTAGAGGATGAATTAAAAGTGAATATTGGTAAAAGTAATAGCAAATTTTACAAAATATTACCAATTTTTATAGTACAGCATATACATTTACTAATGGTACTACCAAAGCTTGTTTACATAGTAGGTCAATACAGAAATTTTTTTTTAAATTAAAGACATACAATGTGACAGTAATTAAAAATAATATAAACCCTTACAATACTACAATTATAAGTAAAGAAGTCTAAAAGTATAAAACACATTATTAAATAAAAATGTAAATGTCTAGTAATTAGGTGTTTTGTTTTGTCAAGTCTGCAATGATCCATTATGGCAGCATGTTAATATTTGTGGGCAGTAGGATCTTTGTCAATAATAGCCCTTTGACATAACAGTGTAGTCATAATATTGTATATTGTTATGACAAGAAATGGCATAATAAATAAACAAAAGTTGTTAATAAACAAGCTAGGCACCAAAATTTTTGTTAAAACACTTTGTGATTTTTATACCTATAATTGTGAATTTCTCTAATCACTCTAACTCTTCTTCATCTTGTACTGCTATCAGTGCTAGTATCGAGAATAAAGGAATGAGTATTCTACATTTAGAGAAGCCTTCCGAGCTTGTACAAGTTGCACTTTTTGGAGTACTAAAATATTGTAAAACTTTTTGAATATAAACTAACTTGACAACCAACCTCAGTACCTACATAAAATAAACTGTTATGTGGAAAGGCTCAAACCCACACAATTTGAAAAAATCTAAATGCTTAGTGGCAAATAGGTACCTACCCACCTGAAAATGTCAGAAACTATACAGTGTGTTTAGAAATAGTGGTACCTAACTTTAAGGGCAGCGTTTATTTGCAGCCCATATCATGACATTTAAATGAAATTTTACAGCCATATTTTTTCAGGGCCCCTGCTCAATATAATTTTCTTATCCTTAAGTGAATCATTCTCAGTAATTTTCAATTTAAATAAACATGTTAAATTATAAAGTACATACCTTCTTTTTCTCTTTACGATTGGGGGTCTTTTTGATTTATTCTTTCCTATGACACTTGCACTTAGACGTTGAAGATGAATCTACTGACACAAAGGATGTAGTTGCTTCTATATTGCTTATATCTGAACTAGTTTCTTGTATAGCTGCAATATCTGATGGTATGTCACATTTTTTTAATAAAGGAACTACTCCTGGCTTTAAAAATTTCTTTTCTTTCGCATAAATGAAATCATTGGTGTCGAAGTGTTGTGAGCACACCTTTTTGTGTTTGGCTCAAGTCCATTTCCCGAGTATACCTAGGGCATTAAGCCATTTATTTAATACGTTTGTGTCCTGTGGAAACCTGAAAAATATGGGTAATGTAATTGCTTGATTATTTATCTTAAGTATCATAAATATATGAATACCAACTTACTGAAAAAACGAAATTCCCGATGATTGTGGCACCGTCCAAATATAAGAAGTCCGATCACTTCTTTGAAGTATTGAAAACGCCGGCGGTGACCTCGAATCGCACGGAGAACCGCCTACGAGGGAGATACGGGAGTCATTCAGTAGGAACGGTGGCTTCGCCGCTTGAATATTTTTATACGAGGGAGTTGTGGTAATAAATACTTAACACAAATCGTACCGAAAGTAGCTACTTTAGGAACGATTTTTTTCACTTTCGATACGATTTGTTTACTTTCGGGTCTACTATTGTTACTTTCGGGACGATTTTGGGTTTCTATGTAAACGGCTTTGACAATAACATGAACATTGCACTATATTATGACAGCGCTTGTCACGTATTATATATTTTTTTTTACATACAAAACAACTACAGAAAAAATATTGTACGTTACACGATCCAAAAGTGAACTCGCAGGATTTCAGGACTCGCCTACGGCTCGCCCTGGAGTTCCTACTCATCCCGTAAAATATTACTTTCGGAACTTTGTTACGTAAATTACTATTATTTAAATATACCTGTTTGACAGCATAATCAATACATACATGAAAATTCATAGTTAAAATAAATTAACGAAACGTCGGCATGATGTGTAATATGTCCCACTAAATGTACTTTGCATCTTACTCAAAGGAAGTAAACAATCCTTTTTACTTACCTTATTGGATCTTTAGGGCACCGAAATAACGAAAAACAATTATCAGCACAACAATAAGAAAAACTCTCAAGGTGATTCGCCTCCATCATAAGTAAGCTAATATTATACTAATTATAACGTGGCAGCATACGAAAACTCTTCGCCGAGAGCGCTGTGGATTAAAGTATGCACTTGCAAAAACTAATCCCCAGCCGAACACCGCTTGAGCGTTGACTCGCTGGGCGCGGGGTAGGGCGTCGGCAAGGGAGAAATTTACAGCGGCAAGAGCAAGTGAGCGGACTTCTTATATTTGGACGGTGATTGTGGCTTACACCCACTTACAGAACAAGTCATGATTTCTAATAAACCAAAAACAATAATACACAATCGTCAATTCAATAGTAAAACAGCACCCTTAAAACTTACAGCAAAAAATGCGAAACACGTGAATACAGAAAATAAGGTTATTTTACTTGTAAACAAAACGAATTTTTAGGGGAAGTGACATATCATCTGACATTTCGTCTTTAAATGGCGGCCCCCTTGGCGTTCCAATAAATTTGGATGCGCAGTCGAAACGTATTCTACTGTCCCCTCATATTCTATGCCGCATCCTTGTTCAGAGTATTCCACAGAAAAGTCAGCAGCAGCTTGGGTTAACCGAGGGAGTGTAGATTGAGGTAGAAGGACACATTAATGCACGATATTTACTAGGCGGCAGCCGAAAGTACACTTTAGCAATGTTGTGTGAACAAGTTGAAACGGTGCAAACTAGGTATTTAAACAAGTTTTATAAACAAAATTTTATGAACCACGGCTTCCCTTTGATCTTTACTGACTTGGGCCGGCAAGGCTACAACCTGTTGCAAAACACCCTTCCTGTATAATATTTTACAACTTTATTTTGCATTCTTAAACTTGTTGCAAAACTTTGTTGTACAACACAAGTTTATTAAACATGTTGCATAGTATAAATGTGGCTTTAGCAGCGCCACAATTACTCGATATTTTATTTCAGATAAGTTTTTTTTTTAGTGTCTCTCCAAAATTGACACGAAAGGCAAAAAATTACAGATATTTATTATGAAAAGTGCACAAGACAAGAGAGTATTTCAAGCTATGCATAGACCTTTTACGCTCGCGCTGGTAGCTCAACTTCGCGTTCATCAGGGTTGAAATATTAAAAACAAATAGCATCATTCATAAACTGTTGCTGTCATTCACGATGTTTTCAGTGTTTTAACGCGAGTTTGAACGGCCAGGGGGCGTCAGAAGTTTATAAATCTTAAAGCTGTTTACGTTTTACATCCTTTCTTAACTAACTTTCAGAAAATCGACTAAGTTGCTTGTCAGTTTTGACACATTTATATTGTATTGAAATCTTAATTCTCCCCTTGTCCGCCTCTTAAACTTTAATCAAGGGGTTAAAACGTAAACAGCTAAAACAGCTAATTGTTTTAATGTTTTATAGTATAAATTAAATACTGGTATTTCTGGTTCACGTAAAAATTCATGAAAGGAAAAAATTGTATTTTCTAATAAATGGGATTTTATTATTACATAGAGATTTTTAAAAAGAAATTTTCTTTGGAAACTCTTTACCTCTTGCTGAGCGCAATTTTATTGTAAATTTGAAAAGGTTGCGTAGCGTGGGTTCAACTTTTATAGCTCTGAGCAAAATTTACTGTAGAAATAAAACTCTTAACAAAATGTAGCCACATTGGTTTATTAAACGACACTAAAAACGACTTACCGTGGTCCTGGCGAATCTTCGTGGTTGGCGGGGCTTCACAAGGTACCTTTGGGACCGCAAACCAATGAGGTCGACGTCCAATTGGATATCAAAGGGCTGGGAAACACACGGTGCCACTGGGGCGAACGTTAGTGACGTTCCAGGTAGAAGACAAAAGAAAAACTAAAATGGCGCGAGTAGTTACTCTTGCTAGATCAAGGTTTGTACTCCTTTCCGAGACGGAGCTGGATACCCTTTTTGTCGTTTTTGTGTCTTTTTTATTTTACATTAAAAATAGAGACCTTCCGCAATTGGAATAAGTTGTACCATACCTGAACATTCCGCCTGGCCAAAACGGATTGTTCCAACAATCAGTTTTCAAATAGATATACACTTATAATAAAAAATAATAATGCGAAAACAGGAAAAAAAAACAATATATAATGTCATACTTAAATCTAAAGAAATTTACATCAGTAGATTGCAGTCCCAATAGTGCGTATGAATTCAAAAGAAAAAAAATATAAATACATAAATAAATAAGAAACTCTTGTAACGACTGATGTATAAAACACAAACTTCAAAATTGCCTAGAACTAGTTGGACATAGAAAGTGGACACAATTTGACCAACGGTCTCTTAAGTATGCCACTAGCTGTCTTTACACTTGCCACACGTGCAACACGTCATCCCCTGTATTTAGGGATAGAATACGGTCCGAAGACCACTGTCAAGGAGGGACGTTTTCGGTCTTTATTAAAACCAGGGTACCGATTTCTGGGCAAGTATCTGAATTAAGCCATTTGTTGCGCTGTTGCAAAGTGTGAAAATACTCTTTTTGCCAGCGACGCCAGAAATCTTGATGCATTCTTTGCAGCAATTGATATCGTGATAAGCGACCAAGAGGAAGATGAGTCAGATCAGGCGAGGGTAGTAACGAGACTGGCTCTAAAGTTAAAAAATGACAGGGCGTAAGAGCGTTTATGTTATCTATATCAGAGCTGGTGGGAGTAAGTGGGCGAGAGTTTAAGATACTTTCAATCAAGGTTAGACAGTGTAGAATTCCTCGTACGTAAGAATTTGCTCGCCTACTACTTGAGACAAATGAAATTTGACTGATTTAATTCCTGCCTCCCAAAGCCCACCAAAGTGAGGTGCAGATGGTGTGTTAAAATTCCAATTAATATTTTCTTGACTGGCAGCAGTTTCTATAAGGGATTTAATTGCTCTCGCTGCCCCAACAAAATTCGTACCGCAGTCACTATAAAGACAACTGATTTTTCCGCGACGAGCGAGAAAACGCTAAATAGCAGCTAGAAAAGCCTCTGAAGATAAACTAGTTACCAATTCAAGATGAATGGCTTCAGTTGCAAAACATACAAATAAGCAGATATAGACCTTATAAGTTTTAGCGCCGCAATATCGACTCATTGAAACTTTAAAGGGACCTCCAAAATCGACACCGGCATGGGAAAACGCTTTTGCCTGCGAAACTCTTGAGACAGGTAAATTACCCATAGGGGGCAGATAGGGCTTTGGTTTTGTCTTCCAACAAGTGATACATTTACTTAGAACTAAATTTATGCTTCTCTTAGGACAAATAATCCAAAAGTTCTGCGCCAGCAAAAAATGCAACGTATTAAGTCCTACATGTAAATGCCATTCGTGATAATATTTTATTATTAACATGGTTAGCGGAGACTTCCGAGGTTAAAGCATGGGATGCCTAGCGTCATACGACAACGAAGAATGTTTTAAATGTCCACCAACACGAAGAATATTTTGACTATCAAGAAACGCTCCAAGTTTGCGCAAAGGCTTTGAGAAGGTTTCACTATTAAATTCGTTTTCAAAATAAATTTCTTGTGTGCGTTTGACTAAACAGTAGAGGGCAATTTGCAGTTCACTAACTTGTAGTGGTCCTAAAGATTTTGTAGATTTTGGTTGTGCGTTGTGGATAAAACGCAAAATGAATCAATAGAAACGACGAATGGTTGACAACAAGACTGTCAAGAAAATTCACATTTACAGAGAACGCGGCAAAAACAATTTTCTTTTCTTCGGTTGTGCGGATGTTGTCTAAAATAGTTAAATCACATGGCGGTGACTCTAACATAGTCGTCAAATTTGCGTTATTTAGTAAAAACTCTGGTCCATAAAACCACATCGAGCTGTGTAATAATTCGGATGGAAATGCGCCTCTAGAGGCGACATCTGCGGGATGATTTTTTGTGTTAACATAATTCCAGGAGGTGGGATCTAATTTTTCCTGGATGTAGGCCACGCGATTTGAAACGAAAGTTTTCCATCGGTGAGCGGGTGACCGAATCCAGGACAGCGTAATTTGGGAATCTGACCAGGCGTAAGTTTTCTTAAATTTTAGAGTATCTTTATAAACATCTGCAACGTAGGTAAGCAGTTTTCCTTTTCAGAGGAGCTATTTTGGTCTTTGAACAAAGAAAATGCGTGTTTATGATGCCATCAGGTGTGATGCCCCGAAGATAAATTACGGCGGCATAACCCTTTGATGAAGCATCACAGAAGCCGTGCAACTCATAGATATAATTTTCATCTGATAAAATCCATCTGGGAATCAGAAGTTGCAACAAAGGAGAAAGTTCTAATTTGTATTTATTCCAACTCCGAACGATGTCGTCGGGTGGACGTTGGTCCCATGAGAGTCCAAGTGACCAGATAGTTGACAACAGAGTTTTGGTATAGAATGTCAAGGGGGCTAAATAACCAGTAGGGTCAAAGCAGCGAGCATGTTGCGTTTTGTACAGGGTCGTTCCAATGGAGATATTGAGAAGGAGAAACAATCTTTGGTTGATTCCATTGTAATCCTAGAATATTTACCAAAACTTCGGGGCTTTCTTGATCGAATGAAATAAGATTTTGATTTAAATGATCTAAAGGTAGGTCTTCTAATCAAGAAGGAGAATTGCTTGACCACTTGCGAAGTTTAAACCCACCTCTTTTAAGAAGTTGAATAAGGTCATCTTTAAGAAGTGTGGCTTCTACAAGCGATGGAGCTCCGGTTGTGATGTCATCAACGAATGTATGGCAGCGGATAGCGTTAGAAGCTTTGGGAAACTTTGAACCTTCATCGTCGACCAACTGTCGTAAAGTGCGAAGCGCTAAGTATGGCGAAGGAGTTAACCCATAAACTAAAGTTACCAATTTATATTAGTTTAAGGACTCTTCGGGAGAAAATCTCCAAATAATACGTTGATAATCATGTTGACTAGGGTCAACGAGAATCATCCTGTACATTTGCTTAATGTCTTTGTGACATCGAAAGTTAAGCAAAATATTTACTATATCAGGCTGAAGCTTTGGGTCGGTCAATAAGTGATCATTTAGGGACTCTTGGTTGGGTAATTTTGCAGAACCATTAAAAACTACACGCAGTTTAGTGGATGGACTATCGGGGCGTAAAACACAATGGTGGGGAATGTAGTAGCTAGTAGACGATTCTATAGGATTTGAAATGAGTTGCATGTGTTCCATATCTAAATATTCTCTCATGAAATCTCAATATTGAGCCTAGAGTTTAGGTTGCTTTTGAAGACGGCGTTCCAGCGATAAGAAACGATTAATAGCAAGATCTCGCATGCCAGTCTCGTCTTCTGGAGACATTAATATGGTAGAAGAGGGTACGGATTCAATCTCCCAGAATTTTTTAATAGTGATATCAATTGACGTTTCAAAATTGTTATTACAAAAAAATGATAAAGGTTTTGAAAGATTTCGGTTATGTTTTCCCATTAAAACGTAGCCAAATATATTTATTGCGGATGGCTCATTATCGGAACTAGGGAGATGAGAATCCAATAGAATTTTCGAAAATATATCAGCCCCTAATAAAATATCAATTTTTCCTGGGCGGTAAAAATAAGGGTCAGTGAGAGGTAAGTCGCGTATATGGGACCATGTTAAAATATCAATTTTTTGACATGGCAAATTCTCACATATTTTTTGTAAGACTATAGCATCAGTATGGAAACTAATGTTTGCGTTACCAAAAGACCGAATTAAAAGTGTTACAGTGCCGCTACTAGCTTGTGCATGCATCCCTTAATTTGAAAATGGCCTTCGTCATGTCGCAACCCTAGTCGCGATACTGTATATTGCGTTATAAAAGAAGTCATGCTCCCTGAATCTAACAAACATGGAGCTGTTTGAAAACAGCCCTGATTATCGAGAAGATTAACCACAGCGGTAACCAAGAGCACATTTTGGCGTTTATGGAGCATTTCAGCGGCAACAAAAGAGGATGAGTTTGTACTCTGAACTTGCGAGTTATTTTGTGAAATAAGTTTGGAGAGTTGCTCTGGAGCGTTTTGTAAGGAATGGTGCAAATACGGAGAGGTTGCTACTGGAGCCGGTACGTTAGACGCTGACTGCGTAAATGTTAAATTTTTGCTTTGAGTTGAAGGCTGATGCGGTTTCGGGAGATGCAACAGCGAATGGTGGCGTTGGTTACAAATGCGGCAAGTCATAAGAGATTTACAAGTTTTCAAATCGTAAAGACTGCTTAAGCAATTAAAACAGACGTGATTACTGCGGCAAAGATTAAAACGTTCTTGTGGTGGTCTTTTTAAAAATTGTTGGCATTGATACAGATTATGGTTGTCCTTACATAAAAGACGTTTAAATCGGTTTTGTGAATTGGACTCTTGAGCCAAGAAAGCGTGTGGATTACCATGTGAAGGCGTTCTCATATATCTGGATTTATGTGGCGATAAATTTAAAGTATTATACACAATACAACATTTTTCTAGAAATTCAACTAAAATTTTAAACTGGCTTAATTCAAATTTGATAACTGTCTCGCTATCCAAACGTTTCAAAAGCATCATCACGCGCTTAAATTTTCAGAAAATATATAAAGCAGTTTTCCTAATCCACTGGGGTTTAAGGACACCAAAGAGCTCGCATTTTCAAGAGCTTGCCAATGCTCTTGCGCTCGAAGGCGTTTATTTAAATAGCGTTCCACCAGAATGTCATAAGCAGTCAAATAATTGTCTGCTGTCATAGGCAAAGTGCGTACAAGTGATAGTGGAGGATCTTCTAATGATGAAATTAGATAATTAAATTTTTCAACATGAGCTAAAGCACTATTAGAGTGAACTAAAGCATTAAAAAGATCTTAAAAGGTAATGACATTTTTATATTCTCTTTAAAAGCAGGAATTACTATTTTGGGTAAGCGTGCCTGTGATCCAGTCGTAGAGTTTTGGCGCATATTAAACGCATTCGCAGTTTGACCAAACTCAAAGAGTTTCATATAAATAGTTTTTACAAAGAAAAAATCACTTAAAAATGCATTGTGAATAGTATTCTCAATATTGATATCAGCTTGCTCGTCATTCAATACAATCGCAATAATATCGTGATGATGCTCAAGAAAGGTGTCCTTAAGGGAGTCAAGATCATTTCCTTTTATTTTAAATAAATTGACAACTGATTTGTCGGTTTTAGCGCGCTGAGCGAGGATTTATAAAACCTGAATTTCAGTTAGACACATATTCCTTTTGTACTTCAATTTCTTGACCCTTTTTTGAGTAGCCTCAGCCATTGGTAAAGAATAAGGTCACAGATACCTACTACTGCAAAACAATTATCTGAATAGCGTTAAAGTTAAAGTTTTACGGGATGTCTCTATTAATTCACCCAGCTTAAGTTAGAAGAAAACAAGCTCCGATAAAAAAGGACAGTAAAGTTTTCAACCTTCAGACGAGTCTTTTAAAAACTTAATTCAAAATTTCGAGGTATCAATATTGTAAACACTACAAAAAACAACTATTCTTTTCTCCCAATATTCTTTCCTGTGACTTTGAAATTTAACAGTTCCCTAAGGTGATAAAGGGATTAGCGATAACAAGCAATAACAAAAAAATGTGTTTTTTCTTAGTCTGTATACACTGTTGTGACTGCTCTTGTAAAAATATATCATTAAAATGGCGCAAGGATATCTGAAAATATATTATGTAGATTTTAGAAAGAGAAATTTTAATTTTCGAAAGTTGATAACAATCCGTTTTCGAAGGACCAATGATTGCGTAGCGTGGGGCTCAACTTTTATAGCTCTGAGCAAAATTTACTGCAGAAAGCCGTAGGCGGCGGGTAAAAGTTGGAGATACTTACTCCAATGGCGAAATAAAACTCTTTACAAAATGTAGCCATATTGGCTTATTAAACGACACTAAAAACGACTTACCGTAGTCCTGGCGCTTCGAAGTTGGCGGGGCTTCACAAGGTACCCTTGGGACCGCAAACCAATGAGATCGACGTCCAATTTGATATCAAAGGGCTGGGAAACACACGGTGCCACTGGGGCGAACGTTAGTGACGTTCCAGGTGTAAGACAAAAAAAAAACTAAAATGGGCGCGAGTAGTTACTTTTGCTAGATCAAGGCTCGTACTCCTTTCCGAGACGGAGATGGATACCCTTTTTTTCGTTTTTGTATCTTTTTATTTTACATTAAAAATAGAGACCTTCTGCAATTGGAATAAGTTGTACCATAACTGAACAAAAGGTATTGGGAGGAAAATTGCATTTATGTCCTTTCTTTCTATTTTATGACTGACTCTTGATTCTTATAGAGAAACTTTTGCACTTCCTCCCCCTTAAATTATTATTAAATATATTTGTGGTTTAGGCAGACTTTTATTAACACCATTTAAACTTTAACCACTGTGAGAATGGACTACTTCCTGAACCTCTATAATTGTACACTATTAATGCCTAGATCGCGGAAATTAACAAACCTGAAGAACCTAAATTAACCTGAATTAATAAAACATTGAATAATGCGCATATTCTCTGCTTGGTGTTATTTTCAAAATCCATTTCCATCATTTCAGGCCTTCTTACGTCATTTTGGAAAACGAAAAAATAATTTTCAAAAGCTTAAAATATCGAGTAGGCAATATACCTACAAGGATTTAAAAAAAAATTACTTTGTAATAGAATTTCGCAATTCCTTGAGCTTTTGAAAAGTATTGTATTTACAACCATGCATGTAATAATGACATTTCACCTATCTTTAAAAGGTGGAAAGTTCAGGTTTTTTAACTTTTACTTTCCACCCGGGTGAAAAGTAAAATTATTATTTTTTTGTAATTTTATTAAAAATCGATATATCGAAATAGCATGCGAACACACCAACATTGACACCATAATACGCGCACACTCATCACACAAATTTAACGACCATAAATGTTTATTTTTTAAACGAATTATAATGACTTTTATAAAAAACAAAAAATGAACATGGTTTATGTTAATTTATTTAAATTAATTATTGTATTGGCATTATTGTGGGCAGCCACTGATATGTTCAAAAATAATATATTGCTTAGTGTCATGGAAACAATATCCAAAAAATGATATTTGCCATGTTGATATGTATTATTATTTTACCACCTGCGGTTATTTGAAATTCTAATGTCTGTCTAATTTTTAAATGAAAAAGTAAAAATAACATTTCGCTTTTAATAATTTTAATTAAAAATAATAAGAAGTGGATGAAGTGATTTTAAATAAAATTGGATACAAACCTGAGTGTAAAGTTTCATTACCGTCTCGAGATTTAGTTACCGACCCTCTCGACAGTAACGAAACACTTTCCACCTCTGTAGTAATAATATATGCTATTTCGCTATAGCACATAATAAATGTCTACGCAACAGAACTCTATGGAGCATAGAAAGAAGCGAACGAACGAAAACCTTCCATTTCATTCTATAAAATCCTCGAGGGGTCACCACCATAATCAGATTCAATATTATTTTTATTTAGCGCCTATATGTCGCCATACCATCAACCAAGTGTTGTCATATCGTTCTTACCGCTCAAAATCCAATTCTTGTAAAAATTAATAATATTTTAGTTAATAGCATTAATAGGTTCTTGAAGGGTTTCGACCGGCCGGCGACGCACTTCTGGTTTAGGTGATTGATCGGGTTAGGCGGCGTTGGATCAAAGACGATTATTGTCAACGTGTTTATTTTGATATTTATTTGAGGCAAATTGGGAATAGAACCCAGTTGTTGAACACAGTTTGAAAAAAGCGAAATAACTATTGGGATATACGCATTTCCTTTCTTATTTTTCTTTCTGTAATATGGCTACAAGAAGTGGATCAGCAGACAAGAAACGCAAGTATCTTAATAGTAGTATGTATTATACTAGAGGTGGCTCAAATGCACATTTTAAAATCATTTTACATTGTACAGGGTTGCCCAAAAAGTTTTAATAAAATAAACTTTATGTTTTTTCTTTAAATAGAATACTTTATTATTTCATATTACAGCTGCCATTGTCCTGATCATATAAAAAAGGAGTATGAAGGTCAATAGTTGTTACTAAAAGTTAACTTCTTTGTGAATAACGTACTATTTTTCATGACATTCCTGGAAGACCTAAAAACAAATAAATAAAATACATGCATATCAAAGATTGTTTCGAATGTCGTAGTTAAA
This sequence comes from Polydrusus tereticollis, assembly GCA_963920685.1. Classification (NCBI taxonomy): domain Eukaryota; kingdom Metazoa; phylum Arthropoda; class Insecta; order Coleoptera; family Curculionidae; genus Polydrusus; species Polydrusus tereticollis. Next base: position 120,949,381 of record OY987326.1, read on the forward strand.
AAACAGACTAGTTTTGTTTCCAAATTGTTGACTTTAATGCAGGGTGTTAAAAAAAATACAAATCATAGGTTTTCACAATTTTTTTTAAATAAATATGATTTTACATAATTATTATTATATTATTTTAAAAGAAGCACCTTGAAATATGCTTCCATTTGATACACTCTTTAGCTTGACTAATATCAGCCGTTTTTCTGGAATATCAATAATTACTAAGTATTATAAGTAATAATTGCATGGGCCTGAAAAAAGAAAATAGTCTAAAATTATTCGTATCTAGTTCCAAAAACTGACTTCGTTAGATTTTATCAGTTTTAATATTTTAATAGCTTTATATCAATAAGTAAAACATTTATTTTTGGCAAACAACATCCTATTTTGTTGTTGTTGCGTTTACTTTCAGGGTTTGGGCAAGGTCTGCTCTTAAAATCAATATTTTAAAACACCTAATTAAAACTTTTGCTTACAGCATTTCCATTATTAGTACCTACTAAAAAAATGATAAGAAATAGCACTCTACTCAAGTTATGTAAAGAATTATTATTAATAATTGTATAGGCAAACCCTGCCGCTACCGCAAAAATAATAATTATTGCTCTTTAAAAAAATATTTTATAGATGAAAATGTCAAAATTGATTAAATATAATGTAGAAAAATTTTAGGGTAATATTTTTTAACGGGCCCATGCAAACAGTGCAAAATATCATAAATGATAATTGGACAAGTTTAAATTGATATTCCAGAAAACCGCCTGATATTAGGCATCCCCAGTGAAATCATATGGAAGCATATTTAAAGGCGCTTCATATCATACCGGGTGATGCATGGCTTAGATGAACATAGAAAATTCCATGTAAATTTTGAGGTAGCTAAATATTGGCTCCTCTGTACATTTTAGAGAAAGATTGTATTGATAAGTTCTTGAAAAGGCCGATATAATAAACCTACGTGCCTAGTTTGAATAATTTTTAATAAGCCAATCCTAACTTATTCAATTAAATGTGATGGCAAAATTACGAAATTTTCATAGTTTAAGTAATACAGAGAGCACCAGCAAATAATTTTTATGACGCCATTGTTAAAAATTAACGTAAAGTTGGACATAACGAATAAAGATTATTTCACATTAAAAACACATTTTCGTTTCACCGATCCGGCAAAAGGATTAGATGCCGTGGGCCAATAACATTTCCGTTAAAAATATTTTGTAAGTATTGTAAGCATGAGAGAATTATGGGCAGAACAACCATCCATTTGTACCAGATCTCCTGATTTTCGCGGACAATTTCTTTTAGTGCGGGTTCAATTCGATTTTGTAGTAAGTCCAAATAGGTTACTGCTGTAAGGTCGCCTTACATAAAAAGTGGTCCAATAATCTGCTCTACTAGTATTTCCGCCTAAACGTTAATTTTTTGTGGATATTGCGTCCGAGTATGAACAAGACGCTGTTAATTCTCTTGGCTCCAATACCGGCAATTTTCAACATTTGGCTCGTTGCTGAGGGTGAATGTACATTCATCAGTAAAACAAATATTTCTCAAAAAAAACGCATTATTATTTGCTGTTTCCATTACCTCAAAACAGAATACCATTCTCCGTTCTTCATCACCTTGCCGTAGCTCTTGATATTTTTCATATTTTTAAGGAAAGGAAATTATTTATATTTTTTTAGAGTGTGCAACACTGTGGTTTGATGTTTTCCTAAGGCTTGCCCAAGAATCCTCGTGCTAATCATTTTATTTTCCTCCACGTGCAGTAAAATATCAAGATCTCTAATATCCCTTTCTTTAGCTCTGTTGACATTCCGAGTTGAGCATTTACAGCTACTCATTACAGTGCCTTTGAACTCAAATTTACTAATGATAAGTTTAAATAATGAAATAGAGGGGATAGGCTTATCAGGGAATTGAACTGAAAACATTTCAGACACTGCATGCTTTTGAACTGTTACCTCTATAATACCATAGTTACTCTTTCCTTAATGGAGTAGCTCATATTTAGCTATAATTAAAGCGCCTTTAATGAAAATGTTGTTACTGACGCTACTTCTGGTTTTGTCAATGCAAAATAATAATTTGCTGGTGTTTGGTGTAATACCTAATCTATGAATATTTCGTAATTTTGCCAACACATGTAATTGAATAAGGAAGGATTGGCCCATTAAAATTTATTGAAACTTGCCATATTGGTTTATTAGGATATCAGCTTCTTTAAAAAGCTACCATACAATTTTTCTCTAAAATGTACAGGGACATTTTTTTAAGTGTCTCACCCGATTGGCGATTTTCTTGCTGACTAGCATAAAAAACAAATAACATATTTCTGAATGATTTTCGATAAGGAAGCCGAATTTAATGTCAAAAAATACATAGATTTACAAATTTGACAGATGAGACGCCATTTTGAATTTTCTTAAATGGCAACCCCCATAAATAACCACACGATTGGATTGCATTTGGCGATCCGATTCTAAAACTATATAGTTGTTGACACTTATTTTATGCCGTTTCGGAAATACGGGCGTTCCCAATTTGCCTCCATCGATTTTGTCTTTTAAGTGTCTCACCCCTTTAATAAATAGACTTTCTAAGCTGAACGCCTTAATTTTTTTCACAGTGACATAATTTCGCGTGAGCAAGCGATCTACGCTATAGTCAAATCCGACAGATTTCAAAAAGTGACAGATACGACGCCATTTTGAATTTTATTAAATGGCAACCCCCATAAATAACCACACGATTGGATTGCATTTGGCGATCCGACTCTAAAACCATATAGGTAGTTGTTGATATTTATTTTCATCCATTTCGGAAATACGAGGGTTCCTAATTTGCCTCGATCGATTTTGTCTCTTAAGGGTATCACCCATTTAATAAATAGGCCTTCTAAGCTGAAATCCTTAATTTTTTTCACTGACATAATTTCCCGTAAGCAAGCGATCTACGCTACAGTCAAATCCGACAGATGTCAAAAAGTGACAGATACGACGCTATTTTGAATTTTTTTAAATGGCAACCTTCATAAATAACCACACGATTGAATTACATTTGGCGATCCGACTCTAAAACCATATAGTTGTTGATATTTATTTTCAGCCGTTTCGGAAATACGGGGGTTCCTAATTTGCCTCGATCGATTTTGTCTCTTAAGTGTATCACCCATTTAATAAATAGGCCTTCTAAGCTAAAAACCTTAATTTTTTTCACTGACATAATTTCCCGTGAGCAAGTGATCTCCGCTACAGTCAAATCCGACAGATGTCAAAAAGTGACAGATACGACGCTATTTTGAATTTTTTTAAATGGCAACGTTCATAAATAACCACACGATTGAATTGCATTTGGCGATCCGACTCTAAAACCATATAGTTGTTGATATTTATTTTCAGCCGTTTCGGAAATACGGGGGTTCCTAATTTGCCTTCATCGATTTTCTCTTTTAAGTATATCACCCATTTAATAAATGGGCCTTCTAAGCTGAACACCTTAATTTTTTTCACAGTGACATAATTTCCCATGAGCAAGCGATCTACGCTATAGTCAAATCCGACAGATGTCAAAAAGTGAAAGATACGACGCCATTTTGAATTTTTTTCAATGGCAGCTCTCATAAATAACCACACTATTGAATTGCATTTGGCTATCCGATTCTAAAAGTATATAGTTGTTGATACTTATTTTCGGCCGTTTCGGAAATACGGGGGTTCCTAATTTGCCTCCATCGATTTTCTCTTTTAAGTGTCTCACCCCTTTAACAAATAGACATTCTAAGCTGAAAACCTTAATTTTTTTCACTGACATAATTTCCCGTGAGCAAGTGATCTACGCTACAGTCAAATCCGACAGATGTCAAAAAGTGACAGATACGACCCCATTTTAAATTTTTTTTAATGGCAACCCTGATAAATAACCACACGATTGAATTGCATTTGGCGATCCGACTCTAAAACCATATAGTTGTTGATATTTATTTTCAGCCGTTTCGGAAATACGGGGATTCTTAATTTGCCTGCTAATGTTACTGTGAAAATAGTTAAGTAGAGTCTATTTATTAAAGGGGTGAGACACTTAAAAGATAAAATCGATGGAGGCAAATTAGGAAACCCCGTATTTCCGAAACGGCTGAAAATAAGTATCAACAACTATATACTTTTAGAATCGGATCGCCAAATACAATTCAATCGTGTGGTATTTATGAGGGTTGCTATTTAAAAAAAATTCAAAATGGCGTCGTAGCTGTCACTTTCTAACATCTGTCGGATTTGACTATAGCGTAGATCGCTTGCTCACGGAAAATTATGTCACTGTGAAAAAAATGAGGGTGTTCAGCTTAGAAGGTCTATTTATTAAAGGGGTGAGACACTTAAAAGACAAAATCGATGGAGGCAAATTAGGAACCCCCGTATTTCCGAAACGGCCGAAAATAAGTATCAACAACTATATACTTTTAGAATCGGATAGCCAAATGCAATTCAATAGTGTGGTTATTTATGAGAGCTGCCATTGAAAAAAATTCAAAATGGCGTCGTATCTTTCACTTTTTGACATCTGTCGGATTTGACTATAGCGTAGATCGCTTGCTCATGGGAAATTATGTCACTGTGAAAAAAATTAAGGTGTTCAGCTTAAAAGGTCTATTTATTAAAGGGGTGAGACACTTAAAAGACAAAATCGATGGAGGCAAATTAGGAACCCCCGTATTTCCGAAACGGCTGAAAATAACTATCAACAACTATATACTTTTAGAATCGGATCACCAAATACAATTCAATCGTGTAGTTATTTATGAGGGTTGCCATTTAAAAAAATTCATAGTGGCGTCGTATCTGTCACTTTTTGGCATCTGTCGGATTTGACTATACCGTAGATCGCTTGCTCACGGGAAATTATGTCACTGTGAAAAAAATTAGGGTGTTCAGCTTAGAAGGTCTATTTATTAAAGGGGTGAGACACTTAAAAGACAAAATCGATGGAGGCAAATTAGGAACCCCCGTATTTCCGAAACGGCTGAAAACAAGTATCAACAACTATATACTTTTAGAATCGGATCGCTAAATGCAATCCAATCGTGTGGTTATTTATGGGGGTTGCCATTTAAGAAAATTCAAAATGGCGTCTCATCTGTCAAATTTGTAAATCTATGTATTTTTTGACATTAAATTCGGCTTCCTTATCGAAAATCATTCAGAAATATGTAATTTGTATTTTATGATAGTCAGCAGGAAAATCGCCAATCGGGTGAGACACTTAAAAAAATGTCCCTGTACAGGGAAGCCAATATTTAGCCACCTCAAAATTTGCATGGGATTTCCTATGTTCAACTAAGCCATGCATCGCCCGGTATATAAAAAATAATATTATTTATTTCAAAAAATTGAAAAGTTAATATTTGTATTTTCTTCAACACAATTTGGAAACAAAACTAGTCTATCTATTACTACCGTCATTACAACAGAAGATATAACAGATGCAAAACAAGCCAGTAAGTAACTTAAACAAGAGATAGCTTCTAAAGTAACTGACTGTGGTTTTAAAAATATTCGCGTGGCGCGATTATACTTGAAAGTAATATTAACGAACAACAGAAGAAACTTAAACTAGCACTTAAAGACAAAACCCATCTTATAATAAAAGAGTCACAAAACACCAACCCAATGTTTATGGTTACTGGTATTGAAGAAGAAATACCAAACGAAGGGTTTGTAATGGAAATTATTTAATTAAATAATGAAATTGAAGGATAATTAGAACTTAGGGTCGCAGAAAAAATTACTGCTGTGACAAAAAACAATGTAGAAATCCATACTGGGAGAACTACATATTACAGGCACCACCAAATACTGCTAAAGGGTTCCTCAAAAGAGAAAAAATAAATTTTGACCTGCTCAAGGTACACGTTAAAGAGCACCTTAACCCAACAATATGTTTCCGTCGTTCAGGTTTTGGACATATGGCCAAGTACAGGGTTATTGGTTATAAATGTCACCCCACTCTAGCCTCTTCATTTTTTATGATAGAGAGCTGATTTTTTTACTGAATTGTAGGGAATCGTCTGAATTTTTTTAACGATAATAGAAATATAACACAGGGTGTTCCACAAAAACGCACCGAATCAAATTTATATATTTTTTAATAAAACGCCCTATATATTATTGCATATTCGGTTTCTGCATAAAATTCTGATCATAACTCATGTAACGTGTCCTATACCTAAATGTAACTGTTTTCCAACTAAAAGCAATCGAAAATTGGCTATTTATTTTTTTTATGAAATCACTAGTAATCGGATAGGTATAGTTTTTAAAAGTTTTAAAGTTTAAAAGTAATAAAAACAAAATTATTGAATTAAATGTTCCACATGCTCCCCATTTTGCTCAATGCATTTCCTATAAATTCTCTTCTGTCTTTCGATAGCTGCTAAAATAATTCCTTGATTGCGATGGTTTAGTGTTTCAACTTGTTGGGTTATTCTTTCTATTATAATATTAACGGTTAGCGGACGTCTTTCTTCGCCCAACTTTCCTTTTAAAAAGCCCCACAGAAAGGAATCCATTACGGTCAAGTCTGGGCTATTTGGTGGCCACCTCATCTGGCCAAACCTGCCTATCCAAATAGAGAATTTTCGTTTAAAAATTCCGTAACGGCAGCAATGTTGTGAACTAGAGCGCCATCTTGTTGCCAAAATATATCATTATGATGTTCAACCAAATTTTGAATTACTGGTCTTATTAACTCTAAATAATTACGCCCTTTCAGATTTCCATTATAAAATATTGGCCCTTAAATTTGATTGTTAAGAATCTCACACCATACGTGCACGGAATTTCGACCAGAATGCCATATTTCCCGAATAGCGTAAGGATTTTCAGGAGCCCAATAGTGCACATTTTTCCTATTAAATTCCGGAGGTTGAAAACGCTGCTTCATCTGTCCAGATAATTTTATTGAAAAATTGATGTTGTTGGTTCAAGCGTTCCATCATTTCTTGACAAAAGCGTAAGCGCGCGGCTTTATTATCTTGACTCAGCGCTTGAACGGGTAAAATTTTATAGGCATGGAAATTATATTTTGACAAAGTTATCTGTATCTTATAGTATGTTTTGCCTAGAATATCAACAGCATTTGGAATTGAAGCAAAAGGATTTTCTAAAATAATAATTATTAATTATTAACAAGAACAAACGTTCAAATTGTGTAAAAAATACCTTGAAAATAGAGAAGGATATCTAATTCGTCATTTTCATTTTGTTGATTTGGCTGTATTGTTCTCCTCTTTCGTTTGAAAGATGCTTCATGTGAAGCTTTCTGATGGTCTCTTAAAAATGTTTGATTGGTTGGAATTCTCCTTACGCCTGCATAAAGTCTTCGATATTGCCGTACGGCAAGTTTGGCATTATAACCATTTTTAATATAAAGTTCGAAAATTTCGCGTTTTTCATTCTGTGAATAAGACATTTAAGTATACTATATTTTTATACTTATCCTCACATAAGCAAATTTAATTATAACGTCAGTGTCAATATCTTTGGTTTATTTAAAATCATGGCCAACTTAGACAAATTATAATATAGGGTAAAAGGAGTGTGATTGAGGTAATTTTAAAGCCAATTTTTGATTGCTTTTAGTTGGAAAACAGTTACATTTAGGTATAGGACATGTTACATGAGTTATGATCAGAATTTTATGCAGAATCCGAATATGCAATAATATATAGGGCGTTCTATTAAAAAGTACATAAATTTGATTTGGTGCGTTTTTGTGGAACACCCTGTGTTATATTTCTATTATCGTTAAAAAAATTCAGACGATGCCCTACAATTCAGTAAAAAAATCAGCTTTTTATCTTAAAAAATGAAGAGGCTAAAGTGGGGTGACATTTATAACCACTAACCCTGTACTGTAGAGACATACAATGTTGCCATAAATGTAAAGAAACGTATCCTAGCAAGGAGAGGTTCACATGCCCGAACTGTACTAAAATTAAATTTAGCCCTGAATTTTACCACCACTGTGCACGAGACCTACAATGTCCAGTATACAGGGTGACTCGGATCTAAATGAACATACATCACCAGAAGATAGTGGACATCTTGGGGGTTCTGAATAATCTATCTTTAGTGGGTCCATCTTTCCTCGTTACTTAGATACAGAGTGTTTTATAAGGTTTGGCGCATTTTTGTTTTTGCCATAATTCTTTTAGCACCCGGTATAAAATGTTCATATTTGGTGGAAATATTTTGAATAGCTATCGCTTCAAAATGCCGTATGAAAATTTTTTGAAATTCAGGTCTGGACTTTAAAAACAAGACTGATTTCATTTTTTTAAATTCAACACCCTGTATATCATATTTTTGTAAATTTTATTTTTTATTTGAAAAACACATAAAAAACTAATTCTAACGACATACTTATCAAAATCCCCGCACTCGCCGCTCAGCCATAATAAATTGCTCTTCTTAAGGTGTTGAAACACATACAAAATAATAACTGTTTTTATAACGACAATAATACCAATAATAAGAAATAAACCGAAGTAATAAAATAGCGGCGTGTTAAAATTCGAAAATTTTCAATTTAATGGCTTGGCACCTCAGAACAACGAAATATTGGGGGGCAACAAAACATAATAAGTCATTGTCAGTTGTAACCTGTCAGATTTTTGGGCATTACAAGGATATTTTTGTTAAACATTTACTTCTCGTTTAAAATGCCCCATCAATTTTCAAACCAAGAATACGCTGATATAATATTTGTATATGGATTTTGCGATGGTAACGGGCGAGCCGCTTCTCGAGAGTATGAATTAAGGTTTCCTGGAAGATGTCCAAACCATCAAACATTTTCAAATGTATTTTCTTTAGTTCGTGAACAAGGACATTTTCCGACACAAAATAATATTGATCAGCCTGTAAGACACCCAGTTCAACAGGAAGAAGACATTTTAAATTTGATTGAAGAAAATCCAAAAACATCCACAAGGAAAATTGCTAGACGTCTGCATATAACGCAAAAATTGACCCATTCAACAATAAAAAATGAAGGCTTATATCCTTATCATATACAAGAGATACAAAGGTTGAAAACAGGTGATTATGCTAACCATTTGGTTTTTTGTCAGTGGATTAGGAGGCACCAAAGAGATATTCACCGGAATTTGTGGACCGATGAAGCTCAGTTTACCAGAGATGGAGTCAACAATTCCAGAAATTGTCATCTATGGTCTCTAGAAAATCCAAATGCTATTAGGCAGTCGCACTCCCAACATAGATTTTCCATAAATGTTTGGGCAGGTATAATCAATGGTAAATTGATTGGCCCACAAATATTTGAAGAAAGATTAGATGGAAACCAATATTTACACTTTTTGGAAAACATTTTGCCAAATCTTCTCCAAAATGAGAATGTTAATTTAATTGGAATGTATTTCCAACACGATGGAGCTCCTTCACATTATGCAAGAATTGTTTCCGAACTTTTAAACAATAGATATCCCAACAGATGGATAGGTCGTGGGGGGGCCCATTCTTGGCCAGCAAGATCTCCCGACTTTAACCCGCTGGACTTCTTTTTTTGGGGGTATATGAAAAATTTAGTTTACGAGGAAGGAATTAATACACGGGACCAGCTCTTGCAACGCATTATCACTTCATTTCAGGAAATAAAAAATAAGTGAGGAATGAAACACAAAGTCTGCTCCACTAATTTAATAAAAAAGTTCAGATGTTAATCTGAACTTTTTTATTAAATTAGTGGAGCAGACTTTGTGTTTCATTCCTCACTTAAAATATTACTCCACTGTGAGATGGACTACTTCCATAAAATAAATAAAAAATAGACCAGGTGTAATCAGAAGTGCAGTTTCAAATTTAAATATCAGAGGAAGAAAATGTGAAGAAGTTAATGGTGGGCATTTTGAAAATATTCTCAAATAATTATGTTTTTGTTATTTTTGTTATTATTGGTATTATTGTCGTTATAAAAACAGTTATTATTTTGTATGTGTTTCAACATCTAAAGCGGCGAGTGCGGGGATTTTGATAAGTATGTCATTAGAATTAGTTTTTTATGTGTTTTTCAAATAAAAATTAAAATTGACAAAAATATGATATACAGGGTGTTGAATTTAAAAAAATGAAATCAGTCTTGTTTTTAAAGTCCAGACCTGAATTTCAAAAAATTTTCATACGGCATTTTGAAGCGATAGCTACTCAAAATATTTCCACCGAATATGAACATTTTATACCGGGTGCTAAAAGAATTATGGCAAAAACAAAAATGAGCCAAACCTTATAAAACACTCTGTATCTAAGTAACGAGGAAAGATGGACCCACTAAAGATAGATTATTTAGAACCCCCAAGATGTCCACTATCTCCTGGTGATGTATGTACATTTAGATCCGAGTCACCCTGTATAAAGAAGACTGGCACAATATTAAAGTCATGTTAATTATTAAGAGTCTTTTTGATGAAAAAGAACCATAAAAAAACTATCCACTTTATCTTTGTTAGGTGACACGTGTTTCGCCTTTAATAGGCATCATCAGAGCTACAATGTAACCCAATTAACAATACTTATTAGATATTAACAAAAGCAATATTACCCAACTTAAGGTCTAAAACGTTGAATTCCATAAAAACATACAAGCTCAAAAAACACACACAAAAGTGAGATTTTATATAAAGGGGGACAAAGCCATAAGAAGAGAATAAAGACGAACTTGAATCACATAGAGCAATAGATAAGTTGAAGTGAACATGTGGACAAGTACATTAGCCTAAGTTGTAAAACACTTGGAGTTAAACACAATAAAATAAAATAAGACACGATAGTACCTGAAGGGAGAACCGAACCACAAAATTATTTGTTTATGTTGTTGAATATTAAATGGGGCTCGAAATCAAAAACATCATTCACACAAGTGAGTACCGGACTTTCCTTTGCTTTCGTAATTTCCATCTTCTCTAACAGATTTAATCTAACACAATTGGGGCATTCGTCTATAACTTCTACATTTTTAGATAGAGAAAACTGATTCTTTGAGGTTAGTAAATGATTTGCGAACGATGATTTGGTCTCAGTTATATCGGAATTTTTATATTTGTTGAAAATAAACCATACGTGGATGATATCTGTATAATTTGAAACGGAGGGGAGGAAATGTTGAGTCAGTTTGTGGAGTTTGCATGTTCGTTACATAATAAAATTACTTTCACTTTGGAGAAGGAAATGGAAGGTAGATTGTCGTTTTTGGACCTTTTGTTAATAAGAGACAATGACCATATTAGTTTTGAAGTAAACAGAAAACGGTCAGCCACAGATAACATTATTCAATTTTCTTCCAATTCTCCTTATACTCAAAAGTTTGCAATATTCAATTCTTTCTTTTATATGCTATTTAAATTTCCTCTGAATAAGAAAACATTTTCAAAGGAGTTGTGTCTAATATAACAAATCGCGTTAAACAACGGTTTTAAAATGAACGCAATCAACAAACTTTATTATAAATATGTCAACAAATACAAGCTCTCATATAATATCTTATATATTAACTCCAATACAAATAGTCGCAGATGTTTAACATTTTTCGGACACATGTCATATCAGTTGGCGAAGTTTTTTAGGAAATTTAACATGTCTTTAATTTTTAAAACCAAAAAGACTTTAAAATATCACTTGGTGAATATTAAGAAAAAAGTTGATCGAATGTCGAAATCGGGAGTTTATGCCTTGAACTGTAGAGATTGCCCTCCGGTGTACGTCGGACAGTCTGAAATGAAGTTTTCCACAAGGTTGAAGGACCATTTAAGTTTCTTTAACAAATATAAAAACTCCGATATAACTAAACCCAAATCAGCGTTTGCAAATCATTTACTAACCTCAAAGCATCAGTTTTCTCCATCTAAAATTGTAGAAATTTTACACGAATGCCCCAAGCGTGTTAGATTAAATCTGTTAGCGAAGCCGGAAATTACGAAAGCAAAGAAAAGTCGGGTACTCACTTGTGTGAATGAAGTTTCTGATTTCGAGCCCCATCTAATATTCAAGAATATAAACGAATAATTGTGTGGTTAGGTTCTCCCTTCCGGTACTATCGTGCATGTCTTATTTTATTTTATTGTGTTTAATTCCAAGTGTTTTACAACTTGTGCTAAAATACTTGTCCACGTGTTCACTTCAACGTATCTACTACACTATGTGATTCAAGTTCGTCCTTATTCCCTTTTTATGGTTTTGTCTCCCTTTATATATACAGGGTGACCAGGGTGTCCCAACTCTATTTATACACGAAATATCTTCTTCCCTGTTCATGATATAAAAAAAGTTTCAATAGAACTAGTTCTTGGTTTAAGAAACTACTTCTACAGGGAGTACATTTAAGTATACAGGGTGCCTCAAAAGTACAATTTTTAATATCAACTTTACTTTTTTAAATAGGACACCCTATATTTTATGTCAAATATTGCTTCTTCAATCAATTCTTTATCAAAAATCTATGATATGTTCTATGCCTAATGTGGTCCGTTTCCTAGATAATGGTAAGATTAAATTAGTATCAAAACTTTGAAAATGCTTTGAAATATTAGGTAAACAATAATTACCTATTACTATAGTAACAAACTAGTGACATTTTAATATAAATTTTGACATTTCTAACAGTGATATAAATTTTTAACTAGAAGATAAGAGGTCAAAGTAGTAAGTAATTTTTATAACTATGCCATCACTTTTTACTCCGAACGAATATGTTGACATGCTGTTAATCTACGGCGAGTGCGAGAAAAAATCGCGGGATGCACAACGGTTATACAGGGAGCGGTTTCCAGATCGTCCAAAACTATCGCTTTGCACTTTTGCAAATGTGGAAAGAAAAATGCGAACGGGTTCTTTTCCTGCCTCGAGGGGTTCACAACATGCTCGACCAGTAAGAAACGAAACTAACATAATAAATGTCCTTGCACTCATATAGTACTAAACCCTCATGTGTCAGTAAGAGGCATATCAGAAGAACCGGGTATTAGCAAGACTTCAGTGCAGCGAATTCTAATTAACAACGGATACCACCCTTTTAAAGTTCATCTGGTACAAGCTCTATGGCCTAATGATTATGAAAGACGATTGGAATTCATCGCCTTTTTGACTACACAGTTAAATGAGGATCCACGGTTTCTGAAAAAAATTATGTGGAGTGATGAATCGCGATTCCACAATAACGGAATCGTGAATCGTCATAACATTCATTATTGGTCGGTTGAAAATCCACATTGGGTTCGGGAAACTCATTTCCAAAATATCTGGGGAGTAAATGTGTGGTGTGGTCTCTTTAATGGACGATTAATTGGGCCACACTTTTATGAAGGTACGTTAAACGGTCAAAGGTATTTAAATTTTTTAATCGAGGTCTTACCTACGCTTTTGGAAGAAGTTCCCATAAGCGAACGTTATAATATCTAAATTAGGAAAGGGGCTGAGTGCACCATCAAAGATTAAGAAAGAATTTCTTTAATTTTTGTACTTAGTGCAAGTTTATTAAATAAAATCATATCCGTAGAGCGCTTTCGGCAGTTACGCCATCATCAGTACTACCTACAAAGCAAGAAAAGAAAAAAGAAAAATCAACAATTGTGAAATTTTACGAATCTTTGATAGTTAAAGTTAATTGAAAATCTTAGATAAAAGTTAATGTAAAAATTCTCACCAATTTCTCGTTACTTACTTTGTCAAAATATACCCAACCACAAAACACAACATACCTACAGGTATATGTATAAAACTTAAAACATTAAAATTTGATATAAATTACATGATGATATTAAAAAACTTTAAAAGCGTCCATTTTACTAGAGGGAACTAACCTTGATGATGTAAAAAACATGTACCACGCATGCTATTGTGTGCAGGGAGTACCATTGACATATTGTTGGTATTATTTCCTGGCGGTAAAATTTGAATTTAAATTTAAACATTTTGTATGATATGATAAAGAAAACAATATAGGCATCACCATTACAAGTGATGCAAAGATGGTGGTATAACTTGCAGGCGTTAAATTTTAATTTTAATAATATGTATGAAAATCTTTTTTGTATGTGAGGTTGAATTCATCAAAAACGTCAGATGTTAAAGAAAAACAGAGACAAAGATAGATAATTCAAAGAACTCGCAAATGTGATGTAAGGATAAGGTTCTATGACAAAACAAAAGTTTTGTGTAAGCAATATAGTTACAGAGAGAGATAGAAGTCAAAAATAGACGACAGAATGGTGGGGGCATAACAAAAACAATTAAACTTTAAAAACATTTTTAAAAATTTTTTTGTTATAGTTATGTTATAGTTATATTTTGTTCGTAGAGCAGAATAACAAAAATTTTTTAAAGTTTAATTGTTTTTGTTATGCCCCCACCATTCTGTCGTCTATTTTTGACTTCTATCTCTCTCTGTAACTATATTGCTTACACAAAACTTTGGTTTTGTCTTAGAACCTTATCCTTACATCACATTTGCGAGTTTTTTGAATTATCTATCTTTGTCTCTGTTTTTCTTTAACATCTGACGTTTTTGATGAATTCAACCTCACATACAAAAAAGATTTTCATACATATCATTAAAATTAAAATTTAACGCCTGCAAGTTATACCACCATCTTTGCATCACTTGTAATGGTGATGCCTATATTGTTTTCTTTAATATATCATACATAATGTTTAAATTTAAATTCAAATTTTACCGCCAGGAAATAATACCAACAATATGTCAATGGTACTCCCTGCACACAATAGCATGCGTGGTACATGTTTTTTACATCATCAAGGTTAGTTCCCTTTAGTAAAATGGACGCGTTTAAAGTTTTTTAATATCATCATGTAATTTATATCGCCTTTAGGCACCAAATTTTAATGTTTTAAGTTTTATACATATACCTGTATGTTGTGTTTTGTGGTTGGTTATATTTTGACAAAGTAAGTAACGAGAAATTGCTGAGAATTTTTACATTGACTTTTATCTAAGATTTTCAATTAACTTTAACTATCAAAGATTTGTAAAATTTCACAATTGTTGATTTTTCCTTTTTCTTTTCTTGCTTTGTAGGTAGTACTGATGATGGCGTAACTGCCGAAAGCGCTCTACGGATATGATTTTATTCAATAAACTTGCACTAAGTACAAAAATTAAAGAAATTCTTTCTTAGTTTTAATATCTGGCTTCAACAAGATGGTGCTCCGCCACATAACTCCCGGATTGTATCAGATTATTTAGACAATAATTATGGGAGAAACTGGATTGGGAATCGAGGACCTGTCAGGTGGCCAGCACGATCGCCGGATCTAACACCTTTAGATTTTTATTTGTGGGGATATTTAAAGCAGGTAGTTTATACTGAAATCCAAACAATTTGGAGGATTTAAAAAATAAAATTTCATGCGCCTGTAGAGAAATTCCAGCAGAAGTTATAAGGTCTGCCTGCACTACGGAACTCCTCAAAAGATACGAGATATGTCAGACCGAACATGGTCGTCACTTTGAGCATCTCTTATAATATCATTGTTATTTTTTTTTTTTTTATTTTACGTTCATTTTAAATGTATTTTAATTAATAAACACATCAGAAAATTATATTTCTAATTATCTCGAAAACGGACAACATTATGCATGTAACATATTATACATTTGTGATAGAGAATTCATTGAAGAAGCAATATTTGACATAAAGTATAGGGTATCCTATTTAAAAAAGTAAAGTTGATATTAAAAATTGTACTTTTGAGGCACCCTGTATACTTAAATGTACTCCCAGTAAAAGTAGTTCTTTAAACCAAAAACTATTTCTCTTGAAACTATTTTTATATAATGAACAGGAGAGAAGATATTTCGTGTATAAATAGAGTTGGGACACCCTCCCAACAAACATATATAGTCTTAGCGACCTCCAATTTAGAGAAAATGACCTATTGAAGTAAAAAATAGTCTATTTTTGACTTCAAAATCGGCTTCTCAGACAAAATGGTTAAAAAGACGAACCGCTTGGTCAAAAGAAAGTAATTCAAACTTAGTATTACTGCTTCAAAGCCTGAAAATATAAGAGGCCCAAGAAATGGTCCAAAATAGGAGATATTTACTTTGTAAACCGACTTGATAGTCAGGTCTAAATAAAGTCAATGATCAAAGATAAAACAGGTTATTTTTTACCTTAGATTGGGCCTTAAAGCTTAAAAATCTTTTAGGCTCATAAATGAAGGCTAAATCACTTGGTTTTGTCTTTAATGTATCTTTATGGTCAGGTAACAATGTGAAGATTTCCTTAGGTATTACTACCCCATATTACTCTAATATTTTGTCCTCAAATCCCAGAATACTTTAAGGTATAAAATATATTACAGTATGGCTTACTGAATTTCTTTATAGCCAAATAGTCCTCTGGTTTTGACCTCAAAGTAATTTTATCCGGACATTAGGCCGCATATTCCAAAAAAAAGTTCTTTAAAGAGATTCTGGCATCAAAATCGGTAAAAAGTAATGTTGATTATAACGTCGTTGTGCTGCGGTGAATTCTGGGCAATAATTTAGGATATCACTTTATAATTACACATTACACCCTCAATTACACCACGATGAAGAAAAATAAATTATTTCGGTTTTCAAGTAAATACTATCGTAATCTGAGGAAGTTACAACAAAATAACCCTAGTGAGTTAGCTAGAAACAGGGATCATAATCAAAATGGGGGACAGGAATCGCTTAGGGTAACAGCATCTACTTCAGCTGCAGCTTTTACGACAACTTTAAATACGAATATAGAAGACGAGGTTCTCAGCAGTTCCAGTGAGGAATCGGATTTGGATGACAAGTTTATAATAGGCAAATTGCCTCTTATAGAAGATTTAAGGTTATGTGCTTTACCACATAAAATTTTCCCACTTGTGAGGTACATATGAGTAGTCCAAAGAGGAACTTGACCCTCTCCTTTTTAAAACTGCCACTATTTTAAAACAATCGGTGTCCATTTTGCTAAATAAAAGAGGGCAACCGCTAACAATAAACCACGGAAAGGAAAATGTAGGAACCATAAACTAAGGAAGTGTACTGTGGCAGGAATAACGAAAGCCGCCAACTGCCGGCACTGCTGCTAAAATCTGCCAAAAAGTTAGGTTATACAGATTAGAATGGTAGTGGCTAGTAATCCGTCGGGAGCAAAATAACCAACTCGCATAGAAACAGTTTTATCGAGCAACGACCCTACATAGGCCCTGCAAACCCCTTAAATACCTAATTTAGACTTTGTATACCCTTGTTGTAAATTTAGGCCGTATAGATGAATATTTCTCTTAATTTAGACCTGACTATCAAGAAAAAAAGTCCTAAATAGGAAATTTTCTCCTAGCGTAACCTAATACGGACCACTACGGACTGACTTACAGGTCCAATTTATTTTAAAGTCGAAACTAGAGGAAATTATGACTTTTAGGATAAATATTTCACTGACGCCATATTTTTTAAATAATACTTTTTTATCTTAAAATAATTTTGTAAAATTACTCGTAACAATAAAAGAAAAACAAATATATTACACAAACTTAGCAAATAAATGAAGTACGTATTCGTCCGAGCCCAAAATATAAGCTATATTTTAAATTTTTTGTGTTGACGATCATAATTATCCCTGTTTTTTATAATTAAATGCATTTTTTTCGGGGGCGCGCTTTGTTTTTCAAGGCAGAATTGAAATCTACACGAAAAATTTTCACGCGCACCTAATTTTTCATCCCACCTTGCTTCCAATAACGATTTAGAAGTAGCCATACTACCAATTTAATATCTAAATAACTACTCCATCTTTAAAATAAACAACTTGACATGACATGGCGATTTAAGAAAACTCCTGGGCTTTGTTATTATAATAAAAACAACATATCTTTTTCTAAAATTGTGGTTATGATTTAAATGAACTTTATAGTCCATAACAGGTTCATATTAGGCCCACAAAGGTTAAATATAGGTAAAAACACTTCTTTTATACCCCGAACAAGGCTGCGCGGCCTTGTCTATGAAGCCCAGTTCTCCTAATGACAGGTGCTTTTTACCAGTTTATTACCTTGGTTTTTGTCCCCACTTAGGTGATTTAGTGGTCTATATCACTTATTTCTGACTATGTAAAGCGGTCTGTGTGGCCTTTTAGTTATAACCTTAGGTAAAAATTACCTCTTTTGGACTATAATTGTTTGTTGGGCTATTATACAAAATGCATTTTACAAGTATAACTGGAAATAAGGGAAATAACATTAGCTTATAAAGGCTTCTCCACCTCGCAACCAGTTGGGAAATACATTGCCCGTTTTTGACCGTGTCAATCTCAACAACTGAGAACTATGAATGTAAAGGTTCCAAAACATCCAGAAGACCAGTTCAATTGCATTGTCAAAAATAGAAGAAAGATTCGAATAAACAAAACAACATTACACAGTTTTCAATTTTCTTAACGACCTAAATAATATCATTAAAACAGGTAAATCAAATAGGTATATACAATGTAAATCTGTGGAAAGTATGTTACATTAATCCATCTTACACTGAAAAAGATATTATAACTGAAGATTTATGCGATAAATTGACAACGTTGCACTCTATATTTCCCATGAAGTAAAAATGTAACCTGTGACTATGGCTGGCGGGGAAACAAACTTTTCAAAACTTAAAATAATAAAATATTATTTGAGATCAACAATGGGACAAGAAAGGCTTTCAGATTTATCAATTTTTAGTATCGAAAAGGATATTTCGTAAGATATAAATGTATCAGATATTATAACAGAATTTGTATTTAAAAATGCAAGAAAAGCAAACATTATTTAAGCTTTTTGACTTTACTAAATATATGTGTTATTAGATATGTGTGTGTATGTATATGTATTTAATATTACGTATGCATTTGGTTATTATATTAATAAATTAATAATTATTATGTTAGGTTGTAAAATTTTAAAAAAACTGAAGTTATTATATTTTCTGTAATTCGTTGTTTCATTTAAGGTAAAAATATTTCAGAGAAACAATTAATTCATATGGTATGACGGGGGGGCAAACCTATTCTTCTCGCATACGGGTGGCAGCTACCCTAGCAACGGCTCTATCAGCAAATAATGGAATATGTTTATGCATAGTTTAAAAATATTATTTAATGAGAACTTCCCTCTAAAGCTTTGGGGTAAAAAACAAAATATAAAGTCCCTTGATAACCCTAATCCCCTACACTGCAATAGTAAGAGGAGGTTAGATATACTGTTAATGCTATTAAAACATAATCAATCATGTAAAGAAATGTATAAGAAAGAGAAAAGGTTTATGACCAAATCTTACTGCGCGATGAGCAGGTTAAAAAATTCTGATAATAAGGCAAAATGTATGTGGGCAATCTGTAAAGAAATAAAAGGAAAATAAAAAAATAAAACAGAAAAATTATTTTAAATTAAAAGAATAGTGTTTTTATTTATGTCTGTTATTTTATCTTTTGTGATTATGACGTCATTTCTTTTCGTGTTTCCTTGTCGTTTCACAACTTAAAATAAAGAAGTTTATTACTATTATTACTACATTCAAAGCAATCTTCGATGAGCATAAATTTTATTCATTTATTTTTAGGACTTAAGAAACTTTAGTTTCTGTAAAAACTATTAAAGTTTTACCTCCCCCCCTTCCCCATGCTTCTATATTTAAATGATCAAGACATAATCAAGACAATGTTAAATTTTAACCCCAATTTTATCTTACTTCTTTTTTACAAGTACTTATTCAAACTTGCACGAGCTGTTTTCTTCACATTTACGAACACAACGGTAAGTTTCCCAACATGGTACTGCCCATGGACTCGACTTAAGGGGCCTCTTTTGTAAAAGAACAAGAGCTCTTTTTCGGGGGCTATTTGTTGCCACCTCTCCAAAGTTCTATTGCGTAGCTACTTATTCTGTAGATATAGTTATCTTACTTGCAAAAATATGCTATCATCTCCGTACTAACAACGACCCTGTATAATGCCGTGTGCTTCTAAAATTAAGGCTATTCGAGGAAGTCCGTAAATAGCACAATTGCTAGTAAAACTATTTGTAAATCAAACACAAAAATTTGAATGCTAATACTGACTACAGTTGGAAAATTAAATAAATTATCGTAGTATTAAGAATAATGATTGTAGATATAATGTAGTATTTGCATGACAGAGCTAGATATCAGATTTGATTCCATAAAGTAGGTATACCTGGTCTCATATAGGTCATTCTTAAATAGAAATAACTTACGACAGAATGAAACCAATTTCGTACATTAAAGTCAACTCTTTCACCAAATCAAATCTAAATATTTTAAAAAAACCAGAAAAGCCAATACAGGACTACTATTGCATTTGCAACATTTTGAGACTATGCACAACCGTCTGTCGACTATTGGGATTATTTCCATACATATGGGAACATGTTAACGGAAGATGCATCTGTCGAAGATCATATTTTTGGATGTTCTACAGTCTGATGTTGACTACAGTTTTATTGGTAGCATCATTCAACTTCAAAGGAAGTTTTAAATTTAATTTTAACGATTTTCATGAACTCATGGAATCATTAAGCAGTTTTGTAAACTGTATATTTATAAGCTTAACGATCTTGCTTCTATTTAAAGTTGACGTTTGGATTAAAGTTTCGAAGATTTTAAGTAAGGTCAATAAAAATCACCTGTTTTGTCAGCAATCGAGGAAAATTACAAAAAATCTACTGAGCAAAATTATGACCGTTACACTGATAATGATTAGTTTACAAATTATTTGTTTTATCGTTTTAAAGTACCTTTTTGCTTCGTCGCTGTCCTTGAATATATTGTTTTTCAGAAATCTACAAATAGTGCCATTCGCGAATTTTACCTTTTGGGTTTCATGTAAGTACCTATATATACAGAGTTTTAACTTAAAACACCCAGGGCCTTTATCTCGAAAACGGATAGATATTAAAAGCCGTCCTTAGGTAGGATCACTTTACATTTTTTAAAGAAAACGTTAATGCAACTCCTTGGACGACCTGAGCGTCGCGACGATTCAAAAATATAAATCGATTGCAGGAACTTCGAAAGCAGGAACAATTGAAAGAACTTTAAATTTGAAAACTTTTTTGTCATTATAGCCTAATTCGATTATTTCACTCGTTTTTAAGGTATTCAAGGAGTGCATATGAAAAAGTTAAATTTTATATCAAAGAATTGTAAAAACGTCAGAGAACTTGACATCTCGTCTACCTGCTAGGTGCCTACAGATTACAGGTTGCATTGAAATATACCTGTTATGAAATAGTAGTTCTCTGCAAATATTTTGGAACAGTTTTTACACCGAGCTAAGACCCCTAAGTTTATTATATTTAAAGTATTAGCTGTACAGGGTGTCCCATTTTCGATGATTTTAGGGGGAATTGGAGTTATTATCAAAGATAGAGACTTGCGGTTTCCTCGTCAGGTCAGGTCAGGTATGCTTCAAATACGTATGCAAATCAGAAATTTCTCTGGTAAAGCAAAGGAAAATTGACCACTCAAAGACGGTATTAAAACCAAGTTCCCAAATGATTTCACAAAATAATACTAACAATAATATGATCGAAACGTCAAATGTTGCCAATAGGGTCAAAAAACCGGTTTCTGGTGGATGAATCCCCAAAAAGGCTACGCCTACCCCCCCCCCCCATTGTTATTCGAAATAAGGATAAGTAAAGAAGCTTGGTAAGATATTGTAGCATTTTTAATTTTTAAATGCTAAATTATTAACAATTATTCATATTCCCAAAGTCCAGCGCATTCACCCTACAATAGTTTAATAGGTAGTACCAGTTATGGGCGTTGCAGATAATAAGTGACGGGTGGACGTTCGCGCAGTACCCTGGTGAGGTACGATTTAGCTCCCCGCGGAATTGGTGTGGATTCTTTGTCGAGCATCGGAGAATCACGTTCATTTTTAATGCTCGAAGTTTTTTTTGAGAGTTTTTTGGCACCATGTAAAGGTACTTTCGGGAACACTTCCCATAATTTTAAGTGGATTTTTAGTATAAATGTCCAGATATTGTTTTTGCCGTGTTGTGAATCCGAAATGGTGGTAGTGCACCCTTAGTAAAGAGGGTTTCACGCTAGGTTTAATAACTAGGCGTTATTGTGCCTGTGGTTTTGGACCCATTTAGAATTGTTCATCTCAGGGACTAGTTCAATCCAGGAACTTAGTAAAGCTCCCTTCAGTTCCATCAATGGACTCCCATAGGTCTGCAATCAGCTGCGTTGCAAGATCCGGTTCCTAGACGGAGTCATGTGGTAAGGCTACCAACACCCTTGCCGTCCAGAAGCTGTTGTTCCAGCCAAAGCATCAATGGACCTAAGGCCAGTTCTTTCCGTTATTATTTCTTAACGATTTTACAATACACCGTAACCATTTTACTTCACTTACTTTATCATTTTTTATAAGGGTGCATAAGCGGGATGTTGCCCGTGTCGACATCTCGAAGTAATCATTTTTCATTTAATAATCTAGCAATGTAAGCAAGTCTTCTGATCGTCCCTCATTACCTACGTTTTTTTAATTTTTTCGGTAATATGATTGTATATAAATGTACATAAAAGGGATATATCTTTGGCCAAAGAATATACTAGGTACTTAGCGTCGAAAATTTTTTTTAGCTTCAATGCATAACTTTTAAGTTACTTTTACATCAGAATACGTTGCATTTTTAAATCTCAATTAATACAGAAATACTTAATAATCATACTTAAACCGCAATAGTCTCAGGATAATGATAATATTATGTTCGCCTTTTTTCTTGTACATAATTAACCCCCCTTAACGTCACTAATTTAATTACTATTAAAGACTGATTGAAAGCTATCCCAATGTTTAAGATTTATTTTAATTTTCACCACCTCACCTTATAGAGCTCATTTCCCAGTTTGAAGCTCTATCTACTCTATTAACAAAAAAAAACTGGGTGGCGCCCTACAAAAAAGTGTAAGTATTCCTAACCCAGGACCAACACCGCTCTCCGGTGAAAAGCAGCCGTCAGCGAGTGCTACTTTTTGGAAAAGCTTCAAGTTTCCCCAATTTGTAGTCACAATATTTAAGTGCCAATGATAATGATTACGGAGGGACTAAAAATATAATAATTACGGCTGAGCCATAACTGTACCGGAGGGAGTAAAAATTCACCCCCAACATCCGCAGACTCGAACAACCTGCCGTATCACTTCTTCAGATTTCAGGAATAAAAGGAGCTGCATGTGGTTCTTCGTGGAGTCCTGGAGGGTTGGTCGGAATCGAAACCTGAAGATCTGCGAGAGTTGGGTTTAACACCTTCTCGTGTCATAAGATGGCACAATAAAAGCGGTAACAAAATGCATTTGGTGCTGATGTTCTGTCGAAGTCTCAAAAACGTCTTTGATCTTGCCTAACTTTACCATATGTCAATCAGAGTCGAAGCTCAAAAGCCACGAGCCACCACTTCCTAATGTCATAGATGCCAGCTCTTTGCGCATTCACACTTTAGATGCACTGCAGCTGTCAATTCGAACTTTTCATATGAATGCACAATGAATACCTTGCCAACTACCAGGGATGTGCTGACAGTAATGTCACAAATAGAACGCCAGCAGCTAAGGATCTGGAGACAGCATTGCAAGTCACCTTCCTGGCTGAGTTTACCAAAGTTATGCATGCGCAGGTCAAAAACATGTTAGCAACAATCGCGCTTTCTGCCAATTGATGGC
Source organism: Polydrusus tereticollis (assembly GCA_963920685.1). Classification (NCBI taxonomy): domain Eukaryota; kingdom Metazoa; phylum Arthropoda; class Insecta; order Coleoptera; family Curculionidae; genus Polydrusus; species Polydrusus tereticollis. The sequence continues at coordinate 120,973,147 of OY987326.1, forward strand.
TCTGCAGTTCAAAGTTGCCTTGATCAAAATTGCCACGTTTAGCATTAACAGAATCACCGGTAAAGAACTTGAACTTATTATTTTATCGAGGAGCACGGCATTAATGTGCTTTTGATCCAGGAAACATGACTGGGCAAAGATTCACATTTTCAAATTACAATATGCACAGAAGTGGCAGGTCGAATAGACCTGGTGGTGGAACTATGATCCTGTTAAAAAAGCACATCTTTACCCAAACCGTGCCGGATCCCGATTGTGTACACATTGAAGGGACCTATGTAGTTATAAACATGAAAAATGGTAAGCGCGTGTACCTGGGCTCGGTTTACTGTAGCGTAATATTTGATAGCAACAAGGTAACTTTAAAGGCGGGGACCCCTATGCCAAATAAGTGGGGTTATAGAGTGACAGAGGCAAGAGGTCTTACCCTGTGTAATTATTCTGATATTTTTAATATCCACATTTTTCCACCGGAGACTCACACTCACCTGTTTGCGCGTGGGTTACCGGAGATTCTGGACATCATTGTGATGAAGAATACAGAACAAATATCTCGGCCAGTAGTGCTAAACGAACTCACCTCTCGGTCGTAGTTGAGCTTGAAGATCCCCCCCGTGAAAAAAATTAAACCCTTCCTCCCTTTGCGAGGACCGCAGTAGATAGACCAAGCAACCGAAAAACTGACTAACAACATAAACGCGGCTCTGACTAACGCTTCGATCACTACTGAGAATTTGTAGGCTGCTATTAGGGAAAAATAGAGTTAAAAACAGAACGTACCCGACTAGAGATCCGCGAATAAAAGCTGAAGCCAGCAGACTAAACCAAATCAGTAAACAGCGAATAGGTAAACGTTAATCCTCTCTCTGGGAAAGCAGGATAAGGGATCTCAATATAAAAGACGGTAGCATTTCCCCTCGCTCCGTTGCTGTATAATGAATGAGTTCATGATATCCCAAATTTAACGAGTTGTTCTTATTTGCTAGCGACACTGAAATTACTTCAGTTTCTGATCAACCGTGGCTGGTGGTGGCTAGATTGCAGAAGCACATACGAGATTTAGACAAGTGACTTTTGAGATGGAGGGTTAGCCTGAATCCTGCCATGACGAAGGTCATTTTTTTCTCGAAGAGCAGAGTCAGCAGACCCTAGACTAGGTTCTTGGTTAACGTCATTCAGATAAATTGGGTCCAAGAAGTTAAGTACTTGGGACTTGATTTTGATGAGAGACTAAATTAGAAAAAGTTGCCAATCAACTTCGTTCTATATACTGTGTGTTAAATAAAAGGAACAAGATAGGTTATAGAACTTAAGTTAATTTATACAAAATCTCGTCAGGCCGGTCCTGACTTATAGAGTGCGAACAAGGTGCGCCATAAGCAGGACAGCGCATAACAAGTTCCAGGTGCTACAAAATAGAGCGTTAAAAATAATTTCGGACGCTCCGAGATATACTGTAAATTGAATACAATAAAGAGACTTTGAAATATCGACACTGACGGAATTTTATAACAAGCAATAGTGGAGAGGCACTAACGATGAGAGCCTCGACAAATCAAGCCTTTTTAAGCTGAGAGGAGAAAAGGTCTAAAAATACGCGAATTTTCCCCCTTAAATGATCCAGGGCGTCGCTCAAATTCATTTCTGTATTTAATGTTTGGCCAACAAAGGTCCCAAAGACTAATACATGCCTGACTTGAAAGAGAGAGAGAGATCCAGAGGAATAACAGTTGGTCATGGCCAATTAATTAGAAACGAATGAAATATTCCAAAACTTGACAGATTTGTCAGATTCTTGCTTTTTATTACATTAAACATTTACGATAATTATAAAAAGTACCTATGATATGTTGATATATTTTATACAATGCAATGAAAATTCCCAAGATGCTTCTGAACTATATTTCAATAGGTGTATTCCCTACTTGTGTGTTACTTTATAAATTGTTCAAAATGGTTACCATTGTTTCGTAAGAACAAGTGCAGCCGATATTCTGTTCGCGTACCCTTTAAACTGTCTCAAGTGAAATAGCTCTACATTTTTGAATAATCTTTTGCTGGAGAAGCTTAATTGAATCTGATCGTGGTTTATATACAATAGATTTGAAGTGACCTCACAAAAAGGAATCGAGTGGTGTCAGATCTGGTGACCTAGATGGTCATACAATAGGACCTCTTCTACAAATCCACTGCTCCGGATAATAATTATCCAACCACTCCCGTATTCGCCGTATGTAATAGGGAGCTGCTTAGTCTTGCTGGAAATATAGCAGATGTTCATCTAAAGCAAGATCTCCATTAACGTTCCTTTGATTTCGTTAAGATAATTTTTTATATCCGGCGATTGTTTTCGTTCATATTAGGTATCCAGAAAGAAGGCAACCATTTTCAGAAATAAATGCTCGTTTGAAAACAAATCTAGTTAAGAGCTGGTCGTTTATTCAGCCACGTCACAAAATATACAAAAGAGACAGGGGAGAAAAGAAATAAATGTTTTATCTTACGCAGAAGCAACGGCTTCATCATGCTGTAGAAAAATAGAGAAAGAAGTTGGTGTAGCAACCTCTGACGATCAGAGAATTTTCAAAAAATATAAATACCATCCTTATTAATTTAAAGTAGTGCAAAATTTACGCCCCGGAGATGTCGAGCGTCGAATAACATGTTGCCAATGGTATTTAGAACAAATCCGCACCAACGCATCTTTGTTGTCATCGGTCTGACGAATGTTATTTTTCAAGCGCAGGAGTTTTTACCGTCATAATACGAGGCATTGGTAAAAATTGGCAGAAAATCACCATTTAGTTTTTGAAAGGGCACAAGAACGGTGCTTCTGGGTCGGTGAATAATGTTTTATTTTGGGCAGGCGCATAGTCTTTCGGATGTATGACGGGGGTCTCACGGCACGAAAAATATTCCATTGGCCCATTTCAATTGTATCTACCTTTAACAAGACTGTGCTCCGGGACGCAACTCTTAAGGTCATTTCTGGACAAGAACTTCCCTCAAAGATGGATAGGTACACCATTTTAGTAACTATTTTATAAATTCTCTTCCTCGCGCTGGACCTTTAGATCAGAAATTCATAGATCACTACTATACTAATAAAAAATTTCTTCAAAATATTTGCCTAAGCATAATATATTATATCTGGTCTTCAAGATTGGGATCAACAAAGTTCCCAAATATGTACTAGATAAACTTATTAGACGTTCTGATCTGTACAATTTTTACTCACCATGGAGACTTGTATAGTGTGCCCAGACATAGGTACTTCTATTTGTTCGTCTGAGGTACTCCTGCATTTTTAGCGCTCTTTTAGTTACACTGCCGTTACCGCGATCAATTCCTCGCCTGATCGCATTAGAGCTGCCCCCGACTTCATTCTGTATGGGTGTGAGGGAGTTTTCGCTGGCGAGTTGCCAGTCGCGCTGAGAGTGGCACAGCTTTTAATACCATTGAATTTATTTTTTATTATCTAATCGCTTTTTATCAATGTAGATACCGGTGGTCCATTATAATTATCACCCCCCATTAACACTTTTATTTCAGGTTTTAGAAAAAAGTGTTAAATCAAGAAGTTGTAGGATATTTTCCGTAGAAATTTCTATACCTATTGAAACTTATACAGGGTGTCTCAAATAAGTGTGGCGAAATGAAGTTGTGTTATTTAAAATGGGATACTCTGTATATTATACCATTACCATACCATACCAAATGCTAATATCAAAAATATATGACACATTATTGTTATGACATGTCGCCACGTGCAACATACCTAAGTATTTATACATTATGTGATGAAGTTCAATGTAAGGTCCCTTCCTTTTTGTCAGACTCTATAACCTTGCCGAAGAGCTGTAATACGGCGAAACGCGTCCAAGGATTGGGTCTGACGAAAAGAAAAGGGACAAACTTCTTTCTTTTATAGTTATAGAATTTTATAGAATACGCCAAAAACTAAATTTTGACTTAGTTGACCGTGCATCGCAATCTTGTCATGAATCGTTTTGTCTTTTGTTTTCACGTCTGTCTTTGTTTCATACTTACCACAATAATGATAAAACACAAGTTTTGTACCAATTTATAACACTTTATTTGAACTATATTACCCTATACCGGGTGTTGCATCGTCGAGCGGGACATAGGAAATCCCATGTAATTTTAAATGGGGTCAATTATTGGCTTCCCTAATTATTTTAGAGAAAAATTCTATTTAGGTTTATTAAAGAGCACTAAAACCCACATTCAAAAGAATAACTTTAGATATTTTTGAGCCCGTTTACGGGTTATCGCCGATTTCTTTTTAACTATTTCTCCTTTTTATGGCCACTAGTCAAGGTAAAAGATGACTGTCAAATAAAGTTGTCATTTTGAGGAATATTTGAACATCTTCTTAAATCCTAAAATTCTAACAATTTAATAGTACCTACCTATTAATTAGTAAAATATTGAAACATGTAAAATGTCATAATTAACCTTGTAATTGGATACTTTATTTTAGTTTTATTCAGATTAATTTGTACTCATAAATACACCTTTAATATTTTCGATGTACGAGTTTTTATAACAATAAAGCACACATTTCAAAATGACAACTTTATTTGACAGTCATCTTTTACCTTGACTGGTGCCCGCAAATACGGGGCCATAAAAAGGAGAAATAGTTAAAAAGAAATCGGCGATAACCCGTAAACGGGCTCATCAAAAATATCTAAAGTTATTCTTTTGAATGTGGGTTTTAGTGCTCTTTAATAAACCTAAATAGAATTTTTCTCTAAAATAATTAGGGAAGCCAATAATTGACCCCATTTAAAATTACATGGGATTTCCTATGTCCCGCTCGACGATGCAACACCCGGTATACATAACTCTGTAATAACAATAGATAATAATAATATAACACAAAAAATTATTTATTATTGTCTACCTATTTAGTTCTTGTAATCGGCTAAATGATGAAAGTGACCACCATTCATTTGAATACATAGTCGATAACCCTTCTTTAATTTACCTAAAGCTTTATTAAGCCAGTAAGGATGATTATTATTTATATTGGTTATTTCCCTCCTAATTTCTTCTTTAATTATACCTATTACTATTGTCGTTTCGTCTAAAATAAATTTTATTTTTTAAAAGACCCCACAAAAATGTATCTAGAAGTGTAAGATCTGGACTATTAGCTGGCCATATAATTGTCCCGCATCTGACAATCCATCTTAAATGTTTGTTATTAAGGTAGTCCCTAACTCTATCTATCGCCAGCATTGAACCTTCATAAAATATAGGGCCTAGAATATTATTTCTTCCAATTCCACACCAAACATTTATAGAACGTCGGCCAGAACGTCTAATTTCAAAATATTTTTCCGGATTTTCTATAGACCAGTAATGTAAATATTTTCTGTTGGGTACCCCTGCTGTCGTCAAAGATGATTCGTCGGTCCATAAAATTTTATGAAAAAAAAGTGGTTCATTGTCCAATATCTTCAGTATAAACCTACAAAATATCAGTCTTTGGGCTTTATTTTCCTCAGCTAGGTGCTGCACTTTTGTCTATTTAAAAGGGTGCCATTTATTTTTGCTTAAAGTTCTTCAAATTTTTCCAAAACTTAGGCAAAAATCCAGAACTCTGTCACGTATAGAGTTTAAAAGGATTTCTAATAAAGTATTGCATAGTTAACCAAACAAAATATAATATTAATAGACGCCTAATTCTTCATCTTGGTTTAAATTAGTATTTCTCTTTTTTCGCTTTAAGGATTTATTCCTTTAAAACAATACATAACCACGTTTAAATGCTTTTTTAGATGGTGCGTGCCTATTGTCATCTTCTTTATGGATTTCCATATATTCACGTCTTGCTTGAGCTGCATTATTATTATTTTTAATATACACGGTGATTCAAAAGTATTTTGACAAACTTTGGGAGGTAATAGCCGACAATATTTTAAGATTAAAACTTCTTATAACAGTGGTCCTTGGTGACTTCGTTACGGAGATAGAGGGTGTTGAAATGTTAAAAGAAATAGTAATAATTTTTAAATAACTCCTTAACGATTTTTTTTTTTATATGAAATTTAGTGAATTAAATAAGCATCTAAGGGCACTTATTTTTAAAGTACAACACGTTCGTAAATTTAACCAGTGGTGTCGGTACAAAATGTTGCTATAATATTTCTTGTGAAAAATATGCTACACCACTAACTTATTTTATTTTAACTTTTTTCTTATGAATTTACAACAAAAAAGATCACATGTATTTTTTTGATACGCGGGACGGTTTAAGGGTAAATGATTATTTTATTTGACTATACACAAATATTAATAAATGTGTTTTTAATTCAAAGATTTATTAAGGTATACCATTTAATTTAATTAAATAAATAAGTACGTTACAGAAATTAAATGATTTTTAAATAAATTGTTCGAAATGTCCACCTTCAGCCAAGATGCAGGCATCTAATCTTCTTTGCATGGAATCTCGTACGCGTGCTAAGATATCTGGTCTGTTTCTTATTACATTACTTCAAAACCATCGATTATTCGGTTTCTTAATACTTCTGGATATTCGACTGGCGTTTTGTAAACGATTGACTTCAAATGTCCCCACAAATAAAAATCAAGGGGATTTAAATCTGGGGACCTTGGTGGCCACGGTTGATTTCCTTCCTCAACTTCCCTACCGATCCATCGATTTGAATAAATTTGATTTAGATGAGTCCTGGCCACTATGCTGAAATAAGCGGGAGCTCCGTCATGCATAAACCATATATGTCTTCGAGTTTCCAAGGGTACATCATCCAATAAGGGAGGAAGTTCATTTTCCAAAAAGTGTCGGTACGTATCGCCATTAAGCCGAAGTGGAAGAAGAAAAGGTCCTGTCAAGTAATCGCCAACTATTCCTCCCCACACGTTTAATGAAAATTGGTACTGAGAATTTCGTTCAATAACTGCGTGGGGATTTTCCAAAGACCAGATATGGTTATTGTGAAAGTTTGTAATCGCACTCTGAGAAAAATTTGCCTCGTCCGTAAAAAGTACATAATTTAAAAATTGGGGATTTTCAGCAAATTTTTCCAAAAACCACTGACACGAATTAATGCGCTGAGGAAAGTCCCTGGGTAAAAGAGCTTCTACCCTTTGAATGTGGTACAACGTGCAGAATTCTCCAAACTGTGGCTTGGAATTGAGAGCATTAGCAATTATTCGGGTGCTTGTATCTGGATTTTCCACTATAGCGTTTAAAACAGCTTCTTCTAATTCTGGGGTTCGGGCTGTTCGTGGTCTTCCAGGAATGTCACGTGGCCTTGTAAAACTCCCTGTTTCAGCTAAAAGGCGGCGAAGATTTGTAAATGTTGCAGCAGCAGGCAGTACTCGGTTAGGATATCGCTCCTGATAAATTCGTCTCGCTTCTCGTGCATTTCCATCGGCAAGGCCATATACAAAATGCATGTCGGCTAAATGCGCATTATTTCTTAAATAATCCATAGTAGGTACCTTATAAACAATACTAATAATATCCAACCAAAAAAACCAAAGTGAAGAAATAAACCACATTAGCAACTAACTGTCAAATATGTTTTAATTTATCAACAAATGGATTTTCAAAGTTTTCTAAAGCCGCCTTGTAAAAATACAAAATATTAAAAAAACATTTTCAAAGCCGCCTGGTTAAAATACAAAATATTAAAAAATAACATACTAATAAATAAATATGTATGCCACTGAGAACGTATTATACTTAGAAAATAGGCATCTTCAGATGCCTTCCTTAGGCATATACTTATTTGTTTATTATTAAGTAAGTATGTATTCGTTAAAATACTTTAATAAATATTTGAGGGTATTTGTGAATTTAAGCCACATTTTTCAATATTGGTGTAAAGTCAAATAAAATAATCATTTACCCTTAAACCGTTCCTCGTATCAAAAGAACACACTTGATCTTTTTTGTTGTAAATGCAGCGGGGGGGGGGAGGTTCATAAAAAGAAAGTTAAAATAAAATAAGTTGGTGGTGTAGCATAGTTTTCACAAAAAATATGACAGCAACATTTTGTACCGACGCCACTGGTTAAATTTACGAACATGTTGAACTTTGAAAATAAATCTCATAAGATGCTCATTTAACTCACTAAATTTTATAAAAAAAAAATAACTCGTTAAGGAGTTATTTAAAAATTATTACTATTTCTTCTAACATTTCAACACCCTGTATCTCCGTAACGAAGTCGCCAAAGACCACTGTTTATAAGAACTTTTTCATCTTAAAATATTGTCGGCTATTACCTCCCGAAGTTTGTCAAAGTACCTACTTTTGAATCACCCTGTATAAAGAAATAATTTAAAATTTTTTGTCTTCAAAATACACCATAATTATACAGTTTTATTATTTAATTCTTGCCAAAATCAAGTATTAAAGATATCCTTAATGTCATAATTAAACAAGAGACAAGACGATTCATGACAAGATGGCGATGCACGGCCAACTAAGTCAAAATTTAGTTTTTGGCCTATTCTGGGCCAAACATTAAACATAACTATAATGTATCATATATTTTTGAAATCAGAATTTAAAGGGCTCCCTCATAATGGTATAATATACACAGGGTATCCCATTTTAAAAAACATAACTTTATTTCGCCACATTTATTTGGGATACCCTGCATAAATTTCAATAGGCGTAAAAAATTCTCCGGAGAGTATCCTACAACTTTTGAATTTAACGCTTTTTCTAAAACCTGAAATAAGAGAGTTAATGGGGGGTGACGTATATAATGGATCACCCGGTACTCATTACTGTCTCTACCATTACCCATAATAATTAGTTTCTGAGTTAGTTCTTAGTTCTTCGAAAATCGTATTTATCAATCTCTCTTAAAAAAATATCTTTATATCTTTAAACTCTTAAACAGTTTCTGTGAACCTTCTCTTTTTCCTTAATTCTTCTTTTTTCTTCCCTTTTGATTTGTATGATAATATGTATTATCTATTTAGCCATTAGAATCAGTAATCACTTTCTACAGGGTGGTCGTATATGAGCAGCCATAGTTGGATACCGCCAGCCACTTTCTAACTATCGGCTGTACGTATCTAATTGAATAAAGACAGTATTATTATCTCCCGATTTTTCGTTTTGGATTTTTTTGTGGGGTAACATGTAAAATCAAGTACCTATATAAGATACAACATGAATTTCTAGCGAAACTTCGTGAGGCAATTGGGTTGGCATACCAAACTCTTCATAATAGATCCATGATTCTTTTTAATATGATTGAAAGAATAACAAAAATGTGACAATTTTTATTCAAGAAATCAGTCGGGATTTTAATAATCATCTTTAAAAAACCCTGGGTAGTTGTTTTTACTTTCAATGTTTTTTTTTCTAATATTGACACTTCAGTTTCTTCGCAATAAAATTTCTGTATTTAAGTTCTATAATATCATCGTTGTTTTCAGTAATAAATTGAATGCTAATTAAGTATTTACCTACAACTAAAAATAGAAAAGCATTAAAATTAACTTCTATTGAATCTTTATAGTAATTATTATTGGGTGTATTTTGTTGAAAAAATGTTACTACTCTTAGATCGATTCAGAATTACTGAACCGATTACCTGATCTGGAATCGATACAAGAGTTTTAATAAAACACGTCAATTATTGGAAAAATGTTTGATTTGGCCATTGGTTAATATCTAAAAAACTGACATTTTTAGAAAAAAAACTGGAAATACGGTGTCTAAAAAGCGAAGTTTTTGAAAATAGCCCTGTATATTAAAAATGACGACAGCCATGACAAATTTGACACCGGAATATTTCGTTTCGGTAAAAAGTAACTCACGCGAAAACCACAACTCTATATCTTTGAAAATTTCATAAATTTATTTTCAACCAATTAGAAGGCTCCTTTTTGTTTACGTTGCTTATAGCAACGGGAGATTATCGCGATAATTTTGTTAGTTCCTATTAATTTAATGGAATTAATAAGTGATAATTTTTCTGTCAAAAATGAAGTGCTTTAACTCTATCTATTGGCAAAAGTCACTCAGAATAAAATCAAAATACATTTTGTTGCTAATAAGTTACTAAACGTCAAAGTAAAATTCTCTTGTGAAAATACAATATGTAATATTTTTCTAAAATCATCGGAAATAATTTTTTTAAGCTTTAGTTGAAACTATGTACACATAATTTCAGATGTTATGGTTGGAAACGAATTAATGTTTTAAATGTTCCTGAAATTTAAGTAATAAACCTTAGTTACTAACAAGTAAAATCAACTTCTATTGTAAAAATATAGAGCGTCATATTTAACTAAACTGATCAAAAATATGTTTTTTTAAGTTTTATTTGAAACTATGTTGATATGTAATATCAGATATTATGGTTGAAAACGAATTAGGGTTTCTAATGTTCCTGAAATTTTAGTAATAAACCTTAGTTAATAACAAGTAAAATCAACTTCTATTGTAAAAATATAGTGCGTCATATTTAACTAAACTCATCGGAAATATGTTTTTTTAAGTTTCATTTGAAACTATGTAGACATACAATTTCAGATGTTGTAGTTTAAAACGAATTAATTTTTTTAATGTTCCTGAAATTTTAGTAATAAACCTTAGTTACTAACAAGTAAAATCAACTTCTGTTGTAAAAATATAGTACGTAATATTTAACTAAACTCATCGGAAATATGTTTTTATAAGTTTCATTTGAAACTATGTAGACATGTAATATTAGATGTTATAGTTGAAAACGAATTAATGTTTCTAATGTTCCTGAAATTTTAGTAATAAACCTTAGTTACTAACAAGTAAAATCAACTTCTATTGTAAAAATATAGTGCGTCATATTTAACTAAACTCATCGGAAATATGTTTTTTTAAGTTTCATTTGAAACTATGTAGACATATAATTTCAGATGTTGTAGTTGAAAACGAATTATTTTTTTTAATGTTCCTGAAATTTTAGTAATAAACCTTAGTTACTAACAAGTAAAATCAACTTCTGTTGTAAAAATATAGTACATAATATTTAACTAAACTCATCGGAAATATGTTTTTTTAAGTTTCATTTGAAACTATGTAGACATGTAATATTAGATGTTATAGTTGAAAACGAATTAATGTTTCTAATGTTCCTGAAATTTTAGTAATAAACCTTAGTTACTAACAAGTAAAATCAACTTCTATTGTAAAAATATAGTGCGTCATGTTTAACTAAACTGATCGGAAATATGTTTTTTTAAGTTTCATTTGAAACTATGTTGACATGTAATATCAGATAATATGGTTGAAAACGAATTAATATTTCTAATGTTCCTGAAATTTTAGTAATAAACCTTAGTTACTAACAAGTAAAATCAACTTCTGTTGTAAAAATATAGTACGTAATATTTAACTAAACTCATCGGAAATATGTTTTTTTAAGTTTCATTTGAAACTATGTAGACATGTAATATTAGATGTTATAGTTGAAAACGAATTAATGTTTCTAATGTTCCTGAAATTTTAGTAATAAACCTTAGTTACTAACAAGTAAAATCAACTTCTATTGTAAAAATATAGTGCGTCATATTTAACTAAACTCATCGGAAATATGTTTTTTTAAGTTTCATTTGAAACTATGTAGACATATAATTTCAGATGTTGTAGTTGAAAACGAATTATTTTTTTTAATGTTCCTGAAATTTTAGTAATAAACCTTAGTTACTAACAAGTAAAATCAACGTCTGTTGTAAAAATATAGTACGTAATATTTAACTAAACTCATCGGAAATATGTTTTTTTTAAGTTTCATTTGAAACTATGTAGACATGTAATATTAGATGTTATAGTTGAAAACGAATTAATATTTCTAATGTTCCTGAAATTTTAGTAATAAACCTTAGTTACTAACAAGTAAAATCAACTTCTATTGTAAAAATATAGTGCGTCATATTTAACTAAACTCATCGGAAATATGTTTTTTTAAGTTTCATTTGAAACTATGTAGACATGTAAAAACTCCAATTTATGAAATTTTCTTACCGAATCTTCCACGCAGCAGAATTAATTCCCGATAATTTTTTTCTCATTTTCACTTATGTTTTTGTTGATAAAAAATTTCCCTCGTCTTCGACTTGGGATAATTTTCTATCAGCAAGACCATTCGTGACCTTGAAAAAAATTATCGGTAATAATTCTGCTGCTAGGGAGATTTTAAGTGATAAAGAACTCCCCTAAAAGTATCGAAAATAGGATACCCTGTACATCAATAAAAGTAGAAAAAGTCCCAAAATGGGGGGAAATGTCTAATTCAGCAGGGCTTTATAACTTGCGACACAGCTAGAAGACCTGGGGGAGCAGTGTGTCTTTTAGGTTATCACTTGGTAGAGAAGCACCCGCCTCATGTTGTTTTTGTTAGTCCAATCAGAAAAGTATTATAGCGGGCGACCATATGTAGGGGAGTAGGGGGTGATTCTTCAAGCATGTATTATTTTTCAATTATAATCGATGGCAGTTGGGATCATCTTAATAATCCACATTTATATTCGATTAGTTTTGTAAGTTAAAATGTTGTAAAAAAATATATAAAATAGAGATACTGAGTGTACCAGAAGCGGACTTACGTTTTTCAAGACCTTTATCGAGGCGCTCTATAAAATGAAATAAAAGCATAAACCGACGAAATATCTATTTTACCCTCCATGAATTCGGGAGTCGATTTTTTCGGTAAATGAAACAAGGCTTCCACGAGAGTATATCTATCTGATTTTTGTTTTTGTATTAGTGAATTTTGTGAGAGTTTGTTTACTTTTGCATATACTTTTTTTTAGTTTTTCTTCAATATCTTGTGATGGAATGGAGCAACAATATGACAAAGCATTTTGTTGCAATTGTAAATTTACCACATACAGAAAAGCAGACTCTAAATGCAAGGCAAAAATGTATATTTTTTGTATTATTTTAATTATGAAATTTTGTTAACTTGTTTTTAACAGGCAGTAGAAAACTTTAGGAAATCTACATAGGTAGAGAATAGTAGAAAACTGGTTTTCAACAGCCAAACTACTTAATAATTCATCAGAAAACATTTATTTAGAAAACAGAAGAACAATAGAGAAATCATAGGTACATAACCTTATATTTTTTGACAGTACTTACATCACAGTATTATTTTTTTACAAATTCAATTAAAACTTAATTATAGACTACATAATGCGTTTAGGTTAGCTCAGGTCAGACTCTCAAAAACGTAAAACGTCCAAAAACCTTCTCTGTACACCTATACAGGGTCGTTGGTATGTATGGAAACGGTCGATTATTTCTTAAAGTACAACAGCTAGCAAAAAATATTTGAGATAAAAGTTTGAGGGTTTTTATAGTCTGTTAGAGTTTAAAAAGATTAAGTATACAGGACGAGTCAGAAAGTCGTAGAGAAGTAAAGTTACTTTTTTTTAATGAAATACCCTATATCTTACAATATTTTTGGTTTTTGCATAAAATTGCAACTACATTTTAATAAGTGCATTATAAGTCTAAACTTAGTTGTTTTCGAGATATCGACTCTAAGAAAAATTACATTTTTGAATTTTGACAGCTTCTAGCTTTCTAACGGTACGTCTTAGAGTAAAACGGCTTACGTGTCCCTATCTCAGTCTTTAATTATCTTTCTAAAAGTGTCAACTTCCGGTTAAACCAGATGTAACTCAAAATCCGGAAATACAGCACTTCCGGTTTAACCGGAAGTTGGCATTTTTCAGAAGATAATAAAAAAGTAAGATACGGACATGAAGCCGTTTTGCTCTATGGCGTACCGTTAGAAAGCTAGAAGCTGTCAAAGTTCCAAAATGTCATTTTTCAAAACTCGATATCTCGGAAACTATTGACTTTATACTTATAAAGCTATTATTAACAAATAATTATAATTTTATGTAGAATTCAAAAATGTTGTAAGATATGGGGTGTTCTATTAAAAAAAGAGTAACTTTGTTTTTGTACGGCTTTGTGACTCATCCTGTATACTTATCTTTTCTTAATTCTAATAGACTTTACAAAACCATAAAACTTTTGTCTCAAATATTTTTTGTTAGCTGTTTTACTTTAAGAAATAATCGACCGTTTCCATTCATGCCAACGACCCTGTATGAAGAGTAGCAAAAAAGTCGCGCATAATGCCTGTAGCTTTTGAATTACCTCGTATACGAAAAAGTGACCTTTATGAAAGTTGTTTAAAAAATTATTCCACACATTTCTGCCTGCATGCATTTTTTCGGTAATTTCTGGTTTGATTGCCATAGAGACTAACTTACTTTTTTAAATGGAACACCCTGCATATGATGCATATTTGGATTCTGCTGGGAAAACTCTGAATTTCTTGTATTTCAAATTTCTATTTTTTTTACAATTGTAACAAACTTTATAATAACAAAATAAATAGCCTAGAAAATTGAACAACTTAACATCGGAATAATAAACCCTTTTCAGTGAATCAGGTGTTCAAAATGACCACCATTTTCTGCAGAGTGCCAGTTGATCCCTGAACCCGTCTACAACGTTTAAAAGGAAGTCCTCTGGAATGGCCCGAATTCAGCACTAATTCGGACTTTTAAAGATTCTAAGTCATTTGGACGGTTAACGTAGACTTTATTTACTTTTATTACTACATCTTTTGAAACACGTAGTTCCCAAAGTTAGCCGTAGATTAGTTTTTCGTTAAATAACCAGGTCTAAATTGTTAAATTCCATTGGAAGTCAATTCGAAATGTATTCTTACGAATACAGACCCTGTCAAGCTCTTATTTTACCACATGGGGTTAGTGCATGCGTTAGGGAATCCCCTGTTAGGGTACAAAAAAGGTGATTAAATTTTTACGCTATCTTATGCTTATGTGCAGGGTGATAGACGTATCTATGCACACACAATGTAATCTAGAGAAACTTCTTGACGATTGGCAATTTATTTTGCAAACAAAAGAGTTTTTGCAAACTGAGTGTGCAAAGATCAGTCTTGTATTCAGTCCTCGTGTCCCTTTAAAAATCTGTTTTTTGTCCTAAAGAATATTTCGATAATTCGATTTTTGATTGTAGACTTATGGCCACGGCTCCTCAAGTTACTTTATTGTATGGATTTCGGTTTAACAGTAAACAGTTATTATTGTTCTCTCGCGCTTTTTTTGTATTTTGTGGGTGAAATATACCAGAATAAATTGTTTAAATTACAATGGGGGAAAATAGTAGCGGCAAAGAAGCCGCTGCTAAAAAAATCCCAGAGTTTAATGAAGAATTTTCGCGGAAAACCCGATCTCTTTCGGTAGGTTCTATCACGGGTTCTACAAAATTGTCAGTGTCGGAAATAAATAAAATTATCGGCGCAAAAAATATAACCGAGATAAAAACTTATTTAGGTAAACAACGCAAAACTGCGAGTAGTGCTGATAAGGATTTGGAAATACAAGGGGAAGTCGATTAGTTAAAGGCTAATTTTAATAAATCTGGAAATCATAAGGAAGCCTTTGATAGTCCTAACGATGTGTTTAAGCCCAGAAATTCAGTACCTCGGACGCCACCGCCAGTGATTAATAAAAAAAACGAAAATGAAGAAAAAACATCTGGTAAAAGACTAGGGCCAGAGATATCCCCGCAACTACAAAACCAAACCAAAAAACAATGCGAAGGAATAAAAATGAACGATGACAATGGAAAAAATAATCATTCGGACACCACCACGCAGATTAATGATCATAATAACCAAATAGTTACAGACAAATTACTTTTGGAAATTTTCGAATCATTGGATTAAATCCAAACCTTTCTAACAAACAACATCAAGACTTGGTAAGAACTGCTACTACCTCTATACACAAAGCTTTGACTTTAATTACATATAAAATTGGGCAACTAGAACAAGAAAAAATGGCATTAGAATATAAAATTAAACTACAAGACGTTCACGACAACATTATAAACAGAAACATAGCAGACCAAACCCCACAAAATGAAAAAAATCAAAAACCTATGCAACCATAGCGCATAAAAACACACAAAACACAACGCCAGGGGATAAAATGCCAGAGAAGTGGGAAACCCCGAAAACATAAAAAAAGTTAGAAACAATAGTTCGAATAGATAATGTCACAGATCCAAAACCAACAATACAACAACTTAAACAGGAATATGCACAAAGGACATAAATGGGGGATTTAAAAATATAAGGCAGTTAAAAAGTGGGGCTATAGTAATAGAAAGCTGCAATGAAACCCAACAGAGACAACTAAAACTGGCATTGGAAAACAAAAATAATATAAAAATTAAAGTGTCACAGAATTTGAACCCAATGTTTATGATCACCGGCATTTTAAAAGGATACTCGGATACGGAATTTGTTGAAGAACTTATTAGATTAAATGATGAAATTGAAATTGAATTTCCTACAATTATCATCCGGAAAGAAATAAAAGTTATTACAAAGAGACAATGCCGAAACCCTACCAAGGAAAACTGGATATCAGAGGCAGAACCATCGGTCGCCAAATGGTTCTTAAAAAAGCAAACCGTAAACTTTGACTTAATGAAAGTGTATGTACAGGAACATCTCAATTTAGCCATGTGCTACAGCTGTTCGGGCTTTGGACATGTTGCAAAACACTGCAAGGAGACAATATGTTGTTACAAATGTGGGGCCAATGACCACGGTGGAAAAGAGTGCAAAGAAGCTGTACTGAAATGCCCAAACTGTATAAAAATTAAATTTATGCCTAAAGATAGTCAACACTCCGCACGTGACATTAATTGTCCGATGTACAAAAAACGACTAACAAACTATAGAAGTTAAATAAATTACTCAGACGGATCATTTTTTTGAAAAATCAGGATAACGACAAGAATCTCACAAATACTATCAACCCAAAAGCACCTAAACATAACACCAATTATTTAAAAAAGAAAGTAAGCATAATACACCAAAATATACAATCACTTGGAAACTCTATCGACAAAATTAATAACATGTTTTTAATACATCCGGACTGTGAGATTCTTTGCATCACAGAACACTGGAAATCTGAAATGCAGCTTAAACAACTAGGTATTGAAAAGTTCAAGTTAATGGCAATATTTTGTCGCGATGATGGTCAACATGGTGGTTCGGCAATATATGTGAGACAAAAAGTAACAGCTAAACCGAGACCGAAATTAATTAGACTCTTAAAAAGTGGCGTGTTTGAGTGTGCAGCTATCGAATGTCGAGCTGGAGAAGTTGACATAATAGTTATTTCAGTATACAGACCTCCATCAGGTGACATTAAAGTTTTTTTGGAAAAAACTGAAGAACTGTTGTCAAAAATACAAAATAAAAAAAGTTTATCTTCTTGGCAGGTGACTTTAATATAGGGTTAATTAAAGCAAATAAAACTGGATCCGAATTTGTAACAGTGATTAATTCTTTTAACTTAAATCAGACTGTAAATCAAAACACAAGAATAACAGCAGCTTCTTCCAGTTGCATAGATAACATTTTTACAGATTCGGATTATGTTAAGACAGATATAAGAGAAAATTTCATATCCGATCATACAGCACAAAAAATAATTTTTGAAACACAAATAAAAAAACCACAAATGATAGAACGTAAGAGAATTTTTTCTCAGGAAAATAAAAATAATTTTTTGTGCTCTCTAAGGGAACAGGATTGGGAAGATGTTTATTCTTGTAATAAAAATGAAACAAATAACGAATGGAACAGTTTTATAAATACATATACACGGCTATTTTTCCAGAGTTTTCCTCTAAAAGTAGTTCATAATAATCAGAAAAATAAAATTATAAATCCAGAACTTGCCGAGTGTAAAAAAATATTAGATGCTCTATTAACACTAAGTAAGAAAAATATTAATTACTCACATGCCTACAAACAGACTAAAAAAGAATATGATAGCATTCTAAAAAACAATCGAATTAAAACCTATGAAAATAGAATTAAATACTCAGATAATAAAATGAAATGCATGTGGACTATCAACAAAGAAATCACTGGTAAAATATCACATAATAATGAGGTAGGATTGGAGGGAAGAGCTGATGTGATAGCCAATAAATATAATGAATTTTTGGTCTCTATAATACCAAATATTTTGAAAAATGTAAAATCTTTACCATATATCGGTAATATTCTGGGCAACAATCAATCAATGTTTTTGGCAACTGTTAATGTTGGGGAAATTTGTGAGTTGGCTGGGCAGATGAAGAATAAACATAGCAGCGGCATAGATGAAATACCGACAAGCATTATAAAGAGCTCTATTATTGTTGTAAAAAGAATACTATGTTATTTAATTAATTTGGTATATTCCCAACCAATTTGAAAATGGCTTTGATCAAACCTTTATATAAAAAGGGAGATCCTCAAAAAATGGACAGCTATAGACCTATAAGTCTTTTGCCTGGGTTTTCTAAATTATTTGAGCTGGCTATGTCCAAGAGGTTGATCAGATTCATGAGCCAGCACGGCTTCTTAAAAGGAAAATCCACGCAAACAGCTCATTATCAATTTGTTAAAGCAGTTTTGAAATGTTTTGAAAGTGGTGAAGTCGCTCTTGGAATATTTCTAGATTTGTCTAAAGCCTATGACTGTCTGGACAGGGAAATATTGGTGAAAAAAATGGAAATGTATGGGATAAGAGGGCATGCATTGAAGTGGCTGACATCTTATCTTCATGAAAGGAATCAAATAGTGGGTATAAATAAAAGGGGCCAATTACACAAATCAAAAATATTAAATAATAACCATGGAATAGCCGAAGGTAGCATTCTCGGACCTATTATGTTTGTAATATTTGTTAACGACCTTTATTCTGTAGCAGACAGACCCTGTCAAACTATAATTAGTTATGCGGATGATACCAACCTACTAATAGGAAATAAAACTATGTGTCAACTCCTAATAGATAATAAAAATCTCCTTACCTCAGTCTCTAATTATTGGTTCACAGAAAATAAATTAATTCTTAACACTGATAAAACAAATATTATATTTTTTAAAACAAAACAATCAAAAATGCAGAATATTAACTACTTAGACTTATTAGGTAATAGAGTATATGTGTCTGAAAATACAAAGTTTCTAGGAATATAACGAAAATTTAGACTGGTCAGTCCATATAAGTCAGTTACAAAAAAAACTGTCGTCTGTCTGCTATGGGATCAGGGTGGTGGGTAAATATATGAACGAGAAAACTTTGAAAATAATGTATTATGCCAACTTCGAATCAATTTTAAAATACGGGATAATTTTTTGGGGTAGTGATGGAAACATTCAATCAACATTTGTTGCATAAAAGCGTCTTATACGGATTGTTAAAAAACTGGAGGTCAGTCAGTCATGTAGAACGGTATTTAAACAAATGGGAATAATGACTGTGTATGCACTATACATTTTTGAATGTCTTATGTTTTTGTACAGAAAGAAAACGTTATTTGAACAACTTGGTGATCACAGTTAAAATACTAGAGCTGAGTATCTCTCTTATCCCATGCATCGCCTTCAACTAAGTGAAAAAAGCCCAGAATATATGAGTATTAAGTGTTATAATAGGTTACCTTTACAAATAAAAAGAATAACAAGTCAAAGGGCATTTAAAACTGAAATTAAAAAAATGTTGATTAACTTAGAACCTTATGGCATGGATGACTATTTTAACATGTAAAATATGAGGTATTGAATAGTGAATAATGAATTTATTGCTGTAGTTATACTACTGTATATTTGTGACGTCATTTCTTTTTGTTGCATTTCAACCAAATTTAAAATAAAGATTATTATTATTATTATTCCTTAACTGTCCCCACAAATGAAGTCGAGCGGGGTTAAGTCTGGGGATCGCGCTGGCCAGTCAATAGCACCTCTTCTGCCTATCCAACGTCCTAGAAATTGTTCGCTTGTGTATTGTCTAATATTTGCCGCATAATGCGCAGGTGCTCCATCTTGCTGAAAACATACCTGTTCATTTACGCCATTATTTATCCCCGCTATGTAAGGAGGAATTATGTGATTCCTGAGAAGGTCCAGATATTTTTCGCATTCAAATTACAATCTATGAAAAAAGGTCCCACAATATGTCTACCAACTATACCCGCCCGAACATTAACTTTCTCGGGCCTCTGAGTATGACCTTCCTGGAACCAGTGAGTATTCTCAGCAGACCAGTAACAATAATTGGGTCTATTAACAATGCCATTTAAATAGAAAGTAACTTCATCCGAGAAAATAATATTTGTTGCGAAGTTATTATCGTTATTGCATCTGCATCCTTCCTTCATTAGCTCACAAAATTCAGTTCTTCTATCAAAATCGTTCTGGCTTAACTCGTGCACCAACTTTATCTTGTGGGGATGCAACTTCTCCTGCTTAAACAAATTTTTCACTGACTAATGAGATACATTAAAATTTATTGCCATTGGCCTGGATGATCTAGCTGCTTCCTTAACACTGCCTGCTTCTCGAAATTTTTTTACCACTCGACACACCGTTGACTGATTTATTGGAGGCCTATTTGGATATAATTCATTGAAAAGTTGACAATCAGATAAACCATACTGTAAACAAATTAGAAATTGGACAACAGAAAATTAAACAGGAACTCAAAATTGACACCTCTAAGGTCGCTGTCATGAAAACACCTTGTCTCAACTGGTGGGTATTAGGTAGAAATAATTATAATTAGAAAGTTTTTCATTTTTAAGCCGTCATTATCTCGGAAACGCTTGCTTGGGTGAAAATTTGAAATACAAAAAATTCAGAGTTTTCCCAGTATAATCTAAATATGCAATCATATGCAGGGTGTTTCGTTTAAAAAAAGTAAGTTAGTCTCTATGGCAACCAAACCAAAACTAACAGAAAAAATTCATGCAGGTGGAAATGTGGGGAATAATTTACTGAACAACTTTCATAAAGGTCACTTTTTCGTATTCGAGGTAATTCAGAAGTTACAGGCATTATGCGCGACTTTTTTGCCACTCTGTATAAATATATACTTATTTCGGGAGTTCAGTTGTTTAGAGAGCACTGATATTAAAATGGTATATCTACCTAATTGTCGATAAAAATGTAGATGGCTATTTGAATAATAAGAATTTGTCATAAGGGTTAGGTCCTTATTTAATATTTTTTTAATTTAAATATAACATAGATTTATCTAAAGCCTATCATCTCCTTTCATTATAGGGTAGGTAATCTCTGACACCTTACATCCCTTGACGTGTGTGTCCTTTAATGTGTAACTTATTTTTATGGTCACACATTAAAACTTGGTTTTCAAAACCCCTATGTGCTAGAATTGTAAGTAAATTTCAGGAGATTAGCAGTTCCCCTCCAAAGTTTTTGATTTTGTTAAAAGTAGAACAAGAACATCTTTAGAAGTAGAAAGTGGACAGTGGACACTTCTCTCGTCTCATTTAAATTTAAAATGTTTAGGTTGCTTGTTTCATATGTTTTTTTTATTCCTATTATTATTTTTATTATAATGTTTTGACAGCTTCTAGCAACCTTGCTAATTGAGATAAAGAAAAAACTTTTTAAACAAAAATTGTAGGGATTGAATCAAACCGTCAGAATTTGCTGCCGAAAGAAACAATTGAGCATCACCGGTGCATATTTTGACTTAATGCAATTTTTTTAAAATGGAAGGCCCTACATATTATTTATTTATTAAACAGAGCTTAACATTGCCTTTTTGAAAACATATTTATACATTTACCTATAGTCACTTTAGCGCCATTGTTGAGATGTTGGCAATGAAACATTTAAAAAAAGAGATTATTATTTATTATATTCGTATATACAAGGTTTTATTTAAGTATGTGGCTAAACTTCAACGGGTGATGCTTTGAGTGATTTTAAGACGAAAAGTTTATATATAACGAGTGATTTTTAATTATTTTGCTCAAGGGAGGCCATGCATTTTAAAAGCATCATGACCGTACTGCGAAGATAAGATGACATGATTGTTTTATGACATTTACGTCTTATTTGAATTTGTGTATTTGTAAAGTTTAAAAATTGGAGAAATTTTGTAATTTTTGCAGTTATTTGAAGGTAGGTTACTATTGCTTTAACTAATATTTCTCCGGGGAGTCGTCTTTTGACTATTATAAAGTGCTATTTGCAGGATATGATTTAATTTTTTATTTTTTTTTTTATTTTTCAGTAATAAATAACAAGTTTTGGTGAAGCTTTGTTGCCGGATTGAAAGTTCTACAGTAAAAATGTTTAGTGAAGCACAAAATTTTTTTATTGTTGAAAGTTTTTTTAGAAATGGAAACAAAATAGGCGGTGTGTGGAATTACTCTATGCATGACTGCTTTGATGAATTTCGAACCGAGTTTCCTGATGTTGCGGTGACCTTTCATAATTTTCGTACTGGGTCACAATACCTAATTGATAAATTTCGTCAGACTGGTTCTGTTCAACATAAAAAAGGGGCTGGACGACCAACGATACGATCGAATGAGGTTATTGAAGAAGCGCGACAAATTATGGAAAATAATCCTTCAACTTCTATTAGGCATTTATCTCAACAAATTCAGCAAACGGATTTATGCTACAGTACATGTCAAACACTTTTGAAAAAGGATCTGCATCTATACCCTTATCGTGTTCCGGCTATTCATGAACTCCTTCCCAATGACGTTCCCCAAAGACTTAATTTTTGTGAATGGTTTTTAAACAATTTTCAAGAAGAAAATAGTGGTGCTTTTGAAAAAACATTTTTTACCGATGAGGCTTATTTTTATTTATCAGGCTATGTTAATTCACAAAATATGCGAATGTGGAATACGCAAAATCCGCATGTTTTTGTAGAAAGACCTCTTCATCCTCAAAAAGTTGGTGTGTGGGCAGCAATTAGTTCTAGAAGAATAGTAGGCCCAATTTACTTTGATGGCACAATTACAACTGAGAGATATCGGATCGAAATTCTGACAACATTTATTAATGAGCTTCACGATGATGAATTGCGGGAAGGTTACTTCCAACAAGATGGCGCTACACCTCATGTAACCAGAGAAAATTTAAATTTTTTAAGTGAATTTTTTGAAAACAGTGTTATAAGCCGAAATACGCAACAAATATGGCCACCTCGTTCCTGTGATTTAACACCCTGCGATTTCTTCTTGTGGCCTTTTATAAAAAACTCCATTTATCGAACACCAATTGAGGATATAAATGATCTTAAACGAAGGATTTCAGAAAAAATTGCCGAAATTAATAATTCTCCAAACGTATTGGTTAATGTGTCTCTGAGGGTAAGAAGAAACCTCAGAAGGTGTCTAGAAGTAGGAGGCGGCCATATAAAGTAGGCTTTCAAAGTAAGATAGCTCAGGATTTTATATTACATACCGTCAAAAAACATTATTTTAGGTTTTCAACGTGACAACGCTGCTTTCTTGCAAATTCGCCCTATGATTTAATCTACGCGCTACTGCTACACTATGTATACTGGGTCACAGCCGCCCTTGAGCAAAATAATTAATAATCACTCGTTACATAGGTCCGGTAATGCTTCGTTTTCAAGATTAATTTTTAAAAAATAGTTTTTTTGTAAATATCTTAATAGTCCTTTAGCCGATTTTGTTGAAACTTGGCCATCTTATTTATGGTAGTAAGGGACTTATTTAGGCCTGACTAGATAAAAATTTGTAAGTCCAGTGGCGTCCCGGAAGGCACACTAAACTGAGATTTTTGAAAAAAAAAATGCTCCACTGATTTTTTTGCAATTTTTGTATTTTTTTTTGCATTAGGCAACTAAAAGTACAACTATCTTATTTTAAGCATTTTTTTCGTATCTTGCTTCATTTTTGAGAAAAAATATAAAAATCACTTTATGCAACCAATAAAAGAAAATGTGTTTTTTATTAATAAAAACTGTTTATATTGTTGTTCATGGACATGGAATTACGTGATTTTTATTTATGATTAAGCAATTAAAATTAAACGAAATTCATCTTCTGAACTTTTTCGCTCAGATTAACAGAACTGTTTTCGATAAAACAAATAACGTTATTATTTACTGCAGTGTTTTGAAAGTAATAAAAGTAAGTGTCATGGAAAGAAAAACAACTGTTTAAACAAATTTGACTTTGGCATAACTGACATAACTTTAAACAGTGCATACGTAATTATTTTATCGTAATTATTTGAAGTGTTTTTAAGGGTTTTAAGCGATAAAATTCGCTACTGATATTAGGTTAGGTTAGGTTAGATTGGCAGACTTCTGGTCTATCCAGACAGTCTCACGTAGTCCTATAAGGACCGTTGTGTTACCACCCATATTCTGCGGAACCTATTAGCATCAGCTCCCTGATGGCTAGTGCGAAGTGCGGCGTAGAAGAATCTTGGCAGCTCACTCAAACCAGCCACTGCTGTTGATAAACCTAGTAAGTCGACCCAGTTGTAAGCTGCTTACTTCCTCCAGATTATTGGAGAATGGTTCGCCCAAGGCATTAAACCTTCTTCTTGCAAGACCAGGGCATTCACACAAAAAATGTTGAATACTTTCCTCCTCTTCTTCGACTCTGCAACTTCTGCAGAAGTCGTTAGCTGGTATTTGCATACGTTCAGCATGTCTACCGAAAAGACAGTGTCCGGTAACCACGGCAGTGATATTTCTTAAGTCCTTCCGACTGTGTTGTAATAACGCTGCGGTATTCTTGTTATCAAGTAGGGGCCACAATTGCTTGGAGATGCTACAGGCTGTTAGCTCTGTCCATCTGCTTATTACAAGTTGTTTGGCTGTACGATCTCTCTCCTCTTTGACCAATCCCAGCGGCCTAGCCACGGCATTCTCTGCTAGATCGGCGGACATGCCCGCGCCCTCCTTGGCGAGCGCATTAGCAGACTCATTGTCATCTATGCTGTGATCACCAGGAACCCAACACAGGAGTGACTCGATACCAGGCACCAAGTATGCGAAGATTGTTGC
This sequence comes from Polydrusus tereticollis, assembly GCA_963920685.1. Lineage (NCBI taxonomy): Eukaryota > Metazoa > Arthropoda > Insecta > Coleoptera > Curculionidae > Polydrusus > Polydrusus tereticollis. The sequence goes on from OY987326.1 coordinate 120,998,105, forward strand.
GACATCGCCTTACTAGTTTTGATTTAATGTTGTTGGAACGAATTGCCTTTATCGCTGCCTGACTATCTATATAGATAGCTTTGACGCACTTGCTCTCAGGTCTTGACGTTCCTGCTTTATCTACTGCCATCACTTCTGCTTGAATAATGCTGCAGTAGTCCGGAAGTCTATATGACCTCTGTATTTTCATGCTCTCAGAGAAGATACCAGCTCCCACTCCGACGTCCATTTTTGAATCGTCTGTGAAAATTGAGTGGTCTGTCTCCATTGTTAACTGATTGCCCTTCCACTATTCCCTAGTCGGAATGAGCACAGAAAATCCCTTTCCGAAGTCTGTTAGTAGGACGATGTAATCAGTCGGCTCTTTTTTTTGGACTGGATATTTCCTTAGTATACTTCTGTGCCCGTAGTTGGTGTCGCTCCAGCATTTCGACTCTTTAAGTTGTAAAGCACTCTTTGCAGCCATACTTTTTCCACCAGGACCCCGTAGGTTAGTATAGGTCTTACAATGGCCGTATAAATCCAGTCTACTATATGGGGTTTCAATCCCCACTTTTTACCGATGGCTTTTTTGCAGGCATAGAACGCAACTGACGCCTTATTGACCCGTTCTTGTAAGTTCATGCTCCAGTTTAGCTTTGAATCAAGTATCGGTCCCAGATACTTTGATGATATTTGATATTATTCAAATCCGGGGTACCTCTTTGATCAATGGGAGTCACTGCTGCCAGTGTGTTCCCAGGAAAATGAGAATCTATTAGCAATTCAAGGGTGTCCTTGCTACTTTCTGCAAAGGCCCCATCGCTTTTTCTTAGGTAGGAAGGAACATTAGGCTGCTTCGATAAAACTTTTCTAAGTCTAGCAGCTTCGCTTGTGTGCTCTATCCGCTCTCTATAGCTTTGCCAGGAGCTTCTTTGGGATTTCCTAATGGCTTTCTTGTACGCCTTTAGAGCCTTCTTGTAGGAGCTCTCGTCTTCCGTACGTTTGCTCTTTGCTTTATTGAAGAGCTTTCGCATGTCTCTTCTTAGCAGACCCAAGTCCGCGTTCCACCATGGAGGATATGACTTTTTGGCTGGTTTGCTTATCGGGCAGCTCCTAACGAAAGCTGACTCACGACCTTCTGTCAGCTTGTTGATCGCGCTATCAATTGAAGCAGTATCTGGCAACAGATTATTAGGTGGTTTTGCCTGCTTATGCGAGATAATTCTGCAAAATTGTTCCCAACCTGTTTTGGCAGGATTGCGGAATACTACTGATATTACAAAATGGTTTAGTTTACAAAGTCAGAAATGGCCGATATGCATTCTGTGTATGGAATGGCCCAAGGCAATTCCAAAGCGGCTAGACGCATTTATCAAGAGAAATATCCTCATCGCATTGTACCAAATAGACAAACATTGGTAAGAATACCTGGAAGTCTGTGCAAATCAGACACCTTTTAAAGGTCGGCTGCTCTTATTGGGAGACCTACAACAGTAGGAACAGTGGAGATGGAGGGATCAGTTTTACATGACGTTGAGCGTAGTCCCGATACAAGTACTCGCAAAGTTGCACAACAATTAAACATTTCTCAGTTTAGATAAAAACCAAAACTTCTGTCTTCCTTCAAGTTTTGGTTTTTATCTATATTACCTACTCCACTGTAAGGATGGAGTACTTCTTCAAATTTCTCAGTTTACTGTATGTCAATATTTAACGGAATATCAACTGTATTCTCACCACATACAGCGTGTGCAAGCGTTATTACCTGCGGATTTTTTCCAGTGAGTTGTTTATTGTACTTGACTTTTAAAACAACACGTATCATCTCCGACATTTCTATCTCATAAATGTTTACCGATGAAGCGTGTCTTTTCCGAAATTCAATTATCAACTTTCATAACAATTATATCTGGTCTGAAGAAAATCCACATGCAGTTAAAGAAAATAATTATCAACAACAGTTTTCCGTGAATGAATATCGTCGTTTTTTGGAATTTCTGTTACCTGAACTATCAGAAAATGTCCCACTGCCAGTAAAAGGAGCAATGTGGCTCATGCACGCTGAGACCCCACCTCACTTTAGCATAGTAGCACGTCAATTTCTGGATGCAACTTATGGAGGAAAGTGGATCGGTCGCGTAGGTCCACAGTCATTGCCACCCAGGTCATCGGATTTAAATCCCTTAGATTTTTTCCTTTGGGGGCATTTAAAGTGCCTCGCTTATAACTTTACTCAACACTGAAGAAGAATTAATCCAACGGATATGGGTTTCATGTGTTCAGATAAGACATACGCCGGGAATATTTCAACTTGTTCAGCAAACGGTGTTAAGACGAGGTAATGCTTGCATTGAAGTTAAAGAATGATACTTTCAGCAACTATTGTCAGTTTCATGTTACTTATTTGTTAAATGTTTTCTTGCTAAAAAGAAATAACGTACCATTTGTTTGAGTGTGGTTTTAATAAAGCGTTTTTCTTGTTTGTTTGTTTTTTAGTTGTCGGCGTTACCAGTGTGCACGCGACTGGCAGAATAAGAGAAACAATTTTAAGCTTAAAAGATTCATTTGTATTTATTTAAAACTGTCACCAAGTTTCAACGTTATCTTAGTTTGCATCTTCTTGTTACTTAGCAAATAAATCAGTGGCGCACATTTTCTTTGTCAAAGATCTTAGTTAAGGTGCATTCCGGGACGCCACTGGACTTAAAAATTTTAATCTAGTTAGAGCTAAATTATCCCCTTACTACTGTAAATGACACTGCCAAATTTCAACAAGATCGGCTAAAAGATTATTAAGATATTTACGAAAAAACATTTTTTTTTTAAAGTTTGGCACGCGGTATCTTGCAAACGAAGCATTACTGAACCTATTTTTATATAAAATTTTCGTGTTAGAATCACCGAAAGAATCACCTCTTGAAGTTCGGCCACGTACTTACATAAGACCCTGTATATTACGAAATAAATCACAGTGCCCATGGAAAAAATCGCAATTTTAATAACAGAAGTAATAAAATAAATTAACTTGAATGTCAACAAAATGTTATGTATACCCACCATTATTATTTAGACACAAATTATTTAGGTAGTTTATAATTTTAAATCTTAACTCTTCTAACGATGTATTTAGTTCTTTATAAACTTCGTTTTTCACGAACCCCCAAAGAAAAAAATCCAAGATTGACAAATCAGGGCTCTACGGTGGTCATACAATGCCGCCATATCTGCCTATCCACAACGAATATCCAAAAGGTAAATTTTCAGTTTTAATATCCCTGATGCTTAAATTATTGCTGGCAATTTTCTCGAGCTAACAAATATTGGTTACCGAGAAAAAAATTCCTGCAATAATAATTCAAGCTCAATGGATATTCGGTAAGAAAATTTTAATTCAATCAATTCCATTGGTATGTAGGTATACTAGTTTTTACTTTCATGTCATTAATTTGATAATTGAAATTTAAAAGAATTTCCACTAAAACTTCCGATAATTGTCCTGTTGCTACAGGTAACGTAAACAAAAACGATTCTTTTCATCGGCTAAATATAAATGTATGAAATTTTCCAAGCAATTTTCCATGTTGTTCTCAAGGAACTGTAAATATCTTTCACCATTAAAAAAAAAGTAAAAAATAGGACCTAAGTATCACTTTAGTTTTCAGAATACCGCACCAGACACCAATTGATCAAAAATTTAATTAAATTTGACACATTCCACGAGGGTTTTCTAATGTCCATAGATGACTGTTTTTCCTGTTAAACATCAGTAGTAAAAGTAACTTCACCATCATTTTAGAAAAATCGTTATTTGTTAATTTGTGTTGAAGCATGTATCTGCAATAATTTTGCCTACTAACTTCTTGTTCCTCCCTTAACTTCTGAACAGGTAAGATCTTGTATGGTTGATATCCATATTTACGAAGGGTAGTACTAATTTTCTTTTTCGACCGACTGAAATATTACTGGCATCTTCAAAAGAAAAAGTAGGATTTTCTACAAGAACATATTTAGGTTAATTTTACAAAATTTTAAATCTTAATTAGGTATTTACCTTTAAAATGGAATAAAATATTTAATTCTTCCTCCTTATTTATCCTTGCAGATCTCATTTTCCTTTGCAAATTTTTGTGAATTCTAAAATTTCTTTCTATGTTGTAGAAGGTGCGAAACCAGATACTTGGCTTCTGCTACAGTTGGATTTTTATTATAGTTATTAAAGAAATAAGTCATTTCCCTCTTTTCTTCTTCGGAAGAACCCATTTTGCGACTTAATATTATTTATGTCATCAGTAATTTCATTTTTTTGATAGCTTTGTTTTTCCATGGCCACTGTGATGGCAATGGCAACTATACGCAAGTAATTATATATTTTTAAAAAGTCAATTTTAAGCTCTATTGATTAAATAAATAACCTAAAGGGTGTTTCACTTACAAAAATTTCCAATAAGTCAAAATATGCAACCTTGATACATGATGAATTACTTTTTTTACGGCAAATTCTGACGGTTGAACGAATCCTTACAATTTTTGTTTGAAAAGATTTTTTTCTATCTGGAATAGCAAATTTGCTAGAAGTTGTCAAAATATGAGGAAACGTCCTATACATAGGTAAGTACCGCAAAACAGGTTTTGCAACGAAAAATAAAAAGAGGCCCATCGCGGTTCAATCTCACCTAAAACCCGTCTCTGTACTTATATGAAATTAAATATATCCTATTCCTAATACTTCATAAGATTATTAGGTTTATAGCGTTCCTTCCAGGCCAGAAAACGTAAGTCCGATACTGCAATGGAAATTAATTAACAATTACCTACCTAATTTTTCAATTTTTAGGCACGAAATATTTCATATCCATGTTTGTCTGTTTCGAAAACGTGGTGACACATTATTTAAATTATCAACCGTCTCACCCATCAAAAGATATCGACTTTACTCACAATAGTAGTCGGTTTTTTGGTGTATTCAAAGGATTTTCCATATGTGACGAAAAACATTATATTCCAGAACACTTACAAAAATTATCAAAAATAGAACTTATAGATTATCTTAGGACAACCCATGAAGAAATGTATCAGGTTGTTCTCCTTTTTCAAAATTACGCAGCTTATCAGATTCTAACCTACATTATTGTCGAGATTGTTGTGATGGTTATTAGTTGTTATTCTATAATAGTTTTCATCGTGTATAAATTTGATAGTCCACTTGCTATTACTACCTTAGTATTAAACTTATTGTACGTAGTGTGGCATATTACGGGATTATATTGGTTTTTTAAGAATCTGCATGTGCTAAAACAAATAGTAAGTATTTTTTGTAATATTTACTAGTTCGGTCATACTTTGTGCCCTTATTGAAATTTAATACAAGTTGACGTATCACAGGAGTTGATGATTTGTAGCACAATGTACAGTGAGTCTCAGCATTAATGTCTAAATTCATTTAAAATTCAGCAATGTGTTTTTCGGAAAAACGCTCGGACCCGTCGATTTTTATTTCTTAGTATGGTTTTTATGTTGGTAAATTTATGTATTTTTTATTTTATTTTTGAGTTTCGAATCAAATTCTAAGTACGTTTTATGTACAGGGTGATTGTTTATATTTTACTAGATGGATATCTCGGTTAATGTTCGTCTTAGAAATAAGTATAAATTAGCAATTTTGAAGTATTTTTAATGGGTATTCAGAATCCGTTCTCAGAAAAAACAAAAAAGCATCAGAAACTGAAAATTTTCAAGTTACCTAATATTTTTTAGATGTATTTTATATTTCTAGTAGCTAGATATCGTTCTTCTGAGTTCAAATATGTATAATGGTTACTTTTGTTAATTTTCGAAAAAAATATACTTTTTCGTATAAATCTAAGGCAGCGGTGGAAGCCTATATGACCATGCTGATTTGTTCTTATCAAAGTAGCCATGAATAATAAAACAAAGAAATTTATTTCTTTGACAGTTATTTGACTTCCATTTCATTTAAGAGTTGTCCTAAATTCTGAAGATACAATGATAAATTCTGAGACAAAACAAGTTAATATTGTGTCAGTTTTAATAAAAAGTAACCAAAATCAACACTTGGCGCGTCAAGAATATGGAAGAATTTATCGTAACATTTTTCATTTTAGACGAGTGAAATAAATTAAATCTTTTAGAAAGTCCAATAAAGTCCAGACGGGATTGTAGTCGGACATGCATTAAATTAATTTATAAATAACCTACAAATTTCGATTTGAAACCACGTTTCCACGTGGAACGAAAATAAAAACGAAAAAAGAAAAATGTTAATCATTGATTGAAATTTTGAAAAGTGGTTCATCCCATATATTTGTCGTTTACAATTTCACGTGGTAATTGTTTTATAAATCAGTTTTTGCATTGGGGGGTTGATGGCCCACTTAGAGAAAAAATATTTTTTATTAATGAAGTGTTCCTGTTTCCCGACAAAGAAGCACTGATGATGGCCTAAGGCCAAAAGCGCTCTGCTCTATAATAATTTTTAGAAGATTATATATACACTTAATACACAAAAACGATTGTGTCTCTCTCTTAATTCAAAAAGTGTACACAGCCCTACCTTATTAATTGAATTAAACTGAATTTCTTTGTTTCATTATCTATGGCTATATACTTTGATAAAAACAAATCAGCGTGGTCATATTTAGCCTTCCACTGCTGCCTTAGATTTATACGAAAAGGTCTATTTTTTTGAAAATTAACAAAAATAACCATAACAACCTATATATATTTTAACTCAGAAGAACGATATCTAACGACTAAAAATATAAAATACAGGGTGTTTCATTTAAAAAATACCAAGTAACTTAAAAATTTTTAGTTTCTGATGCTTTTTTATTTTTTCTGAATACCCATTAAAAATACTTCAAAATTACTAATTTAAAAAAAATTATTTGTAAGACCAACATTAACCGAGATATCCATTTAGTAAAATATATACAATCACCCTGTATACCATGTCCTATACCTAAACTCAACAGTTATCAAAAAAATTACGATTGAATATATTAATAAGTAAGACCGTATTTCTAAGGATTTATTTGTAAATCAAGCAAAGCATTCCATTGTGTATTTATTTTGTTTGTTTTTTTAAACTCTGGTATTTCTGAATGTTGACTGGTCGCCGCTTAGTCCCATAGAAACTGTACGACAATTTTACTTCAAGTAAGTAATTGTCAAGCGTAGTTGCAAGGTTGCGGTTTTCACAAATAGTGAAGTTAGCGGAACAAGAAAAAATTGAAATTGAAAGTGACTGAATAAGTACAGGGTGATTGTTTATATTTTACTCGATGGATATCTCGGTTACTATTGGTCTTACAGAAAAGTTTAAATTAGCAATTTTGAAGTACTTTTTATGGGCATTCAGAATCCGCCATCGGAAAAAACAAAAAAGCATCAGAAACTTAAAATTTTCAAGTCACCTGGTATTTTTTAAATGGAACACCCTGTATTTTATATTTTTAGTCGCTAGATATCGTTCTCCTGAGTTCAAATATATATAGTTTATTATGGTTATTTTTGTTAGTTTACGAAAAAAATAGACTTTTTCGTATAAACCTAAGACAGCGGTGGAAGGCCATTTATACGACCATGCTGATTTGTTTTTATCAAAGTAGCCATGGATAATAAAACAAAGAAATATTGTTTAATTTTATTATTAACTATTCATTAAAGTAGTTGTTCAAAATGGCCCCCATTTACATTTACACACAAACGATATCTTTTCTTTAAATTTTCTATAGATCCTCGTAAAATTTCCGGCTGGTTGTTGAGATTATTAATTTCTTCTTGTATTTTGAGTTGCATTTCTTCGATAGTTCGGGTTCGGTCCATATAAACTTTTGATTTTAAATACCCCCATAAAAAGGGTCCAAGGGGGTTAAGTCTGGACTGTTGGGAGGCCAGGAAATAGTTCCGTTCCTGCCAATCCATATATTATAATTTGCATTTCGGTATTGTCTAACGGCTAAAATGCTATGAGGTGGTGCCCCGTCCTGTTGCCATATTAAGTTTCTAAATAAATTTAAAGGTAATATACTAATTTCTTCCTCAATGTCATTTTCAAGGAGCTCCAAGTATCTAATACCTGTTAAGGACCCATTATAAAATATTTTGCCGACAACCCGATTGTTTATTATACCGCACCATACACTTATCGACTCTCGACCAGATCTTTTTATTTCTAAAGTTTTTTTTGGATTTTCCGCTGCCCAAAAATGTAGGTTCTTTAAATTAGGTGGTGCGGCCGTGTTGAAATTCGATTCGTCGGTCCAAAGTATACGATTAAAAAAATCTGGATTTTCTTCTAAGTGACGCAACATAACTCTACAATATTCTAAACGCTTTTGTTTGTCCATGTGAGATAGATTTTGAACCTTGGTAAATTTAAAGTCGTGCATATGATATTTTTTTAAAGTTTTTTGCACTTTCCAATAAGAATATTGCATGTCTCGACTACAATCCCGTATGGATTTCATTGGACTTTCTAAAAAATTTAATTTATTTCACTCGCCTGATAAAAAAAGTATCAATTAAATATATTACCTTGAAAATATAGAAGTATATCTAATTCTTGATCTTCATTTAGTCGAACAATTTTGGGTTTTCGTTTCAACGAACTGGTATTTCTAAAACGCTTATACAAGTTAACAAATGTTTTCTCACTAGGAGTTCTCCTGTTACGATAAATTCGTCCATATTCTTGACGCGCCAAGCGTTGATTTTGATTACTTTTTATAAAAACTGACACAATATTAACTTTTTCTACCTCAGAATATATCATTGTCGACAGCTCTTAAATTAAATGGAAGATAAATAGCTGTCAAAAAAATAAATTTCTTTTGTTTTATTACCCATGGCTACTTTGATAAAAACAAATCAGCATGGTCGTATAAATGGCCTTCCACCGCTGTCTTAGGTTTATACGAAAAAGTCTATTTTTTTCGTAAACTAACAAAAATAACCATAATAAACTATATATATTTGAACTCAGGAGAACGATATCTAGCGACTAAAAATATAAAATACAGGGTGTTCCATTTAAAAAATACCAGGTGACTTGAAAATTTTAAGTTTCTGATGCTTTTTTGTTTTTTCCGATGGCGGATTCTGAATGCCCATAAAAAGTACTTCAAAATTGCTAATTTAAACTTTTCTGTAAGACCAATAGTAACCGAGATATCCATCGAGTAAAATATAAACAATCATCCTGTACTTAAATAGAAACAGCTCAATTTTTTAATTAAATCCATCCTCATCGTCCTCTCATATGTCAACAGATGGTGAGTAGAATAGAGACTAAATTTAGAGAATTCGCTCATGTTAGAGATTTGCCTCAATCTGGTCGTGCTGCTCGAGATGAAAATGAGCAAGTTGACGTTTTGCTTTCCTTGGAAGAAAATCCATGTACTTCTCTGTCGCACATTGGGGCCAATTTACACATTTGGAAATCTGTAGTTCACCGAATAGTTTAAAAGCACAAATATCACACATAGAAAGTTATTTCAGTACATGTTGCATTTGCATGAGTTTGTGAACGAATGCTAAATGTGTGCAATCTAGATAATAATTTAGTAAAAAATATATTTTTTCCGATGAATCTACGTTCTGTTTGAATGGTACTGTTAACAAACGAAACTGTCGTTACTGGACAACAGAAGATTGGATGATTTACAGACAGAACCTTCAAAAAACAAATGTGTGTTGTGGATTAGTGCGCGGAAGAGTAACTGGCCCATTTTAGTCTTTAACTGGGCAAGTACAAAATTTAAAAATGAAATAAAAATAGATGTTTTCTTTTGAAAAACTGAAGTTGATGGTCGTAACTTTTTCTTGGGCTACCCTGTATAAATGAGTTTACCATAAAAAAAAAACACATTAGGAAATAAAAGTCAACGAGTCCGAGAGTTTTTTCCAAAAAACACACCGCTGAGTTTTAAATGAATTTAGACATTACTTCTGGGACTTACTGTACCTATACATTGAGAACATCTAACATCTAACATGGAATAAATTCTGTATTGTCACTATCAACCAACCTAGTTGTAAAGAAAGTCCATTTCTCACATTCTGAATAATAACTTCTAGGGCAAAAAGTATCCTTTAATTTTTTTGGCTAGATAAGGAAGATAAATAATATATCAAGTACTGTTTTAAAAAATTGACGTATTTCAAAATTGTGTAGAAGATCAGGCTTAGAATGCGTCATTTAACAGAAACTCATCGTATTGAACGATGGTTGGATACGGAGTGTTGGGGCAAGGTTCAGTTATCTAGTAACAAAATTTAATAACAAAAACAAGTATGAATTCAAAGCAAAGAAAGTACGGCAACGTTACAGTCTACAATATTTTATTTTATCTTCTGTGCATCGAAAATACAAATTCACATGGAAACAAGAAAAGTCAGTTAAATTCTAAAACGTAGATGCAACCGCCAAGAGTGGTTTCCAAGAAATTCGCCGTCTATAAATTGAGCTTCGCGGAAGGCGAAATCAGCGTACGTGACCAAAAGCAGGGCATGATAGAGATGTATGTGTTTTAGTTGAATAGTACAACCGCGACAAAAGAAGGCTTTATTGTTATGCAACTAGATATACTTACGTATTAATTGAAATAGCATGTAATAGGATGTTACTATGCGTATGAGAAAGAGGGAAGAGTTGACATGTGTTCGACTATTCGGATTAAAATTTTTAGATTCGTATGAGCCTTCATCAGAAGCACACGGTCTCACTCGCGGCTTTTACGGGAGGTTCGTTGAGTTCTCACGGCATTCAAGTCATGAAATAGGTCGGTCAATTCGCGGAGTCATCCCGAAGATATAATAATGTAATTATTATATCCCGACTCGAGTCCAGTTAAGCTTTTGTAAAAAGCAGTCATAAATTCATTAAATTTATGCCATTCGAAGGTTCAAGAAGTAGTATTGTATCACGATATTAGCGTTTGTTATTTGGGATGTAATTGTAAGACGTGCAGATGATTTATTGAAGTAAGTTGTTACCATATTAAGATGTAACAGTAAACTCGTATTTGTTACTACGCAGACCAAAGGTGACGGTGAGTAACCGATATAACAGAAGTAAATAAATATATTTTGTTTGAGAAACAGCCTTTTATTTGAACTGACATATTTTGAACCACGCAACCTACGGAAAAATACAGTAAACAATTTATGTTTGGCAACAGCAAATAAAGGCAGCGGCCAACACGGAGATAAATCTAGAACGTTGTTAGATTATTTAGGGAAAACATCTAGACTTGTCCCCTATACGTCAAAGTACGATAAGTAAAATTGAGAAAATGTTTCGAGAAAATTGACATGTAAGATCTACATCTACTAAAAGGCAATCTGCAATGAGAGATAATACAGAATTGGATGTACTCTTAACAATTGAAGAGAATCCATTCAGTGCCACTAGACAACTAGGAAGAGAGAATGGTATATTAAGTTAGACCACTGTACTAAACATCCTTATGCCATTCGAAGGTTCAAGAAGCCGTAAACGGCGAAACGCGTCCAAGGATTGGGTCTGACGGAAAGGATAAGGGACAACTCTATACACGAACTTATTTTAAGTTTGTGTTATTTATTTTACATGCTTTCGGTAGGCTGAACCGATACACTGGCTTCCAGCGACACCCAACGTAGTTTGCCCGCAATGGGCCGCCTTGCCAGCGTTTGAACCTATATGGATTCTCGCTGTCCTGGTTGGGTTGATACGTGTGGTTGCCACGAGATGTAGCCACGTGCTGCAATTCTCATTCGTAAATCCTTAAAGTATACAAGTATCACCATTACAAACTACAGCTTGTACAGGAATTGACAGAAGATGATCCAGATAGAAAACTGCAGTTTTATGAGGAAATGATGGATTTAATTAACAGAAATTTCATAAACTCAGAAAACATATTATTTTCTGATGAAGCTACGTCTACGTTACATGGCCATGTTAATCGATAAAATTGCCATTATTGGGCAGATATAAATCCCCATTGGATAAGTAAAGTACATACCCATCAGTGAGTGATTGAGCCAATATTTTTTGCTAATTTTTAACTGGAGTGCGATATTTGTCATTTCTACAGCAAGAACTAGGTTATACATATTTACAGGGTGTTTCAGAAGTACGGTACGTAACTTAAGGGGGTGATTCCTTATGATTTTCTAAAAGAAGAAGTTCAGATAAACATGTGTCCGGAGTGGCCCCGTTTTTGATATACAGGGCGTTAAATTTAAAAAAAAATGTTTTTTTTTATAATTTTTTTAAATATCCTTATTTCGATTCTATTGAAATTTGGTTCCGTTATTCAAAATGACAGGAGGCCTAATTAGCCATAACTAGATTAAATTTATTAAGTCCAGTGGCGTCCCGCGGAGCACCTTAACGAATTATTGACGAGAAAATTTACGCCGCTGACTTTCTTGTAATCTAGATATTTTTCTCGAATTTACCCACTAATAGTACAACTTTTTTGTTCATTGAATTGTTTTCGTATCTTGCTTCGTTTTCGAGAAAAAAATAAGAAACTTTGCATGTACAAATAAAATACCTATGTATTTCAAAAGTTAATTAAAATATCTAAATTGAAAATAAAACAATTTTTTTAAATAACGATACAAACAAAAATGTACCAGTAAATCAAAACAAATGTTGAGAATGGTCACCTTCTGATAACGTTACACGTTCCAAAATGCATTATTTCGTATCGCATTCCAACTTTCAATAATTCGAATTCTTAAGTCGTTTTCATCTAGAGCAGGCATCTTGTATACAAGAGACTCACAGTCTCACTCAATCTTGTATGATGCTGTCTAAATGTTTTGGCACATGGCAGTACTCTGTTTAGATAATGTTCCTGATAAATTTACCGAGCTTCTTCAGCAAGATACGAAAACAATTCGAGGAACAAAAAAGTTGTACAATTAGTTAAAAAATCCGAAAAATGTATCAAAATGAGAGAAAAGGCAGTGGTGTACATATTTTTGTGAATAATATTAGTAGCAGGAGTCTGTTCTACTCTGGGGAGGAGCCCCTGAAGCAGTGCCAGCCGGACGAGTACTTTAAGTACCTCGGAAGGCACTACGGCTTCGCGGGGCAATCTGCCCAGAGTATATCAGACACCAAAACCAAACTGGACAGGATTAGGAAGGCACCCCTGCGCCCAAACCAGTGGCTAGAGATTATCAAGGGATTCCTGATCCCGAGGCTTCTCGATTCCCTCCAGGGTCTTCGGGTGACGCTGAATATCTTGAAGGAAACCGATAAGCTGATTCGGAAGCACGTGAGGGAATTCCTTCACCTAAATAGATCCTGTCAGGAAGCCTTCATCCACGCCGCTGTGGCGGACGGAGGTCTCGGTGTCCTTTCCATGCGGAAGCATGTCCCAATGATCCTGCTTAACAGGATTAATGGCCTACGGCGAGAGAGTACCGAGATTTCTGAGGCTATCCTGGAGACAACCTATGCTAAACGGTTGGAGGAGCATCTATCTACATGGTGCGGGGAAAATTGTAGAACCAGTCGGGGGATTAAGAGGGGGTGGGCCGAGGAGCTCGACCAGGGATATAGCGGGAATGGGTTGTTGCAGGGAAGCCGTTGCAAGGAGAGCGGGTCATGGGTGTCCAACCCCCCTCCGTTCTGGTCTGGCAAGGACTTTGTAAGGGCGATACAACTGCGCGGCAATATACTACCGACCAGGAGAGTGCCCTCCAACCCCCCGGAGGAGCGCCTATGCAGGGCAGGCTGTGGCAGGGTCGAGCGCTTGTCACACGTACTGCAACGCTGCTGGGTTGCGAAATCCGAGAGGATGAAGCGGCACGACTGTCTGGTCAACCACGCCGCAGGAATTGCCAGAGAGAAGGGATGGATGGTGGACATCGAGCCACGAATTCGTGCTCGGAACGGACTTCTCCGAATTCCGGACATGATCCTCTTTCGGGGAGAGGCCGTGATAGTCGCCGATAAGTATTTTTAGCTCCTCCTGTATACGCGTATTTCAGTTCATAAAATTCTAAATAAAAAATAATAGTTCACGTGTCCGAGCTATTTTTAGAAAATCTGCCAAAGTGGCAATATCTACTAAATTTATTCCATATTAGATGTTCTCACTGTATATAACAGAACAGTTTTATGTTACACCTATCAGGAGAGTACATCGCAAAACTTGCAGGCTTAACCCCTCATGTTAGAAATATCACTTCTGTGATTTGTTTCATAAATAACTAAACTTTTTGATATGATATAATATAACTATTATCTTTCAGATTCAAGGTTTGAAGCCAATATTGGTAGAATATCTTTTAAGAGCTGAAACCATCGAAGAACATCAACAGATTCGAGTGTTTATTGCAAAAATAGCAACTGAAGTGCCATTTACAGTTGATGAGTTCTTTGAGATCGATCTTGGACTTGCCGGCCCGGTAAAAAAAATTAAACAGGTTTAGGCAACCATGCTAAATTGACCCCGCCCCCCCCCCTAACAAATTAAATATGAGAGGTGTAGGTTTCTATCTGGATTTGTAGATTTCGTTTTCTAGAAAGACGAGTTGAACATCAAAAATGATAACTATTGCGTAACATTACTTTTTTAGATGGCATACGTCAACTCAAAAGCGTAGAAATATACTTTTCAAGACTAGGAACTACTATTTTGTTGTCAATTTTACTAGGAATAAAATTTTCCAAACTTTTGAGTGAACCCCGTATATAGCCTCTGTTTTTTGGCGAATCCTATAGACATCTTATATCAACTTATATTAGAAAGCATCTTAAAAAGTTTAAATAATTATTGTTTTTTAAGATTAATAAGATCAAAATAAATTAAATGCGATACGGTACCTACATTCCGCGTCACATAACTTTAATGAATTGGCCGCTGCCCGCTAGTTTCAGGTTGGTAAGTAAACCCCATTGGTCTCTTGACGGGGGCATACTTTCATTTGTATTTATAAGGCAATCAAGTGTAACGGGATTTTTGTGAGTCGTTGTTTCCTTCGAGAAATAAAACACCGTCGTATGGGGTCGAGGTATTTAACTCAAAATTCGGCTAATAAATAAAAACAATAACGATCAGTCGAAACTTGATGAGCTCCAAAAATGTCGAGGAATTCACCGTGTCGTACCTATCAGAGTATTGGGCAAATCTATCACCCAGACAATAGACATGGCCGTTTTTTTCTCTCGCTCGGCATAGGCGTAGGCCGGTACTATGATGGCACCGACGGGCCATGAACGGCGTCACTTCATCTTGCACAACCAAAGACCCGACAACGGATTAGTAAATTAAAATACCTATTTCTTATATATCGGTACACCAGCAATAAATGTTCGTTTTCAGATCCATAGCATTTTCTGTAAAATGCTGATCCAGAAGTATCTACTCGATTTTCAAAACCTCTGAAATTTAGCTCAATTCATTTTTAAGAAGTATTTGTTGTAACAGTTTTTATGGCAGTTATTACTGTATCGTATTTGTTCATCACAGTTAACAACAAATAGCACATCACTTTGTCGCTCTCATACAATGATGCAACTGCTTTTCCGAGTTCTCTAAACAACGTATCCACTTGCATAAAATGCTCCCGAAATTCCTCTGTCCTAGACTTTAATTTTAGTATTTTTAGTAGTTTTCAATATATTATATAACTTTGAAAAAATGCCTTTTCTCTCAAAAATGTTTTGTCAACTTTTTAGCATTCCTTGTACTGTTCTAGCATGGTTAATGTTTTCCAGATGCGTGTCTGTCATGGACTGGACTATTATGCACTTTGCCTTGCTATCAAATTTGTCATACTTATAGTATTTTTAGTTTAGAAAGAAGTTAGTTAAGGTGAAACTTTTATGGCATGTGCCACTATCTAGTTACTTTTATCTCAGTTATACGTTTATGTTGATTCAGTACAGGATTAACTTTTTTATATTAATTAAAATGCGGCGAGGTCTGCTAACCAACAAAATCAACTCTAAATGATAGAAACTCAGTAAGAGAGTTTTAAAACTGTACATGTCTGAAATATTAATTGGTTAAATTGCCATGTTTACTTAATTTCTTCTTTCTGAGGTATCTACTGGGAACATAGGAATTGTGATTCATAATTTTCTACTTTTCACTTTTACCATAATATCACACAAGAAAACTGTCTTAAAAATCTGCGAGTCTACCACATGGAAATAATTAATGTGACAGTTTGGTGATAATCAACAAACGAAATAAATAAAATACGCCTGAATACAGTTTTGTTTTTGACAGCAGTTTCTTTTGGGTTGCCTTCTTTAGCAACTAGAAAGTGACACATATCAGAAAAGTCTAACCTCAACTAACTTCTTTCCAAACTGAAAAATGCAGCTACTTTGTTGGTTGTATCAAGCTTGTCATAAGCATCCTGACATGTCGTTAATCCTCATTTGCTGCGTTATGCAGTTACCTCGAAGATGAGATCAGAAAAGAGTAGATCTGCAGTCACGTGGTTCGAGATCTGTCAGTGATAACTTCGAGCACGGAAAAATACAAGAACAGTCAAGAGCAAAATTTCAAAATTATCGTTCCATTTCGAACGTCAATGGACTTTTAGGGTTATATTGTTTTTGGTTTGTTTTCTCATCGTTCTTGTTATATAAATTATTATGGAAAATCAAATGATACAAATAGATGATGGAAGATTACCTTGGTTAAATCTAGAAAGTAAAAAAATATACCTGCCGAAAACTGTCAATATCGGCCGTTTGGAAAATCAATTTCTGGATGGCCAAAAGGTATATACACTCCACAGCCTCTTTGGGTATTAAAATATCTTAGTCAACACATGTTGAAAGGTTCACGGCAACATTTTAAAATATTCTCTTGATTGATGGTCCTCAAAGTGATAGACAGTCTTCTACATAATTTTAATATTTTTCCATTATAACCTTATCCCCGTAATCGGATTCTGAATTAATGGATCATTATATTCCCTATGTTGCAAATTCATGAGCAGCAGTAATAGTAATCAATATTATTCATTTTAATACTGTTCTTCATAATAAATTTATACTTATGTAAAGAGAAAAAAAGTTGTTTCGGCACAAACAAATCAAAAAGTGAGTTTATTAAGTCATCATCCCCACCAACAAATGAACAAATTTCAAGTAGATTTGCGAGCTCTCTTCGAGAAATCGAAGTAAAAGGATTTCACTCGACGGCTTCGCAGAGGTGGAAAAAGAGCGAGCTAAGATTTACTCCGCGGTCGCAAAAAGACATAAAAGAACGCCAGGGGAGCTAATCGAGGAAAGGGATCGTATTGCAGAACGCAGTAAATGACAGCCTTTTTTACAATCGACTCGAAGTTTCCAGTTGTTACCTGCTAGTCAGCTTGGGAAATGGTAGTATTTTGAAGATTCTAAACATTAACTAAGCCATAACCTAGTAACTTTTCGGTGATATTATGATGAAAATTTGGGAGGTAAAAAGTAAAACACGTTTCAGTAAATACTACAACTTTTTACTTGCGTCAACGTCAACTACATATTGAAATAACAACAGTAGGATAGGTACACAATATACGAAGCCCATTTAAATAGAGCAAATATTTAATAAACAGAAGTTAAGAATTTAATCACTAAAACTGCTAGGCCCAATTGCATAGGTTGGGATTAGCTCGAAAGTGGAGGTTACTCCAGGAGTTAGTAGTAAAATATATTATATAATCAGAGGTTATTTCCGACCCTAGGATTAACTTTCAACTCGTGGATTGGGTATGAGTTTACTTGTAATCTTGGAATAATAAGGATAAAAATGGCGTATATTACGAGATCCTATTGGATAGATCCAAAATTCATTGTAAGGTTTAGAATATTAAAAGCTTCTGTAGAAATGCTAAGTCAAGCGATTGACCAACACCTGCAAAGAAGAACGTGGTACCAAATCACGAAAGGCATTAATGTCTTTGCAATTCGCAAATCAAAAAATATTAAATAAAAAATAGTTGCAAAATTAGGTTAAGTTTAAATGACATGGACATGACAATTGAAATGAGAAAACACAAAGCAGTTTTGATATTCTCATCCTTTTGAAGTTAGCAGTTTTGTGGAATAACCCTATCCTATACAGTTGAAACAAAAATTTACCTTAGATAAGCTTTAGATTGAGTTTGAGGGTAAATATTCATATTAGTTCTATAGTTAAATAAATAGTAAGAGAATACTACTTGGCAAGTGGTAATCATAATATGACATATAAATATGTATACATGTGAGAACTTTATTCTCTAGCCACTTGCTGAGACCTTATACAATAAGGATTAACCAAATTATGCTAAAACAGCTATTCTCTGGGCTACATGCCCCAACGAGCGCTGAATTAAATAGCACAATTTGGCGTATTTTGACTAACACTGTTAGTACTAAAATACAGACTCAGATTGCAAAAACTACCGGAAAAGAAAGGAATGAATCTTTATTTCCAATGATAGGTTGCTACGCTGCTGCTACCTGTGGACCGGTTTCGAACTCTTTGGTTCTCGTCAGTACAGGGCAAGCATGACAAGCGAGCACACCTGCCATTGGAAAATTGAAACACCCTATAGCCACAATATTGTTCTACCTATAGAACACCCTATAGAACAATATTGTGGCTATAGGGTGTTTCAATTTTCAATGGCAGGTGTGCTCGCTTGTCATGCTTGCCCTGTACTGACGAGAACCAAAGAGTTCGAAACCGGTCTACAGGTAACAGCAGCGTAGCAACCTATCATTGGAAATAAAGATTCATTCTTTTCTTTCCCGGTAGTTTTTGCAATCCGAGTCTGTATTTTAGTACTAACAGTGTTAGTCAAAATACACCAAATTGTGCTATTTAATTCAGCGCTCGTTGGGGCATGTAGCCCAGAGGATAGCTGTTTTAGCATAATTTGGTTAATCCTTATTGTATAAGATCTCAGCAAGTGGCTAGAGAATAAAGTTCCCACATGTATACATATATATACAGTGCGTCCATAAAGTCTTGCACAAATTCATTTAAAATTCAGGTATCTACTTTTTAAAAACGCTCGGACACGTCAATTAGTACTTTTGTTTGCGCATTTTTTAACGTAAAATGTTTTTATACAGGGTGTCGCACGTATGAGGTATGAGGTCATCAATAAATGTGTTTAAAATAAATTTTCAAACGTCAATATTTCGGAAACCGTGATTTCCAGAGGTGTTAAGTGTTCATCATAGAATTCAAAATTGATATAATATACAGGGTGTTCCATTAAAAAAAATCCTTGATGACCTCATACCTCATACGTGCGACACCCTGTATAAAAACATTTTACGTTAAAAAATGCGCAAACAAAAGTACTAATTGACGTGTCCGAGCGTTTTTAAAAAAAGTAAGCCCCTGAATTTTAAATGAATTTGTGCAAGACTTTATGGACGCAGTGTATGTCATATTATGATTACCACTTGCCAAGTAGTATTCTCTTACTATTTATTGTGTTTATAGTACCATACAGTATCTTTCACATCAGATTGCTAGAAACTTCTGGAGGATGGCGCCACCTGTATTGTACTGCCTAGGCAGAACAATATTGTGGCTATAGGGTGTTTCAATTTTCCAATGGCAGGTGTGCTCGCTTGTCATGCTTGCCCTGTACTGACGAGAACCAAAGAGTTCGAAACCGGTCTACAGGTAGCAGCAGCGTAGCAACCTATCATTGGAAATAAAGATTCATTATTTTCTTTCCCGGTAGTTTTTGCAATCTAAGTCTGTTTGAGACACACGTCATATTTCTGTCGTGACCCAGTACAAAGTTAAAGTAAAAGCGTGGAGCTCAATTCTACGAAATGTAATGTAACGTAATACTAATCTAAGCGGCAACGCCGCATTTGTGCTCAATTACTATGTTTTTATGTAATTACTAAATGCTAAAACAATGAGGAAAGTACATTATATTTACATGCAATATAATTGGCAATACCGCATATTACAGTAATGGCAACGTTGTGCATCCATAAAAATATAAGTTAAATCAAAGCCTTATGTATAAAAAACACGGTCGGCGATTCTGTATCATTTCCTAACACGTAAATGTAAAAATGATAAACGCCGCTTGCATAGTAACAGTGGATGTCTTTCTCATTGGTTGGCACCAGTATTGTGACGTGAAATACACAATCTTGGATTGTGACGTATCAGTACCTGATTGGTCAAGGTGTCGGTAGACGGTACGAAACGGACAATGTTTTGTCAACAGACTAGTGTCACGCTGATTTCTACAGAGAAAGGTTGCGCTCCGTGGAACGGTAAATCCTCTACGTAAAAATGGTCAAAAGTGATTCAAAGTAAAGTAAAGTGTAGAGTGTCACGCTGATTTCTACAGAGAAAGGTTGCGCTCCGTGGAACGACAAATTCTCTACGTAAAAAGGTTGGAAAGTATTTGAACGTATTCGAAAGTATTTAAAAGTAGTAAAAAGTATTTAAGAAGGTTTAAGTGGTTGTTCGACGAGTCTAAGTTAGAAATGTGTTAGTATGTCATACCCATGCTAGGGTATAAAATGACAAAGTGATTAAGTTGTTAATAAAAACCTGTGCAATAAAATTCAAAAGAAATTTTATTTTCCAGTTAAAGCAAAGTTTTGAACCAGTCGACTTATGGAGATACAGGTTAAAGTATTTTGTGTCGTTCATTGTTACAAACGTGTTCGCGCACAGAGTCTGTATTTTAGTACTAACAGT
Source organism: Polydrusus tereticollis (assembly GCA_963920685.1). NCBI lineage: Eukaryota > Metazoa > Arthropoda > Insecta > Coleoptera > Curculionidae > Polydrusus > Polydrusus tereticollis. The sequence continues at coordinate 121,018,798 of OY987326.1, forward strand.
GTTAGTCAAAATACGCCAAATTGTGCTATTTAATTCAGCGCTCGTTGGGGCATGTAGCCCAGAGAATAGCTGTTTTAGCATAATTTGGTTAATCCTTATTGTATAAGGTCTCAGCAAGTGGCTAGAGAATAAAGTTCTCACATGTATACATATTTATATATCATATTCTATAGTTAAATCTAACCTATTCAATTGGGCCTCACTACATTTTTAAAAAGTACCAATATTTCAAAAACCGTAAGATTTAAGTAGGGTAAATCTTATAAAATTCACTTTTATTTAGAATGTTGAAACTGAAAATGAAACAAAGCACAGGACATCTCGTTTAAAAAATATACAACTTTGATAGGTTTTGTGTATTTGGGACACTATGAAAATAAAGTGGCCCCTTCCATCCCGAAAATAAATCTTTTTTGAAATTATTTCTCTTGAAATAACGACGTGAACTACCCTGTATAAATTAAGACTGTCGGCTTAGAGCTTTTTGTTTCTATTTTTTAATCTTAACAAATCATCAATATAGATATAAAAAAAAATGACAGTCGTAGCCAAAAAGAAGAAATTTGCAAGAAACAAAATCGTCCGCCAGTTTAAGCCTAGATCCAGTGCCACAAAATGTTTAAGATGGTGTGAAATAAGGAATGACCTGCATATAAATGAGAATGAGGGACAATTTAGTTGCGACTGTTGTGAATAATAAATCTATATAAGCATGTGAAAATTTTGCCCCACCAATTTAATACTTTAACCACTTTTTGTAGGGCAGAAACCCAGTTTGTAGTTGTCTAATTTTCCAGATTTTTTTTTTTAAATTGGTTGCATTATTGGATTTAAAAAAATTGTTTCTTGTAAATACAGAGTGGCAAAAAAGTTGCGCATAATGCCTGCAACTTTTGAATTACCTCGTATACGAAAAGGTGACCTATATAAAAGTTGTTCAGTAAATTGTTCCCCACATTGCTGCCGGTATCGTTTTTTTCTGTCCTTTCTGGTTTGGTTGCCATAGAGATTATTTTACTTTTTCTAAATGGAACACCCTGCATATGATTGCATATTTAGAATCTACTGCGAAAACTCTGAATTTTCTGTATTTCAAATTTTCACCTACCTGCAAGCGTTTCCGAGATAATGACAGCTCAAAAATGAAAAAGTCCTAATTATAATTATTCCTACTTAATACCCACCAGGTGAGTCAAGCTGTTTTCATGACAGCGACCTAAGAGGTCAATTTTGAGTTCCTGTTTAATTTTTTGTTGTCTGATTTCTAATTTGTTTACACTATGGTTCATCTGAATGAGAAACAACAAGTTGAAATTTTAATAATGAGCTGTTACGGAAATATGAATGAAGAGATCGCGAGATCAGGTTTATCAGCTTCTCAATAAATTATATCCAAATAGGCCTCCAATAAATCAGTAAACGGTGTGTCGAGTGGTAAAGAAATTTCGAGAAACAGGCAGTGTTAGGTAAGACGCTAGATCAGGTCGACCTAAAGCAGCAACCGGGGGAGACAATGCTTTGGATATCGTGCTCTCGATATATGAAAATCCAACACAATCATCCAGGCAAATGGCAATGGATTTTAGTGTGTCTCATCAGTCAGTGAAAAAGTTGTTTGTGCAGGAGAAGTTGCACCCCTGCAAGATAAAGTTGGTGCACGAGTTAAACGAGGACGATTTTGATAAAAGAGCTGAATTTTGTGAGCTGATGATGGAATGATGCAATAACGATAATAACTTCGCAACAAGTATCATTTTCTCGGATGAAGCAACTTTCCATTTAAACGGCATTGTTAATAGACACAATTATCGTTATTAGTCTGCTGAGAATACTCACTGGCTCCCGGAAGGTCATACTCAGAGGACCGAAAAAGTTAATGTTTGGGCAGGCATAGTTGGTAGACATATTGTGGGACCTGTTTTCAAAGATGGTAATTTGAATGGCGAAAAATATCCGGACCTCCTCAGGAATCACATAATTCCTTCTTTCAGAATGGTTTTTCTCGGGTATAAATAATGGCCTAAACGAACAGGTATGGTTCCAGCAAGATGGAGCACCTGCGCATTATTCGGCAAGTGTTAGACAATACATAAGCGAACAATTTTCAGTACGTTGGATAGGCAGAAGAGGTGCTATTGACTGGCCAGCGCAATCCCCGGACTTAACCCCGCTCGACTTCTTATTGTGGGGACACTTAAAGAACAAAGTCTACGTTAACCCTCCAAATGACTTAGAATCTTTAAAAGTCAGAATTAGTTCTGAAATTCGGGCCATTCTGGAGCACTTCCTTTTAAACGCTGCAGACGGGTTCAGGGATCGACTGGCGCTCTGCTTAGCAGAAAATGGTGGTTATTTTGAACACATAATCTACTAAAAAGGTTTCACATGTTTATTATTCCGATGTTAAGTTGTTCAATTTTCTAGGCTATTTATTTTTTTTTATAACGTTTGTTACAATTTTAAATAAATAAAAATTTGAAATACAAAAAATTTAGAGTTTTCCCAGTAGAATCCAAATTATGCAATCATATGCAGGGTGGCATTTAAAAAAAGTAAGTTAGTCTCTATGGCAACCAAACCAGAAATGACAGAAAAAATTCATGCAGGTAGAAATGTGGGGAATAATTTACTGGACAACTTTCATAAAAGTCACTTTTTCGTGTCCGAGGTAATTCAAAAGTTACAGGCAATATGCGCGACTTTCTTGCCTTTCTGTATATGGGTACCTATGTCGTCTATATCCTTATATGTGCACCCTTTTGTCCCACTCTACTCTATAATAATGATCTTGGCAATAATTGTTCCGACTTCCTGAACTAACCCGATAACCTGTCACACAACCCGTCCAAGATAACGTGAGGTATGAAAATTTTGCTGGTTGCGTTCAAACCAGAAAAAGAACGCCTTCGGAGGAAATGAAAGGCGTGGTCGCTCGACCGATCGGTGTTGGTGCTTCGTGGATAGTGCACTGCAACTATACCGTTCTTTACTCTATGGAAGTCTCGATAAATAATATGACAAATTTTGTCTCAAGCCACGGCGCATCGAATGGGCTGTACATATTTGATATTCCCATATCTCACGCTATCTTGGACGAGTTGTACATAATAATATATAGGTATACCTAAACGAGGCTTGATTATATCGAAGTTAATTATTTTATTTTATTTTAGATTGCTGGAAACGTGCTAACGTATGTTTTAGTAGCTCTGCAATTTAAGATTCCTCAACAAAGTGCAGAGTAAGAACCTATCATCATTCACACTGGTATACCTATATCGTCAATGCTTTCAAACGTTTCTGTAAAATCTTACCGCTCTAAGAAATAATGATTTTGATTAAATACTGCGATATAAAATCCTAAAAAGGGAAACTGTAAATGAAGGAAGGGACCCGATTATTGCACACATTTTTTTATTGATTATTTTAGTTATTTTTAAAAATATTTTTATAATAGTATAATATATAATATTAGTATACTTCCTTCGGAAACGTTTTTACGTTTACAATATTCAAAATTATAAACACACACATACCTACCTATATATGTGTTTAAATGATGTTCTAAAATTGTTACAATCAGCCTTATGATCAAACACACAAGTTAACTCTAGACGCTAACTTCAAAATTACCTGCTTGTCAACCACAGTGAGGAATTAACAAGTAGGGTTTTTCCGGTTGTTGTCATAGAAACGGTACGCTAAAAGTTAACTTGTGTGTTTAATCATAGGGCTGTACATCTGTTTAAAAAAAGTAAGGCTCCTAATATCGAGCCTCGTCATATCGGTACCGACATTACAAAAACCAATTTATGAAAATTTTATTCTATAGATTTAACATCTCTAAAAAAGAATTATTCTTCTTCAAAGTGCCATCTCCGCGGCGGAGGTTGACAATCATCATGGCTGTTCTGACTTTGAAGGCTACTGCTTTGAGGAGTTCACCCGAGATGCATCCAAACCATTCCCTCAAGTCTCGCAGCTAGGATATTCTCCTCCTTCCTACATTTCTGTTTCCACTGATCTTTTCCTGCACAATCAGTTGTAGCATAGCATATTTCTCCCCTCGTGTGATACGTCCAAGCTACAGTCGAAACGGTCGTTCTTTGCCAGTGCGTTATTACTGTCACGTGACAAAACCATATGAATCTAATCTAAATTATGGGGTTCCATATCCATCCATAAACCACCAACAGGCAAGTACGATAAAAATGGCTCTAAAAAGAACAGTTTATAGGATTAAATTGAATGGACCAATACACCGAATGCGAATACAGTCTCACGAGTTCCTAAGCCCTTGCGAATTGTGTTTCACTGACATGGGCATGTCCATTGTCCAGTCTTTGAAATATTCGGATATGAATTACTTTTAGGTACAGTTTTAATGTGTGAAACATCAAGCTGATGATGTGGTAGTCACTACACTCTCTGGCCCTATCCTTTTTGGGTAGGCAAACAAACATTGACAGCAACCATTCCCCAGGCATGCATCCCGATCGATAAACTTGTTTGAATAGTTTTACCAAGATACACCTTGATAATATCTGGGTCTAGTTCATCTTTTATTGTAAATGTCTCTTCTGGATCCGTTCGTACATCTTTAAACAGTTCATCGATGTATTCCTTCCAACATTGTAGTTTTTGATCTGTCTTACGTAGGATATTTCCATTCTTGCCCAAGACTGCAGCAGCTTGGTTTCTCCTTTACAGACCTGTAAGTTCCTTTATTGTTTAAAGTCAGTTGAATTATGACATATTTGTTCTGAAGTTCTTCAATCTCCTTACATTTCCCTTCAAAGTATATTTTCTTAGCCTCTCTGATCTTCTTACTTATTTTAACATTGTATTGTCTCCGTTGTTTCATCGTCTTCAGAGTCTCATCAGTCATCCAACCTTTCCCTTTTTCTTCCTGGTCGCGTCAGTATTTCTCTGCATGGCTCAAGTAAACAATGTTTTAATGATTCTTATTTTGTATCTTTATCGCTGTTGTCCTAATTCATTCCGTTGAGTTTTTGTGTATTTTTTGTTAAAGGTTCTATTTTATTTCTGGAATTTGTAGTTTCCTCATATCAACCCTGGGGTTTCTTGTTTTTTTTTTTGAGTACCAGCCTGGCGGTAGCGACTAGAAGGTTATGATCCGAAGAAACATCAGCTCACGGATTTAGCGAAGTTTCGTTATCTTTCATTAATCAGAATATAGTCTATCTGGTTTCGGACTAAAGAGCGCCATGCATAATATACTCTTTTCTTGGTCAGTTTAAAAAAAGGATTCGTTATAACTAAGTTGTATTTCTAACAAAATTGTGGCAGTCGATCGCCTCTTTCATTACGTTCTCCAAGTCAGTTATTTCAATCAATCAATGTGATTTCTGACCAGTTTTCCAAAAGACCCTTTGCCGATTTTTACGTTAAAGTGGCCCATTACTATTGTGATATCTCTCTGTTTTGTTACCTGTAAAGCCTCGTTAATTTGTTAATAGAATCTCTCTTTTTCCTCCTCACTTCCTTCTGAAAGATTCAGTTCGGCGTGGAATGTATTTAGTTGTACTACCTATCTGAAACTGAGAAACCCTTCCACTGCTTAGGTACATTCTCTGTTAAACATTATTGCCACTACATGCCTGTGTTGGGCGTCATTGCGTCCAAAGTAATATATTCTGAAGTTATCTATCGATAGATGTCCAGAATTGAGCCATCTTACTTCGCTCGTTCCCAGGACATTAACTTTTAGTCTTTCGATTTTTTGCACGATATTGTGCATTTTACCAGCTTGATACATACTCCTGACGTTCCACGTATCAATCCTCATGTTTGGCAATTCCACCCTGTCAGTGTTAGCTTCCTGGTAAGAGTATAAGACATTTTATATAAACCAAACTTCAATAGAATTAAAAAATATCTCAAAGAAATTCCAGCAGGCTACCCCAACATCGCATTGCGAAATAAAGGTATATTTGCGATATTAGGAGAATCTTACCTAATATAAAATTTACATTAAAACAAAATAAACTTCTTTTAAACTACTTGTATATTTACTATATTAGTATGCGTGTTACAAATCCTTTGTAACAAGATCTATAGTACGAAAATATTGAGTAGTATTTAACTCGAACAAGAACCAACCTTATTTGGTACGTCGTTATAAAAACTCGTTGGGGAGAAAGTCACGTGGTCAACCTCACTACGGCATCGTTGTTGATGCCCTCTGTCCTCAATCGTGCTTTGCTAATAAGTATCTTATTCATAAGGTCCTCAGACAAATATTCGTCTGAGGTAAGGTCAGACTCAAAAGTTTTATAGTAGCACACTTACATCTTTAAAATTAGATTGGGCAATACTAGGACACCGTGCAATATGTAGGTACTTTCCTCTGCGTACGCAGAGTTTATACCGGGATGAAAAACATTTTAAGGGGTGATTTCTTGTTAAAAGTTATGGGGGGAGGGTCTTTTATGTAAATTTATTCTGTAATACCTCTCCCTTCAAAGTCCGTCATGAGATTAGTGTTTTTAATGATTTTCTAGTGCTGGCAACTGAAACCGATTTTTCGGTTAACCGGCTAACCGGTTTTCGGTTAACCCCAATTTTTACCCAAACCGAAAATCGGTTAATCAATTTTTGGTCAACTGGTTTTCGGTTAACCGAAAACCGGATACTTACCAGAATCTAACTGAAGTCGGGAATTAAAAGTATTAAAACAAAACTTTATTTAAAAAACAAAAATACTCGTATGAACTACTGTCCTACAGTACCTATACTTTATTTATTTTGTTTTTATTCGCGCTGAGCCGTCATAGACTAGTTCTGTCTTGTTTTCTTCTTCGTACGTTGATGCGTTAATGCACATCGCACATACGATTCCAGTGTTGCCTGAGTTATTTGCCGAAATATGCAGAGTACAGAAATACAGACAGCGGACGCACAATAATTGTTGTACTAGATCTAAGAAAAATAGACTCCTAGACGCAGTAATAAAATAAAATAAGTGCATTTGCTTAATAGAATGGCGGAATAAAAAAAATATAAATATCAATCAATATTCAATATCTGTATTCTGTATATTATTCTGTGTGCAAATTATCTAAAAATTCGCGTTTAACTGACAGGATATATATATTTATATTGTGTAATCTGTTTATGTTTATACTTTATAGTGTTTTGTTTATTAATTATTTTATATTTTATAAATATTTTAATAATATTTATAGGAAGATAATAATAAATATATTCGTAGTACAATAGATAATAAAATAGTAACCTAAACTTTAAACCACTTGATTAATCTACCAGAAAGAGTTCAGTTAACCGAAAGCCGATTAATCGAAAATAGATTAACCGAATAATCAGTTTTAGGCGTGTCTAAACCGCGGTTAACCGATAACCGGTTTTCGGTTTGAGCCAAAAGCGCGGTTAATCGAAAACCGGTTAACCAAATCGGTTAACCGATTTTTGAATAAACGGTTAACCGGTTTTAAAATCGAGTTTTCGGTTAATCGATTTTAACCAAAACCGTTTTTTTTAGAAATTGATTAATAGGTTTTCATTTCTTCCGGTTTTTGCCAGCACTAGATTTTACTTCTGTGTCTATGGTATTGCGAATGATACGAAAAAGTTTACAATTAGATCGTGCTTTTAAATCAATACTACACTACTACCTACATCAACCGCTGAAAAGGTCATGACGAAAACATAGGACGTAATTTTCATTCTCTTTCATGAAGATTGAAAATATAACAACATTTAAAACATATTGATAGATAGGTAACAAATCCTAATAATACGCCAATGTCATATCTCCCAAGCATGTCCCGATCAAGCTTTAAAAAACAAAAACATTAAAGCCCCGCTGATTTTTTAGCACCCTCTTAAATGTTTTACAATATTAATGACAGCGCAAAAAAAATATAAGTACCTACATATTAATAAAAAATTTCAAATTAGATATGCGTAGAACTTTACACCTTCAAGATATTTTACTACGAAATACGAATTTAAACACACATAATATGCATTAACCACAAAAAAAGAGGTGTAAGATTTATTGCGATTTTAATAACCATGGAAGATAAAACTTTCAATTTGCCAGTTGTGTTTTGCTCGCAGTTGTATGTTCTCATGTAGCGGAGAGTCGTATTATATTATGGATAAGTATTTAGAGATCCCAAACTTGGTTCTTATTACAAAATCTGTAGGATCCATTTTGTCACATAGAGTTATAAATGTACGTATTGTTTATGGAGATTTATGGTCTCTATATCAAAAAAAAAAATAAAGTATTTTCACTTTTGGAAAAATATGTCAAATGGCACCGTTTTGTAGAACTAAATATTGCAAAAATCGCAAACAAATATTATTACTCACTTGTCTTTCTGGATCTGCTTTTGATACAATTTTAACTTTTCCTTTAAATCTGTTAATGCAAAGCTCGAGACCAGAATTGAATGTATATAAGTATAGTCTTGTACACCATCATTGTAAACAACCTGTAACACAAAGATATTTTTGTTAATACTTATACTAATAAATATATCACAAAAATCTCTGAAACTGAAGTGTTATTATCATTACATAATAAGATAGAATCCCGACGACTTAGGTACCTTTCAATTTATTAACAATTACTAACTACCACAAAACGAGGTATTTATGTAAGTGTCATAATTTATACCCGCTATTTTCGAACAGAAGGCTATAACGACTCTGTCGATAAATTTGTTCAGGAGTATATATAGCGGCGTCTTCAATTGGGCAGCTTATAAGGAGCACCTACGTATAGGTAAGTACTCTATTGTATATTTAGAAGCTTCTTCCAGTTGAGCATACCCTGTTTTATACCACCCTCCCTAATTTTATTATATTTTTATGTATACTTATACGGTAAATTGTTTGGCTGGAGTTGATACTAACTTTAGTTTTTAAATAGCACACCCTTATAGTACTTTTGGATTCTACATAAAATAACAATTATTTTTTAGTAAGGGCATTATAAGTCCTAAACTTAATAGTTTCCGAGATATATCGACTTTTGAAAAACGACATTTTTGAAGTTTGACAGATTTTAGCTTTCCAACGGTACCGTAGAATGGGGGATTATGAAACACCCGGGGTTATATGAAACAAAGGTACCTATTTCAAATTAGGCGCGAAAATTGACATCTGGCAGTTGTCCGATATTGACAAAAAAATTTTGCGGTTTCGACAGATAACCACCTGTGCTATTTATGATTAATTTGTTTGTGGTAAGTACCTTACAAACACTTTCATTTTTTTTTTAATCTGATTAAAATATAACTTTTTCTGAGCCCCATAAAGTCTCATCTGTACAGGGTTTATTATTATAGTTACAAATAGGCTCTAATGAAAAAAAAATGGGTTCATGACCTCAAGAAACATCTTATGTAAACAAATTTAGTTTAAATTATACCAATTTTTGTTGAGGTTGAAAATAACAAAAATCGTCTTTTTCAGAGGTAATACGAAACATGCCTAGAAAATATAAAAGAAAGTTGGGTAGCAAGATAAGGAGGGATTATGATCCAAATGCAATGGAAGATGCATTAGCTGCTGTTTTGGATGGTCATTTGCCTTTCCGACAAGCAGGCGAAAGATTTAGTGTGCCTTATGCAACTCTGTACAAGGAATATAGAGGAATACATGGAGACAAACTTGGCAGACCGCCAATTCTTAGTGTAGCCGAAGAGAACGCCTTAAACGACGGTTTGTTAGTGGCGGAAAGCTTTGGCTACCCGATGACAGAAAATGACATAAAAATATTCTCTCAAGGATACTTAAATCGCAAAGGTGTAAACATACCACAGTTCAAAGAAAATTTACCAGGCAATGGCTGGGTGAAGTTATTCCTGCAACGACATCCTCAGTTATCCGTACGAGCATCTGAGAACTTAAAGAGAGCTAGAGCTTCTTTGACAGTTGATACATTAAACGCGTATTTCAATGAGCTCCACACTTCAATTGAAGTTGTTCCATCTGCAAACATCATAAATTATGATGAATCCAACCTCACGGATGATCCTGGGAGACAACGTGTTATTGTTCGTAGAGGTGTCAAGCATGCATCCAGAATCCTAGACTTTACAAAATCATTGACGTCAGTCATGTTTTGTGCAGCGGCCGACGGAACCCTTTTGCCGCCTTATATCGTCTATCGGGCGAAGAATGTCTATCCCGAATGGGTGATGAATGGACCTCCTGGTAGTTGCTATAATCGTAGTAAAAATGGATGGTTCGATAGTGATATATTTTCAGATTGGTTCAATAAAATAGCTTATCCCTATTTCAGAAGGCTAGAAGGGCGGAAGATTATGATTGGAGATTATCCGTCAAGCCATTTATCACTGAGCATTATCAACAAGTGTGTTGAGGCTGACATAGAATTCAAGTTTTTGCCTCCTCATAGTACGCACATTTATCAGCCTTACGACGTCTCATATTTTAGACCACTTAAAGCAATGTGGCGAAAGCAGTTAACTAAATGGAAATTAAAAAATAAAGGTTGTCTTCCCAAGTCTAAATTCCCAGCGATGTTAAACGACTGTTTAAAAATGCTGGCAACAACTAAAGATGAAGTAAACATAAAAGCAGGCTTCCGAGCCACAGGAATTTTCCCTCTGGATAGAAATGAAGTTTTAAAGAAAGTTCTGGGTGCTTCGCCAATTATTGAGCAAACTGCTATGAGTAGATCTTTTCAAGAAATTATAGAAAATGCAGCCACAGATAAACCAAAAGTAAAAAGATCACGAAAAATAAATGTCGAGGCAGGCAAATCTGTCAGACCTGAAGATTTTCTTGTAGAGCCCGGACCAAGTGGCAGTAATCAATCCAATCAGATCGATGATAACGTGCAACAAGAAAATGATTAAGATGAAGATCAGAAATCAAATCCAGACAATTTTGACAGTGAGAGCTTTTCCAACGTCAATGACTCAGATATAGAAATGGATAGCCAAGAACCAATTAAAGTGCCTGTTAACAAAACAAATGCTAGCCAAATTGAAGTAGATCAGTTTGTTATTGTAGAGTTTACTTATTACTGTGGGAAAAACAGACAATGAAACAGTTTGTTGCCAAGGTCATCGATCTTCAGAAAAAGAAGATCATTGTTAGTTATTTAAGGCAATATATGGGCAAAAAAGATACTTTTATATTCCCTACAACTGAAGATATTGTTGATATCCTACTTCTTGACAACATTAAATTTATATTGTTCAAACCTATAATTAACAGAGGACACTATATATTTAAAAAAGCAGTTTTGTAATTTTACGTTTAAGAAAATGTTTATTCCGATTTTTTTGTTCATTAAAATAAGTTTATAAAACTTTTTTAACCTTTATTTTTCCCCTACAAATCGATCGACAACTATTAATAGAGCTGAAAGCATAATTATAAATTGTTTTAATCTATATAATATATGCCTATCATCTATGTTATCCACAAGGTCCCTATGTTACAAGTATGGTAAAATATGTTTCATAAAACCCCAAGAGAGTCTAATAAGAAACAAAAATCTAGATATTGTTACCTTTACTACAGAAAAATACTAGTGTTTCGTATAACCCCGAGCATGGGGTTAGACGAAACACCTAAAAAAATATTTTTTTTTCGGAAGTGGGTTGACTACATTTTTTTTTTCAGTTATGGATTTGATAGCTCTAGTCAACCCGCATCCAGATATGTTTTTTCCAAAATTATTGAATAATTCCTAAGAAAGTGATAACCATTTTTGTTAAAAATTTGTTTCATAATCCCTCATTCTACGGTACGTTTCTTAGAGCAAAACGGCTTACATGTCCCTATCTTACTTTTTTGTGTGAACTGCCGGTTAAACCAGATGTAACTCGAAAGCCGAAAATATAATACTTCCGGTTCAACCTAAAATGGATATATTGCTAAATTCCGATGAATGTTATTAGATACCACCAGTTGGTTGATTGCCTAGTGTAGCAGATGTGCTTCGTAAGGTACCTATATATTAACATAAAAGTCTGACTTGCTTTGGTGACGGTATCTCGCCATTTGTGTTTAATACATGTGGTGCTATTAGAGTTAGTATAAGACGAAATAAGCTATATAGCGTTGGTGTTTACTGTTATTCTTTCGCGGTTATTGTGTTATTGTTTATTTAAAACTAATACCATTTTTTTGAAATTATATCATTTTGCTAAGCGGGCAAGATGACGAATTCGGTCGGTCCTTGGACCAATCATCTTTAATTTGTAGATACATCTGTGTCTTACCAGCAGAGCTTGGGTCAAATGTTTCCTTGGGTGCTGGTGACACTAAAATTTACACATATGCTATCACACGCATTATAATATATATTAGCATCAGACCTGAAGACAGTTGAACAGTGGTGTGACAAGTGGCTTCAACGTTATAATAATGAAAAATGCACAGTCCTCCACATAGGCAATAACAATAATCCAAAAAGAAGTTATATGCTCTCAAAAATGTTACCCACAAGAAAGATGTTGGAATAATCATCAGATGATTTAAAATGGGCAGTTCACATTGATAACATCATCCAAAAAAGTAATGCAGTCGCCTACATGGTACCAATAGCCTATAGAAACCTAAGCACCTCAGCACGTAGTCTGAGCTACGAAGAAAGGCTAAAGAAGCTCCACCTGACAACGCTTCGGAAGACGAGGGGGCCTGATAGAAATTTTAAAAAATTCTGCACGGTCCACTAGAAGTCAATTCATCTTAACCTTAAACCAGTAAGATTTAAGACTACGAGGCCATAACTATAAGTTTACACGAGAACGTTTCAAGAAACTCTGTAGACAGCATTTCCTACCCGACCAAGTAAAACCTCAATGGAACCCTGCTCGACTCTAGCCCAAGAGAATGCGTAACAAATATGACGATTTAAAAAATTAACTAAATCAATGTGACAAACTAAGTTTAAACGGTGCCGCCGCATAAACTGACTCTTAACAATAATAATAATAAAATTATAGACAATCATAGTAATGCCGATAAAACCATGCAGGAATAGTGGAAAACCATTCAACGAAGGAAAAGGCAAAGGATGGATCCGAAAACTAGACCAAGCCCAATAAAAGGGAACAAAGAAAATAGCACGGAATTGAGAGTAGCAAATAAAAATAACACCGCTTGCTTATTTATTTCAGGACTACATACCCAAACAAATCCAGATGAAATAAAAGCATATTTGGAAGAAAACGGCGTAACGGCTGTAGAATGTGAAAAACTAAAAACAAAGTCTGAACGGAGATACAGCTCCTTCAAGGTAGAAGTACCAGCTAAATGTAAAAATGAAGTACTGGAGAAGAACTTTTGGCTAGTGGGTGTTTGTAGTAGTCAGTCATTTTTTAAACCTGAGCATATACTAATGCCTCATATGAGGAAAACACAGGGAGAGACTCCAACCCAAGAAATATAGGGTCAGAACACACTGTAAAAGATCATAAACTATCAGTAATGCATATCAATGTTAGATTCCTGAGAAACAAGGTAAACGAACTCGAAGCATCCCTGGTGGATCAAGAAATACTTAGATATTGTTTGTATTAGTGAACATTTCTTGTCCGACTCTGAGATATAATTGGTTCACCTAGATGGTTATACAGTGGTAGCCCACTACTCCAGGAGCCAGTTTGCCTATGGGGGCACGGTGATATTTCTTAGGGACAAACTCGATCTAAGTGTTAATAAGATTCTCATCTACTCCAATATTAAAAAGTGTATTGAATGTTCTGGCATTTTAATTCGTGTGTTTTAGCTGTTTATCGCTCCCCAACGGGCCACCTTGACACCTTCTTGGAAACTATGGAGGGTATCCTCAGTAATTTTGGGGTAAATAAATCCGTCATAGTGGCAGAGGTGACTGTAACGTCCACTTTAATATAAATTGCCCGGAAGCAATTAAAGTAAGTGACCTTATGGGTAGTTTTGACTTACAATGAACAATATATGAAGCCACAAGGGAGAACTCATGTATTGATAACATCTTCGCGAATAATAATATCCAAATATCCTCCACTAGTGTCCTTGATATAGCAATATCAGACCATAGGGCTCAGCTTGTGCCACTCGCTATCGAAGTCTCAAGTCCGGGTTTCGTAATGAGTGGTAGGATTTGCAGGCCAATGAAAAAGATTGATATGGGTCAATTCTTTGCCATGGTGGCTGGGCAATATTGGTCATTCATCTCTCATGAGGATATTAGTGTAAATGATAGATTCTCAATGTTCATGCGCATACTTGAGGGGGCTTTTTTGAAATCGTTTCCAGAAAAAGCTTACTCTGTACGCTCTGACCAGGCAAATAAGATCTTATGGTTCAATAGCGAACTGAGGGAAATGAGGGAACATCTCAATTTTCTCAGAGACTTAACATGTCAGTATAAAAATAATCTGGGCTTTAAAAATCAATTTAACGACTATAAAAAAATCTATAGAAAAGCTATCCGTAGGGCTAAGATTTGACTTTAATGATAACTTGATAAATTCCTCGAACAACCCTAGTAAAGCCATGTGGCAGATCATAAAAAAAAACAGTAATGAGGATAAGGCCTCAATGCCTTCTGGTTCCCAGACACCGGATGATTTTAATCCATATTTCATAAATATCGCACAGAACCTCATAAAAGACATACCAAACTCTCAACGTGATCCATTGGCATACTATACATATATATACAAATACATATCACTATTATGCCTCCGGAGGCTGGAGACTTTAAATTCACTGAGGTCACATTTAATGGGGCAAGGGACATTGTCGATAACTTAAAGAAAAAAACAGCTCTGATAGGTTTGGCCTTAGGGTCAAATTAATTAAAAGCATAAAAAATCCCATTTTGATTCCATTGACTAGGCTCATCAATTTATGTCTCAGAACAGGTATTTTTCCAACTGATAAAGGGGACAGTGGTAATTCCACTTTTTAAAAAATCCTGGAATGCCGGAAAACTACCGTCCCATTTCACTGCTTACAATAATCTCCAAAATTCTGGAGAAACGTATATCCCAACAACTAGCGAATCATTTCGAGTCTAACAACTATTTCAGCTCCTCTCAGTTTGGCTTCAGAAGAGGAAAAAATACAATACAGGCAATAGAAGCATTGGTTGCGGACATTTTGAATAGTTTTCACCTCGGTTTCACTGTCAGGAATATAACACAGTGGTATCATGTGACCTCAGTAAAGCCTTCGACTGTGTTGACCATAGTGTCCTTCTCCAAAAATTTTCTAAATACCATATCTCTACGGAAAGTATTACACTGATAAAATCATATCTTGAGGAGAGAATGCAGACCGTCAGGGTTGGAGGTGTGGAGTCGACAGAGGGTGCAATAACTGTCGGAGTACCCCAGGGTTCCATCCTGGGGCCTATATTATTTCTCATATATATTAATGACCTACCATCTACTGGATCCAATGCTAGGTTCGTACTATTTGCCGATGACACATCATTTTCCCTGTCCGCAAACTCCCTTATTCAAGCGCGGGAGGGCTCCTTGGGTGGACGGTTGGAGGCCGAACAATGGTTTAACACTAATAAACTTCTACCTACTCAATAATGAAAAAATGAACGTATTGATCTTAACAATGAGGAATCTTGAAGGTAAGGATATAGACAATTCCACTATGGGGTTTCTCGGGGTCACACTTGATCGTGGGCTGCACTGGGGCAGTTATATAGATTCCCTGGCTGGTAGGCTGTGCAGCTCGTGGTTTTTTTTTGCGTAGCCTGAGTGACTGTGTCTCGCGGAATGCATTGCGAGCGGCATATTTCGCCAACTTTCATTTCCGCCATTCCTATGGCATCTTGGTTTGGGGTCATGCACCTATAGTGCTCGACGTGTGTTTGATCTTCAGAGAAAGGCTATACACTCTGGTCGCTGGATTACGTTTCAGGGATGACTGCAGGGACGCGTTCAGACAGTTATATTGGGAATACTCTCAATGCCATCCTTGTTCGTTTTGGAATGCCTCCTCTACCTCTATGTTAAAAAAACTTAACCAGTTTTGATGCCCATAGGCATATCTCCACAATTATAATACGAGAAATAACAATAATCTTAAGAGGGAACAACAGTCGTTTTTTTGTATTAAGTGTATAATCTTGAAATTTATTTAAATTAGCGGAGCGCTTTCGGCCTTAGGCCATCTTCAGTGGTTCTTTGTCAGGAAACAGGAAACTTCTTTGACAAAATTAACTTTTCTTGAGTGGGCCATCAACAGCACAATGTAAAAACTTATTATGTAAAAAACAAAATTAACAGTTAAAATTTGTAAAAAGACGAACAATTGAGACGAACCACTTTTAAATTTTGTTAATAATTAACCATCGTTTTTATTTTTATTTTTCATAATTAAATTTTAACTACACGTGGAACGTGTTCTTCAGTCGAAATTTTATGGTTATTCCATAACCATCAAATCTCGTGTAGGTAGTTAAAATTTAATTATGAAAAAAAAAAATAAAAACGATGGTTAAATTAACAAAATATAAAAGTGGTTCGTCCTAATTGTTCGTCTTTTTACAAATTTACATGTTAATTGTTTTTTACATAATAAGTTTTTACATTGTGCTGTTGATGGCCCACTCAAGAAAAGTTAATTTTGTCAATGAAGTTTCCTGTTTATCCTGACAAAGAAGCACTGAAGATGCATGGCCTAAGGCCGAAAGCGCTCTGCTAATTTAAATAAATTTCAAGATTATACACTTAATACAAAAAAACGACTGTTGTTCCCTCTTATTTCAAAATAGTGTACACAGCCCTACCTCATTAACAATATTCTTGTTCTGACATACTGGAGACTAAGTATAAGAAGGTGCCCGAGGGGTCCGGGATATTGGGGAGTTAAATTTTTTAATGTGCTACCTGATGATCTCAAAGAAATGCCTTTTAACACAATCAAGAGTGGGATTAAGTATGTACTTTTGGATAGTGTGTTGTACAACATTAGTGACTTTTTTAATAATTGTGTCTTAATTTGTATAATTTCTTTTTAAAATTATAGACTGTAAAGTGTATATTTATTTTTTATTAATGTAATCTTTTATGACATGTATATGACGTATGTAAATCGTAAGATAGTAACACGAATAAATTGATTTGATTTGATTTGATACGATATAATAACATTATTATCGATTCATATTAAACACATTCCTAAACTACATCATTATTCTGCCTCCTTTTTTATTATAAAATAGTAGGGGAAACGCTGGACTATTTTCAAAGAAACTTTCAACGTGTGCCTAGCTTCATATAGTAAGAATATCTCGTTCTCTCTTTATTCTTCCTTAAAAGCATGACAAGGACACAGAACACAGAGAATATCTCGACAAACAAGCGCGTAAACTGACTACGGAACTACGGACATAAAAGTAGAAAGAGAGAGGTATTCCTTCTCGCAATCCGATTCCTAACCTATAAAATCCACATGAAATAACTTTTGTAAGATTTTTTTTGTTTAAATGGAATTATTTGTTGTCAATAGGTGAGTGTGTTCAATCTACCTACCCATTTTTTTAACTATTGTCTCGAAAATATAAAATAGAAATAAATAATAAGTAAACCTGCTACATTTTTAGACATGAAGAAGTACAATCTGCTGGTGGTGAGTCGAAAAACAATCTAGAAGAGGAAAATCTTAAGCATGTTTTAAAAAAAATTGAAAGAAATAAAAAGCTGAGGAGTAAACAGAAGGAAAAGGAACAAAAAGTTAAAGATGCAATTCAAAGAACGACCCATGCAAGAAAAATTAAGCGAGAAGCTAAGATACGGAAGGCACAAATTGTTCAGGTGCCTGAAAATATAGACAGTGAATTTATAGACACAAACATCTCTAATGATAATACATTTGATAATGTTAATAAAGAACACAATATTGAATTCCCTGCCCATGAAGAAAAAGCAAATGCTGAACCAAAAGCCAAAAAAAGGAAAGTGGACTCTGACATCGAAGGTTTTACAATATTAGGAGTAGATAATTTCAGTAAGAAAGCCAAGGTAAGCTGTTTTCAGTTAAGTTCCTAAATAAATCTTATATTAATGGCCTAACCGAAACTAATCTGAACAAACCTTATTGTTTTATCCTGAAAAAGGACATTGCATGTGCTCCTAAGCCCACTGTGAAGGGTGTTGCCAAATTAGCTTTGGTATTCTTAAGGGTCTTTTAACCACAAATAGGCTTTAGGAAGCCTTCTTACGAGAATCACACGCTTAGTTCTTTTCTTTTAGGTTAAAAGAGTGCTGCCAAGATGGCTTACGAACGCTACAGTTATCTCTGTTAATTTGCAAAAATTGGAAACCAAAGTATCTGATGTAAAGGTTATGGATAAGCACATTAGAAAACTATTAAAGGCAAATGGGGTAACCAGTCTCTTTCCTGTACAGGCTGAAGTTATACCATGGTTATTAGAAAAGCATCGGTAAGTTTAGCCCTTATATATACAGTTTTAAATAACCTAGTATTATGAGCTGTTTTTATTTTAACACTTGTTTTGTTTTTTGTGTAGAAGTAAGATAAGTTTAACATTGATTACTTGTTTTTCACAGAAATAAATAATGAAATATTTTATAGACACTCAGATATAATGTTTCAAAGAGACATATGTGTATCAGCACCAACGGGCAGTGGTAAAACCTTGGCATTTGTTCTACCAGTCATCCAAATATTAAAAAAGCACTCTGTGAAGAAGATTCGAGCCCTCGTCATTATTCCTACACAGGACTTGGCTCGTCAAGTTTTTGCCACTTTCAAAACATATGCAGAAGGAACCAACATTGATGTCTGCCTAATTACTGGACAAAACAGCTTTGAAGTTGAACAGAAACAAATTGTGACTAGAAGTAAGTAGCTTAAACAAAAGTTCTTTTTAAGACCAATATCGAGACCAATATATTTCTTGTTTACCAACACATCTGCTGACCTAAACTGATATAATACATACAATAGGTTTAATCTTGAATTTGGATTGCTCTACCTCAAATTCTGTATAACTCTGAAGTAAATTTGCGGTCCCTCTAGTTATGGAGTTACCTGAACCTGTTGAACCGAGAATGCAACCATATTTTCTTTATAATCTTTTTTTGTCACTAACATGAAAGTTGTCTTCATACATATTTAAACTATTCAAGGGAAATATCATTTTAGATGAGGCATTTGGTTATATTTCGAAAATTGACATCTTGGTGTGCACAGCTGGTAGATTGGTGGATCATTTAAAAATGACAGAAGGCTTAGATTTACAATTTTTGGAGTTTCTGATTATTGATGAAGCTGATCGAGTACTTGATAGTGTCCAGAATGATTGGCTGTATCATCTGGAGAAACATATTTCACCAGAAGGTAAAGTATCTTAATACTTGTATTATACAGGGTGATTTCTAAGGATACTTTTTTTTCAAATGTGTATACAACTACTTAAAAGAAACAACTTTTTCATATAACTTTTTTTAAATAACTCAAAAATAAAGGAGATAGGGTAATGCAAAAAGCCTACGATACAACTGCTGATAATTTTTTTCTGTTGTTTATTTTTTTTCTATGTCAAGCAGTGAAGTCTCAATTTGTTGTCAGTTCATCGCGTGATAGATTTCAGTTAGTTTGGGAGTGTTTAAAAATAAAAATGGCTTCTGTGTATGAAAAAATATCTCCTTTATTTTTGAGTTATTTAAAAAAAGTTGTTTAAGTAGTTGTATACACAGTTGAAAAAAATGTATCACCTTAGAAATCACCCCGTATAGCTGTTAGTGTTCTAATTTTATTTCTTCCAATTTAATTGTGTATGTGTATCATTTCTTAGGTCCTGTAAGGATTCTTAATCAATTCGCACTTCAAAAAAGGAGACCTCCACAAAAACTCTTGTTCTCAGCAACTCTGTCTCAGGATCCAGAAAAACTTCAACAGTTATCCCTCTTTCAGCCAAAGCTTTTTACATCAGTAGTTGAATCTTCAGAAGAACAATCGCTACGAACAAGTATATCAGAAGATATAAATACAGACATGTTTATTGGAAAATATACTACACCCAATGAACTGACTGAGAAATATATAGAGACTTCAGTGGACTTGAAACCGCTGGTTTTGTATAAGTTTATAAAACAAGAGAATTTAAGGAAGACATTAGTTTTTACTCACTCGGTAGAGAGTGCTCATAGATTGACGATTTTATTAAAAGCTATGTTTAAAAATGAATTGGATATATGGGAGATATCTTCACATTTGCAACCGAAGACTAGAGTTGAACTGATTAATAAGTTCGCAGAAGGAAATATCTTGTAAGTAGCTTTTTTATTATTTGTTGAGATAATGTTTTTGGAAAAAGAAGGTTAATTAATATCTCGGCAACGGTTCAATATATTATTTTACAAACGTAAACAACCATCTCTATAAGCCACAGCCAAGTTTTCGAAATAAAATCTCGTTTAATTCTCAAGATACTTTTAATTGGACACTTTACTTGGTACACCCTGTATATACAGCGTGTAATATAGAAGTATGGAACGCTTTAAATATCTTTAATACCGTTTGTCCGATCTAGCTAAAATTCGGTATCCAAATATAAGAGGTTATCCCGGAGCTGCTAGTGACATTTGCAATGTTGCCAAATTTACAGTTTTTTAGCAATTTAAAATTTTTTTTTTTAACACCCCACCTATATATTATTCAAAAAAATTATTCTGCAACAAATTCTAAATAACTTTTATATAAGTTACTTAATGTCTAAATCTAGCCATTTTTTTAATATTCGAGCTCAAAAATTGAGAATTTATTGAAACATTATTGTAAGGTAATTATTGTTTAAACTTACTTATTACAGAATAGATGTTTAAAGTGCCTTCCATTTACTTCTCGACAATATGCTAAATATTGCGGAAAAGTATTTAAAACATTAGAAAGAATATCTGTTTATTCGATTCGTCGGCACTCAACTTCAATTCTTTGTTTTAGGTCTTCTATATCATGTGACTTTGTCTTGTAGACCACATTTTTTAAATGTCCCCACAAGAAATAATCGAGTGGAGTCGGATCTGGTGACCGAGCTGGCCACTCAATTGTACCCCGTCTCCCTATTCATCTTTCAAAAAATACTTCATTTAGATACTCCCGTACTTGTCTGGCGTAATGTGGTGGTGCACCGTCTTGTTGCAGCCATACTTCGTTATTTAATCCCGCAACGTTGTCTAAAATTTTGTTTATTGATAATCAGTTTTAATTTACTTTAATGAAACTAAAAATGTCGCTGTCAAAATTTAATTGTGTCACAAATTTCCAAGACCTACTTATATCTCTATCAGTTTTCTTGGATAAGAAGTTCTTATGATATTTAAACCCCAATATCAAAAAAATGGCTAGATTTAGACATTAAGTAACTTATATAAAAGTTATTTAGAATTTGTTGCGGAATCATTTTTTTGAATAATATATAGGGTGTTCCATTTAAAAAAAATTGTTTTAAATTGCTAAAAAACTGTAAATTTGGCAGTATTGCAAATGTCACTAGCAGCTCCGCGATAACCTCTTATATACGGATACCGAATTTTAGCTAAATCGGACAAACGGTATTAAAGATATTTAAAGCGTTCCATACTTCTGTTACACGCTGTATACAGGGTGTCTCACGGTCGATGGTAGGTTAGACGTTTACGGAAAACGGGGCATAGAAAATTACTGAAAATTTGGCAACTTGGGTAACCGGCTTTGCTTTATCGATCTAGAATATTTTCAACAATGCAGCGTTGCCGCTTATACAAAAAAGTAGCAACATATTTTATATTTTAAATGGAACACCCTATATATAATTGCATTTTCCGCTTCATTATTGATTTCTAATTATTTTAGTATAATACGTTCCTATACCTATCTTTAGCGGTTTTCGAGAAATTAATTAATTTCCATATTTTTTGTTCAAAACATAGCTCTAATTAAATGTTTATTACTGCGGTATTTGGATTTGTAGACAGCTGAAATTTTGGATGTAGTTTACATTGTCCTGTGTATTAGTTATGCATAAAGAAATTTGTTCTGTGTTATACAGGGTCGTTCAAAATTCGTCATTTTACCGCTCGATACAAAAATGGTGAAAAGTGCATTTTTTCAAATAGAACACCCTGTATATTATTAAATATCCTGCAAGAAAATGAATGCCCCTTCCAAATGATATATCATGTTCCTATACCTAAATAGTTAAGATGTCGAAATAAAAGCAAGTTTTTGTAAAAATCGGATTATTTTGGCATATTTGTCTTAGATAGCCATGAAATCCCAAGATGGAAATCTTTGTGAAAATTTGACAGTTAGTGCATCAATAATAAAAAACTTGCTAGTTTTTAACTTTTAGTAAAGAAAGCGACCTAAAAAGAATTAAAATGGAGATAAATACTTAACTATTCAAATGAAATTTTGATGAAATTGTTTATTCTTCATGGACAATGTAACCAAATTATAGCAAGAACATGCAGAAGGTTCAACGAAATGTTTCCCGATCAACAACCAACGAGAGAAAGTTTGTACGATTTCAAAATAATTTTGTTAATTATGGGTCAAAACTGAAATCGGAAAGACATTTACCGAAGTCTGTAACTTCTGATGAAGACAACATCATAAATGTCTTAGCCTATTTTCACGCTTTTCCTCAAGCTTCCACTAGAAGTGCAGAAGAAGATTTAGGCATAACTCGTCCCTCTGTTCAAAGGATCCTTGATAATCATGACATGCACCCATACAAGTTCACAAAAGTTCAAGCCCTGAAACTGGAAGATTACCAACGTAGAGTACAATTTTGTGAAGCAATGCTGATCCGCATCCAAGAAGATCCTAACTTTCTAAAGAAAATAATTTGGACGGATGAAGCTAAATTTTCCAGGGAGGGCATTTTCAATAGAAGGAACGAGCATTTCTGGGCTGACCAAAATCCACAATTCCACATGTTGTTAAGGAAATGGGATTTCAGGAAAGGTTCAGTTTTAACGTTTTTTGCCTCCTAAAAGATGACAAAATAGAGTATCACATTTACGAGGAATCTCTAAATTCCGAAAGATACCTTCAAATTCTAAAATCAGTTGTGAACGAGTTTCTGGACAATTTATCATTAGAAGAGTATCGTACCTGTTGGTTTCAACTGGACGGGGCACCAGCCCATTGCACTGGGACAGTAACAAGAGAGTTGTTTCAAATCTTCGACGATCGTTGGCTAAGACATTTGGGACCGTGGGATTGGCCTGCTAGATCGCCCGATCTCACGCCACTTGATTTCTACTGGTGGGGTGATTTGAAAAGAAAAGTATACAGGACACCAGTACCACCGTCCAAATATAAGAAGTCCGCTCACTTGCTCTTGCCGCTGTAAATTTCTCCCCTGCCGACGCCCTACCCCGCGCCCAGCGAGTCAACGCTCAAGCGGCGTTCGGCTGGGGATTAGTTTTTGCAAGTGCATACTTTAATCCACAGCGCTCTCGGCGAAGAGTTTTCGTATGCTGCCACGTTATAATTAGTATAATATTAGCTTACTTATGATGGAGGCGAATCACCTTGAGAGTTTTTCTTATTGTTGTGCTGATAATTGTTTTTCGTTATTTCGGTGCCCTAAAGATCCAATAAGGTAAGTAAAAAGGATTGTTTACTTTCTTTGAGTAAGATGCAAAGTATATAGATTTAGTGGGACATATTACACACCATGCCGACGTTTCGTTAATTTATTTTAACTATGAATTTTCATGTATGTATTGATTATGCTGTCAAACAGATATATTTAAATAATAGTAATTTACGTAATAAAGTTCCAAAAGTAATATTTTACGGGATGAGTAGGAACTCCAGGGCGAGTTGTAGGCGAGTCCTGAAATCCTGCGAGTTCACTGTTGGATCGTGTTACGTACAATATTTTTTCTGTAGTTGTTTTGTATGTTAAAAAAAATATATAATACGTGACAAGCGCTGTCATAATATAGTGCAATGTTCATGTTATTGTCAAAGCCGTTTACATAGAAACCCAAAATCGTCCCGAAAGTAACAATAGTAGACCCGAAAGTAAACAAATCGTATCGAAAGTGAAAAAAATCGTTCCTAAAGTAGCTACTTTCGGTACGATTTGTGTTAAGTATTTATTACCACAACTCCCTTGTATAAAAATATTCAAGCGGCCAAGCCACCGTTCCTACTGAATGACTCCCGTATCTCTCTCGTACGCGGTTCTCGGTGAGATTCGAGGTCACCGCCGGCGTTTTCAATACTTCAAAGAAGTGATCGGACTTCTTATATTTGGACGGTGCCAGTACAGAGCAAACAAGACCTTCGCCAACGAGTGATCACTTACATGGAACAGCTTGATGCCAGTGAAATAAGGAAGGCCACAACTGAATCTCCTAGTATACGGATTGAAAAATGTTTGGAAGTCAACGGTCGTCATTTTGAACATTTATTAAAAAAATCTTGAACCCTTTTATGATATGCTTTTGTCTTGTATCGTTATTTGCTATTTGACTGTATTCATGTTATTTGTCCCTACTGAAATTAGTTTTGTTTTCAGTTTTGACCCATAATTAACAAAATTATTTTGTAATCCTACAAACTTTCTCTCGTTGATTAGTTGTTGATCGGGAAACATTTCGTTGAACCTTCTGCATGTTCTTCCTATAATTTGGTTACATTGTCCATAAAGAATAAACAATATCAAAATTTCATTTGAATAATTATTTCCCTCCATTTTAAAACTTTTTAGGTCGCTTTCTTTACTATAAGTTAAAAACTAGCAAATTTGTTATTATTGATCAAATTTTCATAAAGATATGTTCCATTTTGAACAAAAAATATGGAAATTAATTAATTTCTTGAAAACCGCTAAAGATAGGTATAGGAACGTATTATATAAAAATAATTAGAAATCAATAATGAAGCGGAAAATGCAATTATATACAGGGTGTTCCATTTAAAATATCAAATATGTTGCTATTTTTTTGTATAAGCGGCAACGCTGCATTGTTGAAAATATTTTAGATCGATAGAGCAAAGCCAATTACCTAAGTTGCCAAAATTTCAGTAATTTTCTATGTCCCGTTTTCCGTAAACGTCTAACCTACCATCGACCGTGTATAATAAATCTGTTATACTGTTTTTTTTTTTTAGGTTGATCTCTACAGATACTTTAGCCAGAGGTATAGATTTGCTAGGGGTTGAATGTGTAATATCATATTCAGCTCCAAAATACCTTAAAACTTACATTCACCGAGCAGGTAGGACTGCTCGGGCTGGAGAAAGGGGTCTAGCTGTTACCTTTTTGCATACTTCACAATTGCCCAAATTTAAAACGTTGTTAAAACATGCTGAAAAGACCAATGTTACCGAGGTAAGACTGATTTACTTTTATTTTATATTATTGTATATTTGTTGTTTTAATACTTCTCCGCGGTGTTTAAGTCGAATCCTGAGGATTTTTTTGAATTAATATTTTTTTATTATTTCGGTGTGCTCTTCTTTAAGGGCGGTCAAACTGATTAATAAATGTCATTTAGCAAGATCTCTCCTTCATTGGATAAAAAAATTTGACTAATTGAATTCAATTTATTTCATCATTAAAATTTACACATACAAGTTGTAAATTTAAAGTTTCGTTGCGAATATCCTACAAACCACAAAACTTTCCAAAATGAAGATCTTGAAAACCATGAGATACAAAGTCAAACCGAGGCAAAGTTGCGCAATTTATTGTCTAATAAAATGACGTCAATATAATCAAGAAATTCCGGTTACATCCAGATCATCCAGTGAAACTTTCCTAACTCGAATCTCCAAGGGACAGGAAGTCGAATTCGAGTTACGGAAAATTCGAAGTACGGAAAAATACACAAAATTGAGTATTTTTAAATTTATATTATGTATGTATGTATTACAAAAAAGGAGTTACATATACATTATGTAATAGTATACACAAACACATACAAATAAAACAAGATATATTTAGTCATAATATGCCTACAATGTAGATTCTTATTTGAAAAATTCTGTAATTTTTTTTTGTTTAAATGCGGACCATTTATCTTTTTCTATAAAATCCTCCACTACATTTACCGACGCCTGTACTGCATTGGGAACATTTTCTCTTGACGAAGCAAAATTTAAATGTAGGTATGGTAACAGCAGTTGTTTCGACATTGCTTTCACTAGAGTCTTCCTTCCCCTCTAAGTCTGAAACAATAAATAATATTTGTGCTTAACAATGCTACATTTTACCTTAAACTTACCTTTTTTAGAAGAAACTAGACTTTCTACAACGCTATCTAAATCTAAAATGTCTTCGTCTGTTGGGAATCCCATTGTTTGTACACCGCCGTCAATATCAATGTAATCTTCAAAGGAAACATCATCGTTGCCCATTGCCGTTCTGTACGTGGTCCAAATTTGTTTCAATTCAGACAATGGAAGATCGTCTTCTTCATCCCAGTCATTTGTAGTAGCATTCTGCATTAATTCACCTTTAGCAAAACCTGCCTTCCTAAAACTATTGCTGATTGTTTGTTATTTTACATCGAGATTCCAGGTTTTATTTAGATCCCTGATTGCGTCAAGTAACGACACAGTCATAGGAGTTGATTCTTCCATATGGGCCAAGACTTTCTTTACGATTCATTTTCTATAATGCTGCTTAAGATTTTGAATAATCCCTTGGTCCATTGGTTGTAGAACAAACTTTAGATTAGGAGAAAAATATTTCAGTTTAATGTTTTTTAAGTTTGCTTCTACATTCTTAGGATGTGCGGGACAATTCTCAAGAAACAGTAGAATCTTCCTATTTTGAGAAGCAAAGATTTTATCTAGCTTTTTGAGCCACTTGTCGTAAATTTCACTTGCCATCCACGCTTTTCTGTTGTGCTCATAATCCACATCAAGTGATTTTATGCCCTTAAAACAACGTAGGGTTTTGGACTTGCCGATAACGAGCAATTTCAACTTTTCTGATCTACTCATATTACTTGCAACCATAACTGTAATTCTCTCCTTGCTGTTTTTGCCACCAAAGCAAGACATTTAAACGCAATCATCTGCATTAAAAATGTCGTTTTCGTCGTATTGTCTGATTAAATGTGGCAAACATTTTTTTTCCAAACCTCACTAGATTGGAAATCTGCAGAAGCTCTTTCATCACAAATCGACATTTGGACACGATACTATAAAATCTTCACGACCCAAAGCAACCGCAAATTCTTTAGCTTTTTCTCTGATTAAGGTTCCCGAGAGAGGAAGATTTTTGTCACGTGCAGTAGTAATCCACTTAAGCATAGCTTCATCAACATCATTATTAACACAACTTGTATGCCTTTTTCGTTTGAAGTTAACCTTATTGTAGTCATCTTGATTTTCTAAAAGTTTGTCTTTGTTTTTCAAAATGGTTGATAATATGTTAGAAGGAATCCCAAATTATTGTGCAATGTCCTTTTTTTTCTTTTCGCCCTTTTCTACCTCGGCAATCAATTTTAATTTTTCCTTAAGCGTTAAACACTTTAAATTTCGTTTTGATGCCATTTTAGTCTCCCATATCACCACAAATGCGACGCATGTTAAAAAACTGAAAATGAAAGTCTATCTGTCGCCGCTCGTCACTGAGAATCGGTAAAGTCTGATTTATAAACTGGCGTTCGCGTCGCGGCCGTTTGCATTGTTTACATTACAAGAAATATAACCTAACATTTGTGTTCATTACAGCTTGGTATTTTTTTAATTATTTGCGATAAGACTAGTGAAAAATGGATTTAGAAAGTCAGGAAAAATTGCTTGGTGCCTTGGGTGTAGTTTTGTGCCTTTATGCGGTAGTAAAACTGCGCAATAAGCGCACTCGTCGATTTAAAACGAGACCTATTCATAGGGCACGTCGAATGGCAGGTGGTTTTCAGTACTACAAAAAGATTAAAGCAATGGACAAGGAGCAGTTTTTCAAATACACCAGAATGACTCTCCTTACTTTTGAGAAGCTGGCAACGCAAATATCACCATTAATTAAACGGGGTCCCAGGTCAAATGGTATATCGACACAACTGTCAAGTCTCACGTGACACGTGACAAGAATAAGCAAATATTATTGGCTGGACGTCACTGCTACGGATTTACTACGAGCGCCGGCGACAAAAAGATAAAGTTGGTTTATGTCGAACGCCAGCGCGAACGCCGGCGAAGTTTATAAATCACTCAATTACGATTCACTTGTTTAACTTCCAGCGCCCACGCGAGCGCCGACGCCGGCTTCGAGTTTATAAATCCAGCTTAATTCCCCCAAGTGCACTAAATGCAATAGGTGCTTCCCCGAAAAATTCGAGTTACGCTTGGTTGACCACTACATTTTAGTTCGAGTTTTTAGAAATATTCGAGTTATAGAAATTCGACTTACGGGGAAAAAATTACATAGTGAGGTTGTAAAAACGTATTTATTTGTGAAGAAAATTTAATTTAGAGAATATTTCGAGTTAAGGAAGTTCGAGTTGGAGAAGTTTCACTGTAAATTAAACTTCAATGTGACAACTTTTTCTGCTTTACAAGTTGGTATCCTCAAAATTTAAATTCGTCGTTTCATCCTCAGGCGACGATCATCAACGTTATTGTTTTAAATACTGACGTATATGTAGGCAGTAGAAATATTTGTCTGACACGACTTTTTTGATTGGTAAAAGGTTGATTGTGATACATCGTTGTCTTTGGAAGAACAAAAGCTTTTCAAAGCCGAAATAAAATACCTATGGAGTTTGTATTGTAGTGCAATTTTAAAAACATTATACTTTTTTATATTTATTATTGATATCATTTTATATAAAATGTCTGGATATACAAATTTACAGGATTATTTTTTATATTTGCGTACCTACCACAGGGGTTAATATAAGTAATAGAAAAAAAATAAATTTGTTGCATAATTTTTACCTTGTTCTCTTTTGGACTTCTCAAAAAATCATAGGCGCAGCGCAGAGTTGAAAAACAATTGCAAATTTCCTTTTTTTAATGAAACACCCTATATATTTTTCACCAGGACGAAAGATCTTTTTCCCCCGATTTCAAAAATATATAACATGTCAACATTTCGGTTAGCCGTTTTTAAAATATTTGAGATTACAACTTTGATGAAATAAAGTCATGATAATCGAGTTGTCGAGGCCTTCCGCATACTTTAACGTAACATATTTGTCGCTTTACGTTAAATTGACACATTCAGTAAGGACTGGCCGGTCAATAGCCCCGACTGGTCTATGCCCCGACCTAAGTCGGCTGAATATTTTTCTGTGGGCATTTCTAAAAAATCGAAGTGTTGAGACAAAGGATTGAACAAGAAATATTTATGCTCAATACAGATACAGAAATAATAGAAACTGTCCCAGAAGTCGTAGTGGATATACAGAAAACACATAATCATTTACTTCACTTTATATCATAAATTATGAAATATAAATTTCTATTTTGAAATCAGGGGAAAAAGATCTTTCGTTCTGGTGGAAAATATATAGGGTGTTTCGTTTACAAGGGACAAACATCTTTCTTTAATATCACGTTTTCGGTTCACAGAAACAGACGATTGGCTTTCAGCGCCACCTGACATTAGATACCTGCTTATGCGGGATCCATTCCAGCGTTTGGTCTTCTCTAAGACCTCGCTGGTCTGGTTGGGTGGATAGCTCGATTGCTACGAGATGTCGCCACGTGTAACATCTCGCATATGTATTTATACATTATGTGTTGAAAACACTCTAAGGTCTCTTTCCTTTTCGTCAGACTCTATAGCCTTGCCGATGAGCCGTAATACGGCGAAACGCGTCCAAGGATTGGGTCTGACGGAAAGAAAAGGGGCAAACATCTTTCTTTAATATCACGTTTTCGGTTCACAGAAACAGACGATTGGCTTTCAGCGCCACCTGACATTAGATACCTGCTTATGCGGGATCCATTCCAGCGTTTGGTCTTCTCTAAGACCTCGCTGGTCTGGTTGGGTGGATAGCTCGATTGCTACGACATGTCGCCACGTGTAACATCTCGCATATGTATTTATACATTATGTGTTGAAAACACTGTAAGGTCCCTTTACTTTTCGTCAGACTCTATAGCCTTGCCGATGAGCCGTAATACGGCGAAACGCGTCCAAGGATTGGGTCTGACGGAAAGAAAAGGGACAAACATCTTTCTTTAATAAACATAATTATTTTAAATAAATTACTTTATTAGATATTCAAACACTCTACCATTTTGCTGTAAACATATATTTAACCTGTCTGTTAAAGATCTATTTACATTTTGTAACATTAAGGGACTAACTGAAATAAATGCTTCTCTTATTCTTTCCCGCATGTTTGCCTCTGTGGTTGGAGGTGTTCCGTAGACCAGATCTTTAACGTATCCCCATAGGAAGGAATCAAGTTTTGTCATATCTGGTGACCTTGGAGGCCACAGAACAGGTCCGCGTCTTCCGATCCAACGGCCAGGAAATTTTTCATCCAGAGTATTTTGAACTCCAATATTAAAATGAGCAGGCGCCCCATCTAACTGGAACCACATTCTTCTTAATAGTCCTAGTGTGGTATATTTTCTAATTATTTATTAATTATCAAGATCTTCATTTAAAAAATTTTGAAGAATATTCCCATTTCCCCCATCCCCATAAAAAAAAACGAGGTCCTATTACGTGGTCTCCAATTATGCCTCCCAAGACGTTTAAGCTCCACCTTTGTTGCTGGTCAATAGACCTTAGAGAATGTGGATTTTCATCGGCGTAGAAGTGCAAATTATGTCTGTTCACATGACCATTTATTGTGGAATGTCGCCTCATCGGTAAACAGTACAATATTAAAAAATCGTACATCCTCTCGAATTCGAGCAAGACCCCAATTACAGAAATTTATTCTATTCTGAAAATCTTGTTCATCGAGTGCTTGATGCAGTTGCACACGATATGGATGGAACTTATTCTTACGCAACATTCTCTTTACAGAAGTTTGACCTAGGACCAACAAATCACTTATGTCTATTGTCGACTGTACTTCTATGTGGATCTTCATAAACAGATAAACAACAGTTAAATTATTTTCTTCGTTTACCACTGGCTTTATTCTTTCATGCTTTTCGTACTTAACTGTCCCAGTTCTATCGTTCTATCAAATCTATCCATCAGTTTTTGAAATGATCTTGCATCTGGATGCTTTCTATCAGGAAACCTCTCGCAGTACACTCGGGATGCCAGAAGACAATTCTTTAAGCATTCTCCAAGGATATAATTCATATCAATTGATTCTTGGTTCGTACACTTCATTTTACTACAAAATACTTCTTATTGAAGGAAGATACTATGCACAAAATGGCACCAAATGTCACAGGATTACAAAAGTAAAATTACTGACAGAGACATACCAACGAATAGCAATTGTTTCGATTTCTTGGGCCATGCCGCCTACGATTTTTAAAATTTTCTTTGTAAAGTTACGGAAAAACCTTAAAATCTCAAAATGATAGCGAGATACATACGGCAAACATAATATTTTCTGGGGACACTTTAGGCTTTTCGACGGCAAAATAATATACAGGGTGTTGTATTTAAGAAATTGAATTAAAATCGAATTGAAAATAGAGATGTTTGAACAAGTAATCTGGACACTCTGTATAATTAAATCGAAAAGTGAGGACGGTCGAGGATAAACTAAGCCAGCATTAGATTACATGTAACTTTGTCAGGGAAATTAAGAAGCAGTGGCGGAGATATAACAGTTTAAAAAAAGTATGTTTTTGACTGATTTTCCTTTCTTTAATTCATAACTTGGCAACGCTGCATTCGATCTACATACAAATTAAAAGTTGAATACACAACCTATAGACTATAGAGTATAGAGGCTTTATATGCCACATAAAAAGGTAGGGTATTCCGTTTAACAAAAATATAATTTTTGGTATTACTCTTTTTTGAGACACCCTGTATTCTTAAAAATAATTTTGGGTTATAGCAGAGGCGAAACGTTATAAGTTTTATTAAGAAAATTTTCCCATAAGTTTAACGGTTTAGCAACTATTGACCGACGCGCCCTTGTTGGCCTACCCTGTATACCAGGATGGGCAAAAGTCAGGACTTGGCTAAATAACTAGTAAATCAAAAATTACACAATTTGGGTGGTGTGGCCAATGGGCTATTACGCATTTAACGGTGGTCGTTAACTACTAAAAGTTAATAAGTTAATTGCATTAGGAGCTTTTAGTTAAATCATCAAACTGTCAGCCATTTATTTACTTGCTGATAATCTTCTAACCTACACCAACCAAATTGAGTAATTTTAAATTTGCTAGTTCCGGAGATATTTAGCAAGTTCAGACTTGCCCATCTCTGTATCATATATCTTTTTCAAGATAAAGATATCTGAAGAGGACTTGGAACCTTTGGGCGAAAAATACAAAGAGTCATTAGTTAAACTTAAAGAAACAGTAGATAAAGAAGAACAAGTAGATTTGAAGAAAACCATGTCAGCAAAGAGGTCTAGGCCAAAGCTAAATAAGGTAAAGGGTAGAAATCAGTTTAAAAAAGGTTTTTATAATGGAAAAAATGGTGCTAGTTGATGTAAAATAAAAACGTTAAATTGATTTTATAAATCATCGTTTTATTTATTATTATCCATTTTTGTTGTCCAAATTGGACGCGTCCATCAAATATTTGAAATACGTTGACATATTGAACATGGTATAATTTAACTTCACTAAACGAAAATGCATTCGTATTGGTCGCGTGATTTTAAAGATTGCTGTAATTGATGGATTCAGATTTGTCAGCGTTTGATTTCGACGCCTTTCGGATATGTCAGATTTTGAAACTAACTTCATATTTCGCACGCAAATGAAGGTTGGATTTTTGAGTTTTGGCATTATACACGGTGACTCGGATCTAAATGTACATACATCACCAGGAGATAGTGGACATCTTGGAGGTTCTAAATGATCTATCTTTAGTGGGTCCATCTTTCTTCGTTACTTAGATACAGAGTGTTTTATAAGGTTTGGCTCATTTTTGTTTTTGCCATAATTCTTTTAGCACCCGGTATAAAATGTTCATATTCGGTGGAAATATTTTGAGTAGCTATCGCTTCAAAATGCCGTATGAAAATTTTTTGAAATTCAGGTCCGGACTTTAAAAACATGACTGATTTAATTTTTTTAAATTCAACTGTATATCATATTTTTGTCAATTTTATTTTTTATTTGGAAAACACATAAAAAACTAATTATAATGACATACTTATCAAAATCCCCGCACTCGCCGCTCAGCCATAATAAATTGCTCTTCTTTAGATGTTGAAACACATACAAAATAATAACTGTTTTTATAACGACAATAATACCAATAATAACAAAAATAACAAAAACATAATTATTTGAGAATATTTTCAAAATGCCCACCATTAACTTCTTCACATTTTCTTCCTCTGATATTTAAATTTGAAACTGCACTTCTGATTACACCTGGTCTATTTTTTATTTCCTGAAATGAAGTGATAATGCGTTGCAAGAGCTGGTCCCGTGTACGGGAGCACCTGAATAATGTCTATTCAAACCGTTGGCCTATTGCCTGGCCTCCTAGATCTCCCGACCTAACGCCGTTAGATTTTTACCTATGGGGACACCTGAAAATATTAGTGTATTCCTCCCCGGTCGGAACTAGGTAGAAACTTCTATAGAGAATCACGTTTCATCGTGATGTGATAAGGAACAAGGCTGGGTTATTGCGGCGAGTACAGCAGTCCTTAATTCGTCGCGCCCGCGAGTGTATCAGACTTCACGGAGCCCTTGTTGAATTCTCTTGTGAAGCTTGTCAATAATCTCGTTAAGGTGCCTCCTATTACATCACTCTTGTATTTTTTCGGATTAAACAGCTTAAAATGAAACTTTTCTGTTGTTTGAATGACTTTCGTATCACACTTTGTTGTCGAGAAACAAAATAGAAATCGTGGTCCTTTTTATTATAAATAAGCCATGAATTCGTTTATTCATCTTTTTCTCGAAAACGGTTCATTTTATCGACAATAAACAAAAGTACCTTTATTTAGTCGAAGGTACCGGGTGTCCCACTAAGAATGGCTGTCGGCCTTATCTCAGAAAGTGTTAGTCGTATGGCTTGCGGAAAAAAAATATATTAGGTAAAGTGGTCATGAGAAATTGCTGGAAATTATTTACAAGTTTCTCAGACTGGCTCTAGAGGGCGCAACATTAACGGTAAATATGAATCACGAAGTTATGTGTGGTGTAAGATGGGGCGTAATCAGAGATAATATTTTCAAATCTATGCCATCCACACCTTTAGCGTTTGATTTAATTGAGGTGATAATTTCAGAAATTTTGTTGTCACTGACTGGACTAAAATTTAGCTCATTTTGAACATTGTGGTGAATTTTATTAGTGTATAACTCATTAATTAAATTGTGATTGGAATTATAAGGGGTAGGCGCGTTATTAACAAAAAAATTATTGAGTGTCTCAGTGTCACCGATAGCACCAGTTGAACCTTGAAATGCAGAACAGAGATTTAAATATCTTAATGTATGCCAAAAACCTTTAGGGTCAGTTCTAAATTTGAAATTTAAAAATGCTTTTTTCTCGTTTCTGACAGACATTGTAACCAAATTTCTAATTTGCTTGTAATAATCTTTAGCAGCTTCAGTTTTAGTTCGTTTATATCTAGTAAGAGCTTTCTTTCTCAGTTTTATCATGTATCTTAAGTTATCCGTCATCCACGGTGCCGGAGATTTCGTACACTTAGCCACCCTGACAGGGGCATGAATGTCAAGCAAGAAATGGACATTGCGACTGAATAAATCTAACATAAGATTGACATTCTCCATATCAAAAATGCTATTCCAGTTAAGGCTATAAAGATCAACAATGCAAATATTATAATTAAAGTCAGAATAATCACGGTATGTCCGAAACTTAATTGTGGGTTTTTCTTTTTGCACTACAAAGTAGCTAGTTACAAAACAGTGGTCTGATATTAACCCACGCACGAGTTTTCTCCTGTGGGTATTGTATTTATTGTTGAACTCTTCAGTTCTTTTCTTAATGTATTTTTCTTATAATGTCATCAATAAATGCTTTATTATTATTATTATTATTATATATCAGACATATCAATAACATCCGTTTTGGAGAGCACGTTGGGCGACGAAGCAAGTATGATATCTAATAATGTATTGAAGTTGTTGATAACACGGGTGGGCTTAGATACTGTTTGGCAGAGACCATATTTAAGTATTAAATTACTAAAAAGAACGCAAGCATTTGAATTTTCAGTCATAAAATCGACATTAAAATCACCTCCAAGCAACACATGATCGAACTGAGGAATAAAATGAGATAACATTGTTTCAAGTTCATCCAAACATGAATTCAGATTGGCATTGGGCGGTCTATATAATGATCCCATACAGATATTCTTACCATTCATTTTTATACTTATCCAAATTGACTCCAAAGTACTCGCATTGGTCAAGCATTAAAAAATAAATTTAAAACCATTACTTTTGTTCATCCGTGTGAAAATTTTTCCTGACTATTTCTTGTCATTGTATTGTATACTAAAGTGCGTATATATTTTACCCTTAAATTTGCTAATAGAGATATCAAGACTAATAAAATGTCTAAACAAAATCCTAAACTTTGCAAAACTTATAGATACATAAAATAATTTTCTTCACCTTGAACCCATTAAAATTACTCTCTTATAATTTGAAAAATTATAAATTTTTCTGTCGTAACAAGATACCTAGTTAATAATATAAGAATTTATTGGAAAAAAACTCGTCCTGAAAGCTTTCCTTTCATAATTTTAAACAATTGCAAAAATTAAGACTGTTTATGATCATGCTAATTTATACTTATATGTTTCAGCAGCTTATACTATACCTAGTTATTTTCTTAACTATGCCATTTTATATTGCTTTCATTAAAAAAATTCACCCTGTATCCTCTAAAATGTTTAAATTTTAGAATAGAGAGCTGTTAACTTAAATACAAAATAGTTGGTAAGCTTTCAAGATTTTTAATAAAGTATTGTATAAAAGTATTTGTACTACCTACCTATAGGTATTTACATTTTTTATTTTTTTAAAATCGTATTAAATATTATATAAAAGTATGCTTTTGTTATCAGGTCGTTATTTTGTTATACTATTATGTCGTTAGAACTATAATTATTCTCAATATGCATCTGAGTTTTATTTCAGACAACTTATAAAATATGCCCTGAATAAATGTTAAACCTCATAGATAAGAACTAATAAAAATAATAAGGTAATAGAGGAAAAAAATAAACTACATAAAAAATTTGATTTAATGTAATAATAACATACTTCCGCTTTCTATATATTTTAGTATAATTCAATTTTAATCAATCAATCAATTTTATTCATATTTTATAATATGTTAGAAAGAATGTACTTTGGACCCCGGTAGCTGACGCGCTCCCTGCCACGATATCATTACATGTCATTACTCCCTATGCCGACCCGGTATATCGATGCATACCCCGACCAGCCGGTGCGTCGGCAAACCGCTTTAGATCCCGAGACATGAAAGGCCCGACGTAGAGTGGTTCTACTTGTCTTTGTTCGTATACGGTGACAGTAGTGTTTAATCGTTTAACCGAACCGAGGAAAACATTGTAAATGTTTTGGCATATGTGGAATTTAATCCACAAATTAGTATTAGATTAATTGTTAGAGACTTGAGCGTTACTCGCTCTACCGTGCATAGGATTTTATTAGAAGAAAGGTAAGTAATTATATCTATATGTTATAACTTTTAAATAGTTTAGAATAATGCCAATATTCCTCTTAATAGTTTTCAAGTCAATGTAATAAGTATTTTGTTTTTCTTTAGGCTACATCCCTACGTACCATATTGTGCTCCACCAGGCTTTGACCCCGCAAGATTATGACAGAAGATTGGATCATTGCTATATATTGGTTGCTCAATATAATATTGGAAGATAGAAATCTCCTCTCCAGAATTTTGTGGCCTGATGAAGCTACTTTCCATTATAATGGAGGAGTAAACCGTCATAATATGCATTATTGGTCGCGGGATAATCCTCATTGGACGCGGGAGGTGCAGCATCAAGGAAGATGGAGTGTCAATGTCTGATGCGGCATTTTGGGTGGCAGAATAATTGGACCGTTTGTATTTAATGAGTCGCTTACTGGGCAAAGATGTTTACATTTTTTAAATTACGAACTCCCAATTCTTCTCGAGATGTGCCCTTGGATATTCGCAGAACTATGGTTTTCCAACGCGATGGATGTCCTGCACATTTTGCGGCAAACGTTCGTCAATTTCTTGACGACACATTTTCTGCAAGGAGGATAGGAAGACACCTGACTTAACACGCCTAGATTTTTATCTATGGGGGAGATTGAAGGATCTTGTTTTCGTTACCAGACCCACCACAAGGGAAAACATGATAGAAAGGATAATAGACAGCAGCCGCCGTATCCCTATGGCAGAGGTGGAAACTGCAGTATTATCAACCAGGGAGAGATTGGAGTCGTGTATAGAGAACGATGGGCGACAATTTGAACATTTATGGCGCCACTGAGAATTATTGTCGTAACGATATATTTGCTTAAAACATACGTACCTTCATATTTTGTTTTTCCAAGGCCTATTTGACTCTTAAAAAAAACTTTACAATGGCAACTTGAAAATAAATATTGGTTAGTAGTATAGTGTATATTGCATTTCTATTTTCATTTTTGCACTTTATTATGTAGTGTTTTTTTTATATTAAGAAGTTACATCTTAGTTGTTAGTATAGGGTAGGTACATTGCTATACTTATAGTGTGCATTCAAAACATTTATTTTACAAAAAGGGTTCTTAAAGTATAAATCAAGACTTCCAGACTCTACTAAGCCATTTGTTTCTGAGAACATAGTGCTGGTCATCTGTGTTTTTTTTCACACTTTCTATTTGGTAAGTTTAAAGATAATAAAGTATGTTCATTTACAACTGTGATTGTATTGCATTAATGTATCTAAAAAGGTGTGACTAGCTTTCTCAGATACCTCATTTCTGTATACACTAAAGGTTTTTGGTGTTTGACAGAGTAGATTGTAAGTCATGTATACTATATGATATAGGTAAGGTCTATTTTTAATGTAATACCTAGGTTTCCCAAAGAAGGCTCTTAAGCAAAAAATCGGTACTTTAATTTGAAAACGGAAATTTAATGTCTAGTTTGTTGTGTGAACTAATTTCCTGAACTGAAAACAACTCCTTTCCTAACGCACAGTCATGTATAAGTGTTTGGACTATTGAAATGTTTTAAAAACATCTTTTTTTCATGACTACTTAATTCTCATGCAGTATAAACCAGTCATTGCATGTAGCCAGAGAAGTAGAGGATTTGTTTTACTACTAAGTTATTGTAAGTTAATGCGACATCCAGAAAAAACAGTCTTTTTTAATGCAAACTATACTTAAATTTTCGTTTTGGTATTGAAGTTCCTATGTAATTTTGTCTAGTAGCCACTACATTTTTGTACTAAAGTGTTCTTTTCACGTTTTTCTACAATATTTATTTTTGACACTGAAACCATTGCGAAACCATAGTAATACACTAATGAGACACAAAACAGAAACTCTATGTATACATTTTATTTGTTGACAAAATAAATTACAAATTTACTTTTTACTCCGTTGCGTTTTTTTGGCCTTTAAAATTGCAGAAATTATTTCTTGTTTTAGATCATCCACTAAGTCCTCATCCTCCAAAACTTCCATCTCATCAACAATGAATCTGTAAAAAGTATAATATATATTTTAATAACATTTTTGGCTTTCATTTTATACCTGTTATAGTAAGTAGAACGGTAGACTTGAACGAGAGTACGAAATTCCTGGGCGTATACATAGATCAAAACTTGAATTGGGCCACACGAACATCAGAAGTTTGCAAAAAAATTAATTCAGCATGTTATTCATTACGAGTAATGTCAAGGTATTTAGACTTAGACAGTCTAAGAGTAGTATACTTTGCGAATATACACTCCAGGTTTCGCTTCGGAATCATATTCTGGGGATCTGAGACAGGGGTGAAACAGGTTTTCATGGGGCAAAAGAGAGCGGTGCGCATCTTGTTGGGGATGAGACCGAGGGACTCTTGCAGAGGTAGGTTCAGGGAGCACTTACTTTGTCAGGTCTGTATGTGTATGAATGTTTGATCTACATTTTCAAAAATAGGGAAAGCTTTGTTCAGTATGTGATGCGGCACCCATTTAACACCAGGTCTACCCAATATGACATACCAATACATAGACTTACTGCAACAGAAAGGGGTCCAACCTACTCTTGTATTAAATTTTTAAATGGGTTGCCCAACCATACCGGGTGTTGCATCGTCGAGCGGGACATTGGAAATCCCATGTAATTTTAAATGGGGTCAATTATTGGCTTCCCTAATTATTTTAGAGAAAAATTCTATTTAGGTTTATTAAAGAGCACTAAAACCCACATTCAAAAGAATAGATATTTTTGATGAGCCCGTTAACGGGTTATCGCCGATTTCTTTTTAACTATTTCTCCTTTTTATGGCCCCGTATTTGCGGGCACCAGTCAAGGTAAAAGATGACTGTCAAATAAAGTTGTCATTTTGAAATGTGTGCTTTATTGTTATAAAAACTCGTACATCGAAAATATTAAAGGTGTATTTATGAGTACAAATTAATCTGAATAAAACTAAAATAAAGTATCCAATTACAAGGTTAATTATGACATTTTACATGTTTCAATATTTTACTAATTAATAGGTAGGTACTATTAAATTGTTAGAACTTTAGGATTTAACATGTTCAAATATTCCTCAAAATGACAACTTTATTTATT
Organism: Polydrusus tereticollis; assembly: GCA_963920685.1. Taxonomy (NCBI): domain Eukaryota; kingdom Metazoa; phylum Arthropoda; class Insecta; order Coleoptera; family Curculionidae; genus Polydrusus; species Polydrusus tereticollis. The sequence goes on from OY987326.1 coordinate 121,058,682, forward strand.
ATTTATATCACGAAGCCATTTGGTGTACAATATTTTTCTACAAAAAAATATTCACTTTCCATTGCAGTTCATCTTACTTAGTACTATATTACAAAGGTAAAGGTGAAGCTTATCAGGACTGTACGTTTTCAGATATTCTGTTAACATTCAATGACAGCTGAACATGTGCAGTAGGGAAAAAGTAAGGTCATGTGCCATATAGCATTACCATAATATGTAACACATACTGGTCCCGATAAGCCTCCATGAAATTACTTCTTCAATACTTACTCTCCAAATACAGCAAATTTCCTCTTCGGAGGATGCACCACTTCTTCACCTGCAATGGTTTTTAATATCTGTACGGCAGTACTTAAAAGATTCGCCACATTTTCCTCGCCACTTGCTCCTATGCTCCTCTTTCTTTTCTTCACATTTCTTTTTGCCTCCTCCCTCACTTGCTCCCCTCTCGATGGTGTTCTGCTTGATAAGGATGTTGCAGATTCAGGAGAGAAAGTGTCCAACTCAACCTCACTAACTGCTTGTGAGACATCGCCTTCAAAAATAATTTCTGGTTCTAGCTGCAAATAGGAAAAACGATTTCTTTCGCGCGTTCTCAACTAGCCTATTAGTAAGTAATGCACTGATTATTTATATCCTTTTTTACTACTATTTACTTACGCTTTCTGGTATCACCTCAAGTTCTTCTGTGCTTTCAGCAGGTTTGGAAAGGTTCGATACACCCTGCCCAACAGTCCCTGTCCCTTGCTGCAGAAACTGTAGCTGGGTAAAACACCACAGCTTCGGTGTGTAAACATCATCCATTGAAGCTCCCGAGCTTTTACTTTTTTTGATTTTCTGCATTTCACACAGGAACTGTGTCCTTAGTCCGTGGATCTTTTTTTTTACTTTTTCCATCGTTACATTGGTTAAGTGCTTCCCATTAAACTCCGTTTGTATTTGTTTTAAGGCTTTCTGCCTCATATTCCGGTCATGATAGTGGTCAGAAGAGGTTAAATATAAACAGGGCTGCTGTTGATATAACTCAATTAACACAGCGGTAGCTGCCCTAGGCCAATCATATCCTCCTCTAAAATAGTATAAACATTACATAGGTACTTCCACAAAATAGATATTACCAAGAGCAGCAATGGTAGATCTGTTGTACCTAGGAGGCGTAGAAACCTGTGAAATACGGCAGATTTGGTCAATGGGCTGGCAATATAATGGAACACATAAGATTTTCCTAACCCTATATAGACCAAATCTGCACAAGTTAACACTTTGTTAACGACTCCTGCCCTAGAAGCAACAGTCCTACCCTTACCCCAAAATAACTTACTTGCGACAAGCCATCCTTCTATTCACAGTCTTAGATCGTAAAATTACTGTCTTTTGGTCACACTAACCCTTAATAAGTTCTCTGTAATAAGTAATTAATCTGTAACACCGAGTGTAACACGTAATAAGTAAGTAACCTGTAACACGGAAAAATAGCAATAAACTCACACAAACGACGACTGTAAACTGCTGTAAACAAAGAAAATGGCGAGAGATGATGACACTTTGACACAACCATAAAAACTCACTAAAATGTCATGCGCCTGCGCTTTGTAGCTTTTAGCTCTGTTGGTAACAAAAGTAACTAACTTTCTACCCAGACTTGCAGGAGCAATGCAATAAAAATCGCGCCAGACCGATAAAATTTTCGTTCAACTTGGCTGAGACACAATCAAAAACTTAAGGTAGGTATAAGAAATAAAATTTATGATATAAGAATTAAGATTTAAGAACGCACATATGTTGTCCTATGTAAACAACGCACAATAAAATTTTTAGAATTAAGGAATAAGATTTAAGCTTTAAAAAACCGATTTGTTGGTTTTAAGAAATAAGGAATAGGAAATCAGCCAATCAGAAGTCAGCATATTATGTTTGTTAATAGCCGTATTACAGTCACGCAACTAATTGCAGCAATAAATGGCAAGGTCAAAGTATTGCATGAAAGAAAGTTGCACAATGTAAAACAGCGTGCAAGTCCATGCAACTTTTTTTTAATTGCAACAAACCTTCTAACCTCAAACTTGTTATTGTTATTGTTTTATTTTGTGATTTTCTGGTGTTTGTGAAATATTTTTTGTTTGAAATGAATTAAATAAACAAAATAAATAAATTAAAGCGGAGAAAAATACTCGCTGCATCATTTTACACCATTAATACTGTTGGTAACACAAAAGTAACTACTTTTTCCCCAGACTTGCACGAGCAATGCAATAAATATCGCGCCAGACCGATAAAATTTTCGTGCACTTAGTTGCACCATGGGATCAGCTGAGCTTCGACTGCGCATGCCTTTGGGCAATTCTTATTGCGTCTTGCATGGACTTGCATCGAGTTGCGTGACTGTAATACGGCTTTTAGGTTTGATTGTTGACAATTTAATAACCTCAAAATTGTATTTTCAGTTTTTTCACTTTGGTTTTTAATAAAAGTAAAAGTTTCATGTTAAGAGTTAAGGACTTTTTTGGCAAGCCTTCCATATTTTTTAAAAGTATAGTTGAGCTTGTCAAAGTTGTAAAAATAGTTTGTATTTGTAAACAAAAAAGTGGGGTTAGGACAATAGTTTAGAATTTAAAAATCGCGTAATTTTTAAGTAACCGGATTGGTTAAATTTAGGTAATAAAATTTTAATTCTGTCCTGTACTCCTATTCCTTAACACCTAAATCTTAAATCCTATTCTTTATTTCTTAAGTTTTTGATTGTGTCTCAGCCTCATTAAAGTTGCACGAAGGGATCAGTTGAGTTTCGACTGCGCATGCCTTTGGCCAATTCTTATTGCGTCTTGCAATTCTTGCATTATGGACTTGCATCGAGTTGCGCGACTGTTATACGGCTCTAATGGATATCCAGTATCCAGTATATCTACTGGATATATACTTGAAGAAGTAGTCCATTACAGTGGAGTTGATATAATCAAATAAAACAACGGCAGTCTACCTTCACAATATGTATTTCAATGTTTATGTTTATATCCTACATGTTTCGGACATAGAAATGTCCATCATCAGGGATACAGTATACAGTAGTCGATTACGACAGCTCTATTTTGCATAAGCGAATATCAAAAACATGTTAAAATTGAAAATGCAGGTTCTAATGAATGTTCAAGACTGAATGAGATGTGATATTTGAAATTTTGGTCAAGGTATCTTTGAAGAAGGGGATTCCCAGTCTGCAGCCACTGAGACAGGTGGTGAAGCAATTAAGTCATTTATAGCTAATTAGAGGACATCAGACAAGTAGGCTCTAACAATGGCTACCCTCAAAAATTAATCAATAAAATATATTTCAAACATCTCAACAGACATTTAAACAGAAAATTAATTCACAACCCAGGTAGCAGCATGACGTGAAAATGACGTGAAATACTAGTCATCGAGTGACAGAAATGACGAGATAAATCACGTAAATTTGACGTGAAAATGACCTCCTAATGTCACAGACGAATGACGTCATATTGGCGACGTCTTTTTGACGTGTTATTTATCGTACTTATTCACATGTTATTGACGTCTTATTCACGATATTGTTTATTATTTTTATTTTAGTGCTCTGTAACAAAAATGAAACAAACACTTTTGGAAAAGAAATATAAAGAAATATTGAGAAAAAATAGATATTTACAGAAATATGGTCTAAAATCTCTAAAACCATCAAAATAACCTCTATAACGATATGCTGTAGGTATCTCAACTTTCAAACAACTATCACTAAGTATCACCACCACAAAGTGGTTCCAGGATGATTATGAATACCCGGAAAATATATTTTCTCCATGCAGGAATCCACAAACCAAAAAGTTCTACACAATTTTCACAAAACAAAAACCAAAGACCAAACCAAGCCGCCAAAGGAAGCCACGAGATAAGCAAACATAACCTCAATCTCAAATTTGTCACTGTCGTTTCGTTTCGCGCTTGCACATAATCCGAAAATTTTTCTCTGTCTCTCCAACTGCTGCAGTTTTGAAAGAAAAGAGATAGCGCGAAGTGGAGAGTTCGCGAAAAGTGTTCGTAAACGGAAAAGTTTCCTTACTTTCATTTTTATATGTAGGAGAAAGACGAAAGTGGGGCAGGTAATACTAGGTATTATAGCAAATTACACCATCGAACGAGTAGAGTCACGGCCTACTCTAGCTAGAAATGGCTGGGGTAGAATACGAAGCAAATGGAATAGAGATAAACTATAAAGAACATTTTATATACGCATTGATGGGAGGATCTACTTATTTCTCTTTCTAGTTTGTTTAATACATTTAAATGCACGTTAATTGTCTCAGCACAATTTTGATTCTGTAACATAAAGCATAAGTATAAAATTAATTTTTCCTTACTCCAGCGTATCTATTTTATCACCAGAAAAAGACGTCAATATTACGTAACATATAACACGACATAATGACGTCATTATGTCGTTATTTGTTGGTCATTTTAGACCGCTGACGAGTGTTGACGAGTTATCACCATATAATGACGTCAATATGACGAAGCCCTGCTACCTGGGAAAGAACCTTCCACTTTTTTTCTTTATCTTTCTGGGGTCCTTTATCTTATAAACTTAAAAATATTTTTCAATCATTCAATATTGATAACTGATTTCAAGACTCGACATTCTCTAAAATCATTCATAGGCAATTCTAAAGACAAAATTCCACCTCTCAGTAGATCCGGTGTTTACAGAAGTCGAGTTCGGTTAATCCTCGCAGATGAGATGAAATAGACCGCAAATTTAAAACAGCTGATCCGCAAATTACTCCGAGGTGCCGGTATTTAAAGAACGGTCTCCCGTATTTGACAGCCACGATAACCTCAATTTTTGACTTTTTCTTTTCCTAAATAAAAATTTACACTAAATTATTAATCCCTATGCTATGGTTCAAATCGACTACGATATGATTATGAAAGATCATGATGCCGAACAAATAAATCAGTTCGAGAAAGTGTAGCATTTGTCAATCAGCTGATTGTATCCTCGATTTCCTCGCTCAAAAACCTGCGATGAAAAAGATGACGCTCCGAGTTAAAGGTGTGTCGTTCACGAACGATTCGTTCAAAACGAACGAATCACTTCACTGACTCGAAAGAATTAATTCATCGTTCCTAAAAGATTCGATTCTTTTTTGATTCACCAAGTCAGGAATAATTTAAAGAATTGATGAATCAAAGTCGCATTTCGTTCACTTTACCCGAAACTCGAAAAGGCAATTCACCAGTTCAGTAATTCACTCGTTCGCAAGTCCGCAGTTCGAACGATCGAGCTCGAGAGTTGACCTGACGGCCGTCGCTCGGCGATGCGGGATGCCGTCTTCCATTTTCATGATGTAGAGGAAGACAGCAGTTTAATTAGATACGCAAGTACAGTAGAAGGAAAAGAGATAAATGTATGGGATAAAATATTTGATTTGTTTGGTATTTATTTGATTATTTTTTTATAGTGTAACTGTACAGGGTTATCCAACCAAGACTAGACAAGGCGATTTTTTGACTTTTCCTGTACTTTTATAAAAAAACTGAAATAGCCATCTTAAGTCATTTTCTCCCGCGAATTCGAATATCTTCAGCAAAAAACAATTTAACATCAAACAAAAGTACTAGGGGTCACTTTGATATTTTTTTAAATGGGATGCCGTATTTTTAATGAGCTTATCCGATTTCTCATATAAATTTTGATCTAAAATGTTGGATTTTTAATTCAAAAACGCCTTTTTTCTTCAGTTTTAAATTCGGAAAATGTTCGTCCAAAAAAAAAAAATCAAAAAAAAAATCCAACATTTTAGATCAAAATTTATATGAGAAATCGGATAAGCTCATTAAAAATACGGCATCCCATTTAAAAAAATATCAAAGTGACCCCTAGTACTTTTGTTTGATGTTCAATTGTTTTTTGCTGAAGATATTCGAATTCGCGGGAGAAAATGACTTAAGATGGCTATTTCAGTTTTTTTATAAAAGTACAGGAAAAGTCAAAAAATCGCCTTGTCTAGTCTTGGTTGGATAACCCTGTACAAATGGTTGAACAAATTTTAATAAACAAGAGAAGAATGTTATTTTTGGATAGGAATCTATTTATTATTCATTGAAGACATTTCAAGAACGTAAACTTTGGGCTCAACATTAGGGTATTTTGTTATCACTTATGGCAACAATCTTCATTACAAACGACTGGCTGTTATTTAAACAAACATCGATTTAGCATTTTCGCGTTTAAAACGTAAAATTATTTAAAAGTAGGTAAGTGAATCATTTAAGAACGAATCTTACTGAACGAATCTTTTTAACTGAATGAATCAAACGAATTGAGTCACCAAAAAGAATCGAACTTCCCACCTCTAACTCCGAGTCATCTGCCCCGCTTTAAACGAACGCAGTTCTTTGTCCTTGTCGGCCGTCCGCTCTGAAACGAATAAACGAACGACATTTTGACAATCCGACGGATCGGAGCCCTCACAGAGGATTAACCGAACTCGCCTAGAGTCTGCTGTTCCACTACCACCGAAAAACTAGACCTAAGTATGAGTCATCACGAGTAGACCAGTGGCGGCCGATTGCCTGATGAAATATATTGCAATAAAGATTTATTTTTTAATATTTGGATTTACTATGATAAATTTTACTTATGTAAAGTATAAATCCATACCAAAAAAGTATTTTAGTACTAACAAATGTGTAATCCAAATATTTTATCTAAATAGGTAGGTATTATTTTTATATGGATATCAAAGTGCTTGTAGGTATTGGGTTATTTTATTTTGCTTGGATAGGAGATTGAATAATGAATTCAAAGGGGACCATGGAAAGAAAGAATACATTAACTGCATTATGGTTTTATTTTATATATTTTTATAAAAAAAACGAATTATTTCACAAAATACACAAGGGAAGAATATGAAAATAAATCAATCGCAATAACTATTTCAATCACATTTCACATTGTTTGAAAAAAAATATTTACACATAATAGTAAATAAATAAATAAACTCTTTATTTCAAATCATCATACAAAAATCACAATGTTTCTATAAATCTGGACTAAAATCACGTAAGCAATATGACCCTAAATTTGTTAATAATTTCCTAATCTGTACCTACTTTCATTTTTCTTTTCGGAAACAATACATTTTATTTCTTTTGGTAGGTATATTGTTAAACAGCTGAACACACATATTATGTGGTGACTTTTCAGTCAGCCAGCCTATGGGGTAAGTATTTAAAGTTCGGAGTTCTAAGCCTACTATCACTTTTATAACTATTTTATGCAATTCGTTACTAGTCATTTTACTTACTGGAAGAACATGGACTACATCTTGACATGGCGACAATAAGCTGCTAATCATAAAGGTGTGAGCATTGGTGGCACGTTCAGCTGCGCTATTGTAGGCACTACCCACAATGTTACCCCCCTTGTAATCTATGTTAGCTCTAAGGTGAATCTCGTCCATCATCAAAACAATTGTTTTCTCAGAATCCTCCGAGGAATCCTCCAACAACTTAAACTTATTGGAAGCATATTTCAAAAAGTTTTCATCCGTTTGCTGCAAACGGGGATCTGTGTTGAAGCTTGCACAGATTGTCTTAAGGGTACGTGGAGATGGAAGTATAAGTCTATATTTGCACTTCTTAAAAATGTATACGTGTGAGGAGAGATGGAGTGTATAAGCAAGCAAACAGTGACAACTCGCAAGAATATCTCAGGCAGGTATTATTATTCACTGTTACTAACTTAAGCTGTTCTTGAATAAACTGTAAAACTCCTTTTTTTTCTTCCAAAAACTCATCAGACATGGACTGTAAAAGTTCCAAAATTAAGTTAAATTTTTGTGTTTCTTTATCTGAACTTTTCTCCTGTAAATCATCTAATAAAGGCACTTTTAATTCCGATAACACAGTTTTTAAAGTATTAATGTCAGTCACTCTTAGGGGAAATTTAAGAACACTTTTGTCACTACACAGAATTTTTTTGACCTCAGTATTAGCAAAAAACACTTTGACATTAAGTTCGTCGTTTAATAACACTGACAATTTTGGGGCAAGGTCCTTCTGTGATTCATTTAGCCTGGTTCTGTCAATTTGTCAAAAGCTTCCACCAAGTTAGAGAAAATTATTAAACTCATTATAAATTGCTGATGCTTTTATATTTCTGTAACAGCTTTTTCTACATCTCGACATTCCATTCGAAGGCGTTTAGACCTACCCAGTGTATCGTGTATTACAGATGGCCTAAATCTGATGTGACATGTGACCCAGCTGATTGTGTCAAAAACCGGACTGGAAGGAGAAGCGTGACAGTGACAGATAACCCTGGAATTGACTTTGACGTCTGGATAAAAACAAAGATTGATCACTAAAGTGCCGTAAATTCGTTAAAACAGCAAAAAGAAATGGCTGAGGAGCAAGATGAAGAGGTGTTGAATTTAACTGACGAAAGAGGAGACACTCCTCCCGTACATGGAAACTTAACCATGGAGAGAATGATGAACATGATGTTTATGGAAAACCAGCGTCGAGACAAGATGTTGGAGCGACTAATTGACCAGATAAATGAACGACCAGAACAAACTGAACAAAGGTTTCAAATAATGCCAGACATGTCGAAAAATATAGATTATTTTAATGGAAGCAAAAGCGGAAAAGTTTGGATTTCAAAAATAAAAAGTATGGTAACTTTACACAACTGGCCAGAGAATTTTGCATTAGAGACCGCAAGGTCGCATTTGACCGAAGGAGCTGCTCATTGGTATTTGGGAAAAAGACATGAGATAAAGACGTTCAGTGACTTTGAGTATTTCTTTATGAAAACCTTTATTGAAGAAGAGGATTTACCTACTAAATGGCGTCGAATGCAGCAGAAATTGCAAAGAAGAGGTGAAAGTTTAAACACTTACTATCACGAGAAGGTAAATTTGTGTAAGGAGTTGGGACTAGGTTTTGAAGAGATTAAAAAACAGATACTAATAGGTCTTGCAGATCGTCAAATGTGCAACAGCATGATGTTGGGAAAGCACGACAACACAGACGATCTACTTCACAGTTTACACATGTATGAAGAGATTGAGAATGGTAGATTACACAGTTTGCCCAGAGTTACACCACAAACCGTAAACAATGTGAGACCATCAGTTGTAAATAATCAAGGTATGAGAACTCAACCTAGAAATCGAGTGAACAGACTACGACCCAGGAATAATGATGGAAAACCACTGTGTTTCAATTGTCAAATTTACGGACATGTAACTAAATACTGTACAAAACCCAAACAAGAAGTCATTTGTTATGGATGCAGTGAAAAAGGTCATATTTCAAACAATTGTCCGAAGTCCAGAAGAGAAGGAAATGTCGAAACAACTGAGCCGAAAAAGCAACAAATGGTGATAGACGAAGAAGCCAAGACAGAACAATTTCCACAGAGTCAAAATGTCGAGAAATATTTAAGAAACATAGTAATAAAGGATATGCAAGTAAAAGCACTTATAGATCCAGGCAGTGCAGTGTGTACAATCCAAGAAGGAACGGTAATAAAAACAAAACTATTATGTGAACCTGTGAGCAAAAAATAAATTTGCAGATGGAGGAAAATATAAAACCAAAATTTCATAAACCACACCCTATTCCATTTGCTTTTCGTGAAAAGGTGGAGGCCGAGTTAAAAAGGTTAGAATCAGAGGGAGTGATTAAAAAAATTGATAATGCTAGTTGGGGGACACCATTAGTACCAATTATGAAGGCAAATTGCAAAGATATTCGTGTCTGTGCAAATTATAAAATTACGGTAAATAAATTTTCAAAAGATTTTAATCATCCATCGTATTCGTAAATTGAAGAAATTTTCGTTGCCCTACAAGGGGGTCAGAAATTTACTAAACTTCATTTTTTGAATGCCTACAATCAGTTGGTTTTAGATGAAGAAACAAGTAAATTGTTGGCCTGGAGTACACCGCATGGTATATATGAGGTATTAAGATTACCATATGGCACAAAGCCGGCATGTTCTATTTTTCAGAACATTGTGGAGAAGGTTTTGCAGGGCTGTGCAGGGACTGTTAATTTTCTGGACGATGTGGTGGTAACGGGAAAAAATGAGAGTGAACATTTAAGAAACCTTGAAGAGGTTTTAAATAGGTTAAGCAGGGCAGGATTCAGGTTAAATGAGAAAAAGTGTGAGTTTTTTAAAGAAAATATTTTTTATTTAGGACACAAAATTTCTAGCCAAGGTTTAGAAAAGGATGAAGAGAAGGTTAGGAGAATAGTAAATTCGCCTAGGCCAAAGAACATGACGGAAATTAGGGCTTTTGCAGGCATGTTAAATTATTATTCTAAGTTTTGTAAGAATTTATCGGAAAAGTTAAAACCACTATATGATTTGGTAGGAAAAGGGAAGGAATTTAAGTGGTCACAGGAATGTGAGGCAGCATTTCAGTGTGCAAAAAAAGAATTAGCTTCTGACAAATTTTAGTTCATTATGATCAGGGCAAGCCAGTTCGGTTAGCTTGCGATACTAGTGAGTATGGAATCGGTGCAGTACTTTTACATGTTATGCCAAACGGATCTGAGAGACCAATTTGCTATATTTCGAGGGTTTTGAACAAGGCGGAAAGGGGATACTCTATGATCATGAAAGAGGCATTGGCAGTTTACTGGCCAGTCTCTAAGTTACACCAATATTTAGCGGGAATAAAGTTTGAAATATTAAGTGATCACAAACCACTACAAGCAATTTTTGGGGAGCATAAAAGTTTGCCTAAAATGGCTGCAGGTCGAGTGCAAAGATGGTCCTTATTTTTGGCTAGTTTTGATTACAGTTTCCGGTTTATTAGAGGGGTAGATAATGCAAAGGCAGATGCTTTATCACGATTGCCATTACCTGATGGTGAAAATGATAATACAGGGCCAGATCATGATTATTTGAACTTAGTAGAAAGTTTATTGCCAATAGATACATAAAAATAAAATCTGAAACTAGGAAGGATCCACTATTAGGAAAAGTATTTAATTTAATTAGGTATGGATTTCCGGATAGAACAGATAATTTACTTTTAAACCCATTTTTATCTCGAAAAAATGAACTGTCAATAGATAAATTATAATAAATAAAAAATTAGTAATAGGCAACTATGTAAAAGAGAGGAAGTGACAACATTGAGAGATATAATGGAAGATTGTGAAGTTGGTCAAAAGTAAGAAAGTGCGTTTAAATGAAAATTAAAGACAAACTAAAATAGAATGTTTTATTTGTGTGAGAGACCAAAGTAAGCTAACATTTCAGAAGTGTGATATGCCGGAAGTTTGTTTTTTGTGAGGTTGTGCACTAAAAACAGTGAGAAACCAAAAACCGGATAGCGTAGTGCGGGAAAAGACATGTGATGAACCTGAGCGATAAAGGACAGATCGAACAAAAATAAAGACCGGAATCGGGAACTGAGAAACAGTAAATAGACAGTAAGTGTGTTTAATAGACAATAGACCATTTAAGAACATATGATTTTGACAAGAAGTATAACCTAAACTTGTGACTTTGCCCCCCAGCAAATATAGCCGTTGTCAAATATGTAATGGTAATTTCATGGCTTTGACATAAACTTTAACCTAAATTTGTCAAATTTGCCCCCCAGCGACGTCATCCTTAAATGGTCAATTGGGCGAAAAACGACTAAAAATTCAGGTAAATAGCAAGTAATCCCGCCAAAAGTGACATTTGACGTTTCATGTTAGAGTTTGATGCGAAGTTGGCTACAGAAATCGGGCGATAGGATAGCGAGTGACGTGAACTTATCCGCCACTCACTTGAAGTTAGGTGCATTACCGACTCTATAAGGATACGTCGGGCGGACATTTAAGTCTGAATCCAAATGCATCCGTGATCACGGATCCGTTATTACCACGTGATCATCAGTAGCCAATCAAATATCTGTTTAGGAAGCTGACAGCCCGTCAAGGTCATCACGGATAAAAGTTGGTTAATTTTAACTTTTTTCCGGGTTTTGACGTTTATATTTAAAATGTTTGGTTAGTATTCTGAAATATCTTTTAAGTGGAGAGTCTCAAGTTTTGTTTCTGGTATTTATGGTCAGTTTATGCAACAAATTTGATTTTACGAATAGGTGCGACTATCTGGCATTTTTATTTCACATAGTTTTCAGGTTTGTTCTAACTCAGATACGTCCGTATCACGTGTCTCCATTCGAATGATGCCAATTTCACCCATCCGTAATACGCATACGGATATCCGTGATCACGGATGCATGTGGATTCAGACTAAAAGTCTTAATTTGCACGCGGTAGTGGAATAGTATACTGTGACGGACATTTAAGTATAGCATTATTTTCACGAAAATAGTAAAAATGGCAGAAAATGCAGACAACGATGATAATGAGAGCTACGATAGCATAGAAGCAAACCAGAGCCGCATGCCACCCAGAAGCGACGATGCGTTTTGTATGCAGCGAATGTTAGACCTATTTATTGCCGATGGAAGACGACGAGACGAAATGTTTATGAGATGTTTAGATAGGGTAACCCCACAAACTAATCAATCTGCAGAATCTAGTCAGAATCCAACACCGTTCCATGTTATGCCGGACCTATCAAAAGTTATTACTTATTTTGATGGAGATAGAGTCGACATCTCGAGAGCAATCGAGTGGTTGAAGAATATTGAAACGGGTGCAGCTTTAAACCGATGGCCAGATTCATACAAATTGGAGACAGCACGAGCTCATTTAAAAGGACCTGCCATATACTGGTATCAAGTGAAATCGCAAACTATATTAAATTGGGAAGATTTTAAGCGAGAATTTGAGGCATCCTTTTACACAAGTTTAAGATTGTCAGAGAAATGGGAGAAGATGCGATCTAGAGTACAAATGAAAGGCGAATCAGTTTCTTCATATTTCTATGAAAAACTAAGTTTATGTCAACAACTGCATCTTGACTTTGAAGATACCAAATATGAGATTTTAACAGGATTGTATTGGAAGGATACTGCTGCAAACTTGGTTTCAAGGATATATGATAATTACGATAAATTATTGCAAAATATTATTCCTGTTGAGAATATAAGAACTACCAAGCAACATGAACGAGGACAAGACACGCCCTTATATTTTAATAAAAATGTGAGAACTGAAACTGAGACGGGAACAAATTCCGAGCAAAACCAAAGACCACGAACTACAGAACCCACAAGAGAGAGAGTATACTTACCAAATTGCGACCAGAGACCGCCGCTACGCAATGAACAAGGAGAACTAAAATGTTATAATTGCAATAACTATGGACACATGGCCAGAAATTGTCCACAACCAAAAAGGCCACTTCATTGTAACATTTGTAATCAAGACGGTCACACTCAGCGACACTGTCGAGAGAATACTTCAAGATCAAGGAAACTACCAGTCGCTAACATGTACGTGATCCAACCAGATCAAAAAGATGTATCTATATTAAAGTATTTAAAGACGATAGAATTACAAGGACGAAAGTACCAAGCTCTAATTGATCCTGGAAGTAGTGAATGCACAATAAAATCAACGGTAGCACTACTAAATGGACTAAATATTGAGAGTAATGTGAGCGAATTGAAAGGATTCGGAACTGAAGAAATACTGTCTTATCACCTGGTATAGTTCGAGCCAAGTTAAAGGTAGATGAGATCGAGGGCAACGAAGTAGCCATTCGAGTTGTACCTGACAATGTCCAACCTGTAGATTTATTGATCGGAAGAACATTTACTGACCAGTCACATATAGCTTATGCAAGAGTAGATGATGTTTTATACTTCGGATTGAGAGAAAATAATCCTTTTGATGTTTTTCCCAAAGTAAATATACAGTCTAACCTGCATGTGATAAAACCATGCCAGATCCCAGCAAATACTAATAATTTCGTAACAGTACAGCAAGATGACGCTAAATTGATTTTACCTATGATGAATCTGAGTAATAAAGAAGAAAGTTATCCTGTAATGCCTATTAAAATAAATGAAATAAGTCAAGTCCCTTAATTGCAAGAAAATAAAGAACCCATTCTTAGAGAGCATATTAACATTGAAGATGAAACGGATCCCGAAGAAATCGCCAAACTACTAAAAATCGTTAATCACTACAGAGAGTGCGTAGCAATGAACATCAAAGAGTTAGGCTGCACTAACGTAATTGAAATGGATATAAAAGAAATGCCTGGAAGTTTGCCTGTAAATCAAAAACCTTATAAAGCCAGCAACCAAGAAAGAGAAAGTATTAAGAATATAGTAAAGGAATGGGAAGATGAAGGTATTGTAACTGAAACAAACTCGCCATATGCGAGCCCAGTATTATTAGTCAAAAAGAAGACTGGCGAGCAAAGATTAGTTTTGGATTTCCGTCGCCTGAATAAACAAATGTTGAAAATGAGCTTTCCTCTACCTGACCTTGATGATCACTTAACATTATTAAACAATAATAGTAAACTTTTCATTGTTTTAGACTTAGCTCATGGATATCTGCAAGTACCTTTGTCGAAGGAAGCACAAGAGAAAACCGCTTTTATTACTCTAGACGAAACCGGAGAATTTACCCGAATGATTTTTGGATTGATGAATGCTCCCTTTTACTTTTCAAAACTTATGCAACGAGTAGTAGGTCCCCTACGTAAGAATACTGTTCTATTTTATCTCGATGATATTCTATTGCCTGGACGAGATTGGAATGATTTAAAGGAAAAACTGATTATTGTATTGGAAGCAATAAAAGAAGCTGGATTAACCATTAAGTTATCGAAATGTGAGTTTTTGAGGAAAAAAGTAACTTATTTGGGTATGCAAATATCAAACGATGGTATCGAGCCCGGAGAAAACAAAGTTTTAGCTATAAGAAGATTCCCTACGCCTATAAATGTTCAGCAAATACGCAGATTTCTAGGATTGACAAGTTTCTTCAGACGTTTTGTAACAGATTTTGCAAAAATAGCCAGTCCACTGTACGACCTGCTGAAGAAAAACGTAAAATTTATATGGACCGACAAAGAATACAATGCATTTACAAAATTAAAGGAAATATTAACACAGAAACCTGTTCTACAGCTATTTGACCCAAAGAAAAAACAGAATTACATACTGATGCGTCATCAGAGGGATTAGCTGCGATTTTGCTGCAGGAAAATAACCCACAAGAAATGAAATTAGTATACGCAATCAGTAGAAGAACAAGTGAAGTCGAGAGTAAATACCATTCCAGCAAATTAGAATTATTAGCGATAGTATGGGCTTTGGATCGACTGAGAGTAATATTAATTAATATACATTTCGAAATATTTACCGATTGTCAATGCTTGATTTATCTAAATGCTAATAAAACTACTAAAAATCCTCAAGTTATACGATGGTACAGTCTTTTATGTGACTTCGATTTTGATATTCATCACAGTAGCTAGGAATTGAGAGAGCTGGGCCAGGTGGTGCTGGTGGTGCAATTTACGATCTAACCCAGGTGGTGCAGGTGGTGCGTTTTACGATCTAACCCAAGTGGTGCAGGTGGTGCGTTTTACGATCTAACCCAAGTGGTGCTGGTGGTGCGTTTTATGATCTAACCCGGGTGGTTCGGTGGTGCGTTTTATGACCTAACCCGGGTGGTTCGGTGGTGCTGTTTACAAAATAACCCGAAATTAAACCCGACTTTTTACGACCTAACCCGGATGCTTTCATGAGGCGGCTTCTTATCTAACCCTAACTTGATCCTTAATATTTATGAACTGACCCGAGATAAAACCCGACTTTTTACGACCTAACCCGGATGCTTTCGCGAGGCGGCTTCTCATCTAACCCTAATTTGAACCTGAATATTTATGATCTGACCCGAGATAAAACCCGACTTTTTATGATTTAACCTTAGTGAAACGCCGCTGCTAAAGCAAGATAATTAAATCCCAATTTTTATAAGCCATCCTCAAACCCAACTTTTTACGATGCGACCTGAGCCATCCTTAAACCCGACTTTTTATGATTTAACCTTAGTGAAACGCCGCTGCTAAAGCGGGATAATTAAATCCCAATTTTTATAAGCCATCCTTAAACCCAACTTTTTACGATGCGACCTGAGCCATCCTTAAACCAGACTTTTTATTATTTCCCCTTAGTTGAAACGCCGCTGCTAAAGCGGGATAATTAAATCCCAATTTTTATAAGCCATCCTTAAACCCAACTTTTTACGATCCGACCTGAGCCATCCTTAAACCAGACTTTTTATTATTTTCCCTTAGTTGAAACGCCGCCGGTGAATGGCAAAGCGAAATAAAACCCTAATTTATATGGTCTAACAAGATAAGTATAATAATGCGGTACATTATTTGCGACCACAATAATTATTTATACCTAAATGATCCTCTCAAACCCTCTGCCGACTCGATTTAAAAAGAAAGGGACATAAACCTTTATTTATTATTCCGAAGGACCCTCATTAAAATTCAGTAGCATATCTAATAATTGTTTTCAATTTTTGCACCACTTATAGAAACACAATAAAATAATTACCATCTAGAACCATTAACTAGCGATTTCTTTGTACTGGAAATGGATAAATTATAGGACTATCTTGTAATGAGAACAGAGTAGACAATAAATAAAACTTAAATACATATAAAATACCAAGCAGGTATAGGTACTATACAACTTGTGTTCGCCATCAGGTAAAAGCCCTCATAATGCTTTTATAAAAATTTCGGATAATATCATAATATAAGTAAATAGGGTACAATTTCAGGAAAAAAGTAAAAAAAATTAATTCACAGTGTAAAATTGTAGTTAAATGGATTGTAAATACGAAATAATATAAAAAGCTACCTTTTGTTTGCGATGATGTATGCACAATAACTTTATATTATTCGGTCCTTAAACTGAAAATACCCACTAGATAGGTATCATAAGCTGTATTTGTCATCAGGTAGAACCCCCAATAAAATTATGAATATCAGGCGTAGGCAACAATAAGCAAATCACGTTGGTTTTTTAATTTATTATTAATCTGGCTAACTTAAGAAACTCACAATATAACGACCATCCAAAAAAATCATAATACATTACTGGGTGTGAAAGCAATTGCGTTGCAAAATATAGTGTATACCGACTCTGAGGTAGTTAATTAAAATCCCAATTAGCGCTAAAAAAAAATCAATTAGATATTTACTTTAGATATTTTAATAAAAAAATTCAATATTATTAGCGTCACCTACGCATAGGGTTAAAAAGTATGAGAAACTTTGTGAATATCATTTTCCATGATTCTCTCGACCACCACATTTCAATATTCTCACCAACATTTAACTTTTGAAATTAGCATAATAACAAATCCTTTACAATGAATTAAACAAACGCATACATAATTTTAAAATCTTATAATAAGAATATAAGCTAAAATCTAACAAGTTTCGACAAGTTGAAACTTGTCAGTTTACATCTGTAGAGAATACCCAACTCTCGAATCATAAAAAATGGTCAAACTTTGTCGGCAAATACCCTTCTATGATGCAGGGGAAGGACAGGTAACTCGAGATGTTTATAAAGAAACGTTAAAGAACATTATTTGCTTATTTCTAGACTCTTAAAAATTAGATGCAATCGAACAATAAATGTTTTCATCATGTATATTTATGAGTAACACATTACCTTCGACATACATAAATTCAAATTGATAATTACTTGCCTTAGTACTTTTTTAGAAGCTTGAATCATTGCATATAACCGTCTGAGGATACCCAAACTTCCCCTAACATATTTCTCCGCAACCGGGGAAAAAGAGGTAGAAAAAGTAAAATAACAACTCCAAGTGTCTTTGCGAACAATCGGCAATAAAATAGAGTATTTTAGTTTTTAATTTTTCGTAAATAAAAGTTGGTTAGATTAATAGTCTCTGTGAATATAATAACATAAACAAAGTGATATGCCGTAAATTTAGGAGTACAGTATAAATTATGCCTCTATTAAAATATACCGCAATAACTAACTACCAAAGGATTTTTGATATTTTGAATATATTTGATGCTCATAGCATTATCACATTTCCAAAGGCTCTAAATTTTAGAAAAATGTTCTAATAGAATATGTCTATCAATATAAAGTAAAGGTATTGTTAGGTTTTTTTAAAAAATACGACCTACAACAGTCTCTGCTACAGCATGGCTGACTCTGTAGAAACTTCTGTGAAACCATAATAATTATATCAATAATCGAGTTGTCCTTATGATAATATTTTCTTCCAATATCCGACTCCACTATCCATAAAAGTTATGTTAGAAAATTCATAATTGAGCGCATTGTAATTTTTTAAAAAGAAATTCACTTCACACACAAAGATGTAGCCATTCAATCCATGAAAATAATGCAAGTCAGTATGCGTATGTTATGGCTAACTGTTTAAATGTCTATTCCTTCCACGTTTATCGGAAGAAATACTTTTTTTATACTAGTATTTTAGTTGAAAATAAGATCATAAATCATCTATACAAAACAAGCGTCCCTTATGGATTTGAACGAAAATCATAGATTCGACTATTTTCATGAAAAATAAATCTAAGTACGGAATAATGCAGGAAGATTATCTATTTTCTTGGTTTAGAAAGTGATGTAGTTAAGATTTATAACTTAGGAATAAATAAATTATTATTAATCTTTTCGACCTATTTCTCTTGCATATTTAATTTCTTTGATAGTAAGAACTAATCTTTTTATTTTACAAAGTAAAAAAAAGCTAAAGATCGGCGTTGTCAGTCAGGTATAAGAACTGATTTAACACGATGGTTTTTGTACAAACGTTCACATACAATTGTATGCTTTTTAACCGATTGTGTCGGAAAAAATGACGATTTATAGATTAGATATTTAGACGAAGAGCTAACCTTCTCAATAAAGTATTGATTATTGCCCTGCTAGCTAGACAACACTTTTTATGTTAGTCAAAAAAAAAAATTTTTTTTTTCGGACGCTATTACAGATTTCATCGTTAACTAACAAACATTAAGACCAAAAAATTAGCGTGCAAGATGAAATGTATAGGTTCACTTCATTTCTACATTATTTTACAACTCTCAATCGCATTAAAAACAAGATCGAATAAAAAATAACTTATGACATATGGAGGAAAAATGTTTTTCGGGCTATTTAGGTTAGCGACCGCATTACGTCTGAAATACTACATTTTTCGAGCTTATAACATAATTTACTATTTTAACGTTAAAATAGGGGAAATGATGTATCGAAATGGATACTTTTTTTTGTCGGTCACGAGATTATAGTTTGTTTTAAAATGAACTCTAATATTTACAACACAAATTATCCTTTAAGCCACATTAGTTTAAAACTCGTCTGTCGCTTTCCCTCTATTGTGAGTTTGATTAAAGTATAGCGTAGTATATATTTAGATGAATTTCGCAAATGTTGAATACTTTCAAAACTGAAAAAGCCGCCCTTTGCAATAAATATCTCCATAGAGTTAGGTACCCTGCAGATTAAGGGTATTTCAGCGGATAATCATATACAAATTCAAAGATTTTGTCTATTTTAATGGATTAACAAACAATATCTATAGGATGACTTTACTGATAAAAAAAAAATAACAAAAATCCATAAAGTCTAGGCTCACATGAAATTCCATAAAGAGCAGCTGCATAGCCTTATCACATCAAACTATATTTTTATTTCGTTCTATTGTCAAAAGTCTGTGTTTAGGAGATTATCGTTCATTTTAAAATGAACTCTAATATGTACATCACCATAAACTACCTCTTAAGCCGTCGTAAAAATACACTTTTCGATTTACCTCTATATTGATTTTCTAATATTAAATATCTACAATAGTCGAAATTCGCTCGCTAATACCTATGTATGCAAGGTTTCTTCAAAAAATGACAATTTTGTTGTTTAATGGCTTGAAAAAATGGAAAAAGGAGGTTTTTGCATCCATTTATTTCCAGATGAGTGTTAAAAATACTTATAAAACTCGGTATACCGAAGATCAAGCATTAATGAGAGGGTTGAGTCCTGTTTGCCAAATCCTGATTTTTAATTTGACGTTGGCAACGGTACAATTTTTTAACATTTATCATAAGAGGCGTATATTTTTGGGGCTTAGATCTACCAGTTTATCCACGCCCCATTTATTGTTAGTGCTTTAGTAATTTTACTTTCCAATTATTTTTTACCAAAACGCGTAGTTGAAACAGTGTCTATATCAGACGATATAATAAATTTTAAGGATTAATTTGCTTACAAATACACTTCAATTTATTTAGGCTAAAGCAGCCAGACATATACTGGAACTACGAAAACCCTATTACAATTTGGTTGCCTAGAGAAAATTTTGTAAAAAACACAGCTTTCTACACAAATGCTTGCACATTATGTACCTATCATTTTAAGATACCTGGCGACATCAATGTAAGCATTGACATAATGACGCAAGATATAGGTAGGTACTAGAATATTCAAGATTTCTATTAACGATACACTTCAGCATACATGCGAGATGTCATTAATGTCTACGGAAGGCAACAGACATACCAGCTATTTTTACATGGGATTCCATAGACTTGAACGCTTCTTGTTTAGAAATATTTGATGTCATCTTGAGGAGTTCCGTATTGAAGCATCAAACCTACCTGCCAAATAATTGACGAAATATGGGATATCATAAAATATGTCCCCCATCGAACTAAATGATCCTATAAACCAGCTTCACAGACCGTAATTTGTGATGCTAACACGATTAATACGCAATAGAACAAGATTAAGAAACAAAATTTAAAGTAGCTCTTTATCACACGAAAATAATTAAATAATTTACGGTTACAGAACAATAATTATTTTAAAAAGCTGTATAACTAAATATATTATGTTATTAGGAATATTCTGTCTAAAGTAACAGCTGATCTTAGTCGAAAATGAGATCGTATTATTGATTGTTGAATTCGTTAGGTATGAAATAAAATTAGAGATTTCGTCTATTTTTTCACGATTAAAAAAGAATACCTCTATTTAGCTAAAAATGAAACGATTACAGTGGTAGATTAATTCACTTTACCAAGCATGTAAACTACTAATTTTGCAATAAATATCTTCTATATTTCTAGGTAGGTTTACTCGAAAATGTTGGGCTATTTTCATCAAAAATCCCGATACGAAATTGAAAAATTTGCCTATTTTTGTCGGTTTACAAAGTGATAGTGGAATATTGGTTTGATCAAAGAACAATAATTATTTTAAAAATGTTGTATAATTAACTAAATGTCGGTGTTATCAGGCAGGCAAGAAGTTATTTATCTGAATCTTATTTGTACCATTAGCGTTTATATACAAATGTTAGTGGTTTTCAAAAATTGATATCTCGGAAATTATTAGGTTTAGACTTATAATACGCTCATTAAAAAATAATGACTACTTTATGCAAAATTCAAAAATATTATAAGATGTAGGGTATCCCAGTAACTTAACCAAAGATTTTCGGTCTTCGTAAAGCTTTATACGTTTCTTCAGCGTACCAAACATTCACTTTTTTTAAATATTGACATCGGGTTAGGATTCTGAACATAGGATTAACATCGCTCCAATAGTGAACATGTTGCGTTGTCACAGTTCCATTCGTCGAAAAGTAAACAAAACCGTTTGAGCTACGTGGGGAATAAATAAAGTTGGCTTGTTGAAAAATTTTAATATTTATTAAGGTAAAAGACTATAAATATATCGATACAACACTTTGGCATTTCTAATACTACAAACATGAATATCTAAAATGTGATATTTACAACCATCAACTCTCTCTCCCTTCTCTAATTTTGGTACACCAATGCTGTCTTCTAAGTTTATAATATATGGCGTCCTGCAGTTTAATTCCGAAAATGTTTTAACTAAAAATTCCTCTTTAACACGTCCTTTAACGTAAATAATGTCTGCGTCTATCAGATTGTTGGATATGATATTATGTAGTTCCTTGTAATCGGTATCACCATAATTATAAAGGATACCATGATGATTTCCAAATAGATATTTGACTTGTTTCTTGCAAGCCTTACTTAAGGTGTCGAATGGTTTAACTGGTTTAAAAAAGTAACTTTTCATACTATTCCCATCATAAATAGCCAATTCTTTCGCGTAAAATTCAGGTATGTTAAATCCTTGAATATCGACTACAACGAACTTCATTGTCTGAAGACTCAAATCAAACAAGTATATTTTCATATTTTTATCGCTCTTAAGTTCGATTTCAAAAGCACACCCCCACTTTTCGATAATTTCACAGTCTTAGCACATAGATCTTATATTTTTATTTACGATCAATTCATCTTTATTCGCCAATCGTCTCAAACGAGTCTGCTTTTGAAAGTAATATAGCCTTAGTATTCAGAAAATATTAATGATATCGGAGCCTAAAACATCCTTGACACTAAAAAATCATTGTGTTTCCTAACAAAACCCATCATCTTGTCTATTTAGCTTGCTTTCCTATTGTTTAGCAGGTTAAATAAAATTATTATTTCGCTCTTTTTGTCTGTACTGAATCGTTAGGGGAATACGTTTCTAGTTCTATAAGAGAGACAGTTAAAATTTATGTAAGCAATCAAAAATCCTACACTATGAGCTACTTAGTTAAAATTTCATATTTCCTTCCTGGATCAGACAAAATTTGTGATGTGTCGGACAAAATTTATAAAAATACGAAAAAAATGCTGGATGCATTTTTAGCGTGACTTTCTATTTAATACAATCTTATTTCAAGCTATAATTCGGTTGTCAAAATGAGAATAAAATAATTTTCCCATGGTTTATGTCATCTTAAAAAAGTCAAAAGGTTATATTCTGTAGAGGGTCAGATACATTCAAATTTAAATATTTTCTCCAAGAAGAATTTTAAGATAGTATTATAGTAAATAAAAATTCTATACCTCCAATATTTCTTGGAAACATATCGTGTTCTAGCGACATAACCCAAAAGTACCTCTATTCAGAAACGCATCGTACTTTTCTTGTCAATATTTGTCTCATTGTCCCATCCATTACATTATTATAATCTTAAAGCACCTGTTACCAGCATTATCTGTTTTTATGGTTTTCATAAAACATAGCGATTACCGATGAAAATTAAACGAAAACTTAATAAATAACTTTTTTTTCAACTGAAATAGACTGATTTTCGATGGAAAAATGTTACTTATAACTAAAAATGAATATAAGACATATACGCAATGATATTTAGAATAAATCAATGTTTTCTAAAATTACTATGAAATATTCACAAAATCGTTTCGTTATAACCAAAGTAGCAAGGCTTGCAGATTTCGTATAGAGTTCAAACGCGATACTGAGATGATCTTTTTTTTTTTTTATATTTTTGTAGGATAATGCACCACTACGTTGTAAGTACTTGAGAGAGGACTTTCTTGAAAAATCCTCAAATTTCTCTGCAATTTTGTTCCTTCTAGAGTTAAATTCACACAGAAAACCCCGTATTCTTATCTTTCAGGTTGGTATATTAAAAAGGGCTTATTAGTATGGTTGACGCGCCCCCCTCAGGTTTGTTCAGGTTTCTCAAACGTTTGAGAAACCTGAACAAACCTGAGGGGGGCGCGTCAAACCTGAAACCGATTGCAAGGAGCACTAACCTTAGTACATGTAATCAAACCTGAGCTACCCTGAAAGATTATGATGAAACCCGACTCTCTACATGCAATCAAACCTGAGCTACCCTGAAAGATTATGATGAAACCCGACTCTCTGCATCGCAACCATTGGAGTGGAAAAAAAAAATTTTTCAACTCTTCATACGACGAAAAAACATCCGTTAATTAATATTGCTTGTTTTCTAAACCATACTAATAAGCCCTTTTTAATATACCAACCTGAAAGATAAGAATACGGGGTTTTCTGTGTGAATTTAACTCTAGAAGGAACAAAATTGCAGAGAAATTTGAGGATTTTTCAAGAAAGTCCTCTCTCAAGTACTTACAACGTAGTGGTGCATTATCCTACAAAAATATAAAAAAAAAAAAAGATCATCTCAGTATCGCGTTTGAACTCTATACGAAATCTGCAAGCCTTGCTACTTTGGTTATAACGAAACGATTTTGTGAATATTTCATAGTAATTTTAGAAAACATTGATTTATTCTAAATATCATTGCGTATATGTCTTATATTCATTTTTAGTTATAAGTAACATTTTTCCATCGAAAATCAGTCTATTTCAGTTGAAAAAAAAGTTATTTATTAAGTTTTCGTTTAATTTTCATCGGTAATCGCTATGTTTTATGAAAACCATAAAAACAGATAATGCTGGTAACAGGTGCTTTAAGATTATAATAATGTAATGGATGGGACAATGAGACAAATATTGACAAGAAAAGTACGATGCGTTTCTGAATAGAGGTACTTTTGGGTTATGTCGCTAGAACACGATATGTTTCCAAGAAATATTGGAGGTATAGAATTTTTATTTACTATAATACTATCTTAAAATTCTTCTTGGAGAAAATATTTAAATTTGAATGTATCTGACCCTCTACAGAATATAACCTTTTGACTTTTTTAGGATGACATAAACCATGGGAAAATTATTTTATTCTCATTTTGACAACCGAATTATAGCTTGAAATAAGATTGTATTAAATAGAAAGTCACGCTAAAAATGCATCCAGCATTTTTTTCGTATTTTTATAAATTTTGTCCGACACATCACAAATTTTGTCTGATCCAGGAAGGAAATATGAAATTTTAACTAAGTAGCTCATAGTGTAGGATTTTTGATTGCTTACATAAATTTTAACTGTCTCTCTTATAGAACTAGAAACGTATTCCCCTAACGATTCAGTACAGACAAAAAGAGCGAAATAATAATTTTATTTAACCTGCTAAACAATAGGAAAGCAAGCTAAATAGACAAGATGATGGGTTTTGTTAGGAAACACAATGATTTTTTAGTGTCAAGGATGTTTTAGGCTCCGATATCATTAATATTTTCTGAATACTAAGGCTATATTACTTTCAAAAGCAGACTCGTTTGAGACGATTGGCGAATAAAGATGAATTGATCGTAAATAAAAATATAAGATCTATGTGCTAAGACTGTGAAATTATCGAAAAGTGGGGGTGTGCTTTTGAAATCGAACTTAAGAGCGATAAAAATATGAAAATATACTTGTTTGATTTGAGTCTTCAGACAATGAAGTTCGTTGTAGTCGATATTCAAGGATTTAACATACCTGAATTTTACGCGAAAGAATTGGCTATTTATGATGGGAATAGTATGAAAAGTTACTTTTTTAAACCAGTTAAACCATTCGACACCTTAAGTAAGGCTTGCAAGAAACAAGTCAAATATCTATTTGGAAATCATCATGGTATCCTTTATAATTATGGTGATACCGATTACAAGGAACTACATAATATCATATCCAACAATCTGATAGACGCAGACATTATTTACGTTAAAGGACGTGTTAAAGAGGAATTTTTAGTTAAAACATTTTCGGAATTAAACTGCAGGACGCCATATATTATAAACTTAGAAGACAGCATTGGTGTACCAAAATTAGAGAAGGGAGAGAGAGTTGATGGTTGTAAATATCACATTTTAGATATTCATGTTTGTAGTATTAGAAATGCCAAAGTGTTGTATCGATATATTTATAGTCTTTTACCTTAATAAATATTAAAATTTTTCAACAAGCCAACTTTATTTATTCCCCACGTAGCTCAAACGGTTTTGTTTACTTTTCGACGAATGGAACTGTGACAACGCAACATGTTCACTATTGGAGCGATGTTAATCCTATGTTCAGAATCCTAACCCGATGTCAATATTTAAAAAAAGTGAATGTTTGGTACGCTGAAGAAACGTATAAAGCTTTACGAAGACCGAAAATCTTTGGTTAAGTTACTGGGATACCCTACATCTTATAATATTTTTGAATTTTGCATAAAGTAGTCATTATTTTTTAATGAGCGTATTATAAGTCTAAACCTAATAATTTCCGAGATATCAATTTTTGAAAACCACTAACATTTGTATATAAACGCTAATGGTACAAATAAGATTCAGATAAATAACTTCTTGCCTGCCTGATAACACCGACATTTAGTTAATTATACAACATTTTTAAAATAATTATTGTTCTTTGATCAAACCAATATTCCACTATCACTTTGTAAACCGACAAAAATAGGCAAATTTTTCAATTTCGTATCGGGATTTTTGATGAAAATAGCCCAACATTTTCGAGTAAACCTACCTAGAAATATAGAAGATATTTATTGCAAAATTAGTAGTTTACATGCTTGGTAAAGTGAATTAATCTACCACTGTAATCGTTTCATTTTTAGCTAAATAGAGGTATTCTTTTTTAATCGTGAAAAAATAGACGAAATCTCTAATTTTATTTCATACCTAACGAATTCAACAATCAATAATACGATCTCATTTTCGACTAAGATCAGCTGTTACTTTAGACAGAATATTCCTAATAACATAATATATTTAGTTATACAGCTTTTTAAAATAATTATTGTTCTGTAACCGTAAATTATTTAATTATTTTCGTGTGATAAAGAGCTACTTTAAATTTTGTTTCTTAATCTTGTTCTATTGCGTATTAATCGTGTTAGCATCACAAATTACGGTCTGTGAAGCTGGTTTATAGGATCATTTAGTTCGATGGGGGACATATTTTATGATATCCCATATTTCGTCAATTATTTGGCAGGTAGGTTTGATGCTTCAATACGGAACTCCTCAAGATGACATCAAATATTTCTAAACAAGAAGCGTTCAAGTCTATGGAATCCCATGTAAAAATAGCTGGTATGTCTGTTGCCTTCCGTAGACATTAATGACATCTCGCATGTATGCTGAAGTGTATCGTTAATAGAAATCTTGAATATTCTAGTACCTACCTATATCTTGCGTCATTATGTCAATGCTTACATTGATGTCGCCAGGTATCTTAAAATGATAGGTACATAATGTGCAAGCATTTGTGTAGAAAGCTGTGTTTTTTACAAAATTTTCTCTAGGCAACCAAATTGTAATAGGGTTTTCGTAGTTCCAGTATATGTCTGGCTGCTTTAGCCTAAATAAATTGAAGTGTATTTGTAAGCAAATTAATCCTTAAAATTTATTATATCGTCTGATATAGACACTGTTTCAACTACGCGTTTTGGTAAAAAATAATTGGAAAGTAAAATTACTAAAGCACTAACAATAAATGGGGCGTGGATAAACTGGTAGATCTAAGCCCCAAAAATATACGCCTCTTATGATAAATGTTAAAAAATTGTACCGTTGCCAACGTCAAATTAAAAATCAGGATTTGGCAAACAGGACTCAACCCTCTCATTAATGCTTGATCTTCGGTATACCGAGTTTTATAAGTACTTTTAACACTCATCTGGAAATAAATGGATGCAAAAACCTCCTTTTTCCATTTTTTCAAGCCATTAAACAACAAAATTGTCATTTTTTGAAGAAACCTTGCATACATAGGTATTAGCGAGCGAATTTCGACTATTGTAGATATTTAATATTAGAAAATCAATATAGAGGTAAATCGAAAAGTGTATTTTTACGACGGCTTAAGAGGTAGTTTATGGTGATGTACATATTAGAGTTCATTTTAAAATGAACGATAATCTCCTAAACACAGACTTTTGACAATAGAACGAAATAAAAATATAGTTTGATGTGATAAGGCTATGCAGCTGCTCTTTATGGAATTTCATGTGAGCCTAGACTTTATGGATTTTTGTTATTTTTTTTTTATCAGTAAAGTCATCCTATAGATATTGTTTGTTAATCCATTAAAATAGACAAAATCTTTGAATTTGTATATGATTATCCGCTGAAATACCCTTAATCTGCAGGGTACCTAACTCTATGGAGATATTTATTGCAAAGGGCGGCTTTTTCAGTTTTGAAAGTATTCAACATTTGCGAAATTCATCTAAATATATACTACGCTATACTTTAATCAAACTCACAATAGAGGGAAAGCGACAGACGAGTTTTAAACTAATGTGGCTTAAAGGATAATTTGTGTTGTAAATATTAGAGTTCATTTTAAAACAAACTATAATCTCGTGACCGACAAAAAAAAGTATCCATTTCGATACATCATTTCCCCTATTTTAACGTTAAAATAGTAAATTATGTTATAAGCTCGAAAAATGTAGTATTTCAGACGTAATGCGGTCGCTAACCTAAATAGCCCGAAAAACATTTTTCCTCCATATGTCATAAGTTATTTTTTATTCGATCTTGTTTTTAATGCGATTGAGAGTTGTAAAATAATGTAGAAATGAAGTGAACCTATACATTTCATCTTGCACGCTAATTTTTTGGTCTTAATGTTTGTTAGTTAACGATGAAATCTGTAATAGCGTCCGAAAAAAAAAATTTTTTTTTTTGACTAACATAAAAAGTGTTGTCTAGCTAGCAGGGCAATAATCAATACTTTATTGAGAAGGTTAGCTCTTCGTCTAAATATCTAATCTATAAATCGTCATTTTTTCCGACACAATCGGTTAAAAAGCATACAATTGTATGTGAACGTTTGTACAAAAACCATCGTGTTAAATCAGTTCTTATACCTGACTGACAACGCCGATCTTTAGCTTTTTTTTACTTTGTAAAATAAAAAGATTAGTTCTTACTATCAAAGAAATTAAATATGCAAGAGAAATAGGTCGAAAAGATTAATAATAATTTATTTATTCCTAAGTTATAAATCTTAACTACATCACTTTCTAAACCAAGAAAATAGATAATCTTCCTGCATTATTCCGTACTTAGATTTATTTTTCATGAAAATAGTCGAATCTATGATTTTCGTTCAAATCCATAAGGGACGCTTGTTTTGTATAGATGATTTATGATCTTATTTTCAACTAAAATACTAGTATAAAAAAAGTATTTCTTCCGATAAACGTGGAAGGAATAGACATTTAAACAGTTAGCCATAACATACGCATACTGACTTGCATTATTTTCATGGATTGAATGGCTACATCTTTGTGTGTGAAGTGAATTTCTTTTTAAAAAATTACAATGCGCTCAATTATGAATTTTCTAACATAACTTTTATGGATAGTGGAGTCGGATATTGGAAGAAAATATTATCATAAGGACAACTCGATTATTGATATAATTATTATGGTTTCACAGAAGTTTCTACAGAGTCAGCCATGCTGTAGCAGAGACTGTTGTAGGTCGTATTTTTTAAAAAAACCTAACAATACCTTTACTTTATATTGATAGACATATTCTATTAGAACATTTTTCTAAAATTTAGAGCCTTTGGAAATGTGATAATGCTATGAGCATCAAATATATTCAAAATATCAAAAATCCTTTGGTAGTTAGTTATTGCGGTATATTTTAATAGAGGCATAATTTATACTGTACTCCTAAATTTACGGCATATCACTTTGTTTATGTTATTATATTCACAGAGACTATTAATCTAACCAACTTTTATTTACGAAAAATTAAAAACTAAAATACTCTATTTTATTGCCGATTGTTCGCAAAGACACTTGGAGTTGTTATTTTACTTTTTCTACCTCTTTTTCCCCGGTTGCGGAGAAATATGTTAGGGGAAGTTTGGGTATCCTCAGACGGTTATATGCAATGATTCAAGCTTCTAAAAAAGTACTAAGGCAAGTAATTATCAATTTGAATTTATGTATGTCGAAGGTAATGTGTTACTCATAAATATACATGATGAAAACATTTATTGTTCGATTGCATCTAATTTTTAAGAGTCTAGAAATAAGCAAATAATGTTCTTTAACGTTTCTTTATAAACATCTCGAGTTACCTGTCCTTCCCCTGCATCATAGAAGGGTATTTGCCGACAAAGTTTGACCATTTTTTATGATTCGAGAGTTGGGTATTCTCTACAGATGTAAACTGACAAGTTTCAACTTGTCGAAACTTGTTAGATTTTAGCTTATATTCTTATTATAAGATTTTAAAATTATGTATGCGTTTGTTTAATTCATTGTAAAGGATTTGTTATTATGCTAATTTCAAAAGTTAAATGTTGGTGAGAATATTGAAATGTGGTGGTCGAGAGAATCATGGAAAATGATATTCACAAAGTTTCTCATACTTTTTAACCCTATGCGTAGGTGACGCTAATAATATTGAATTTTTTTATTAAAATATCTAAAGTAAATATCTAATTGATTTTTTTTTAGCGCTAATTGGGATTTTAATTAACTACCTCAGAGTCGGTATACACTATATTTTGCAACGCAATTGCTTTCACACCCAGTAATGTATTATGATTTTTTTGGATGGTCGTTATATTGTGAGTTTCTTAAGTTAGCCAGATTAATAATAAATTAAAAAACCAACGTGATTTGCTTATTGTTGCCTACGCCTGATATTCATAATTTTATTGGGGGTTCTACCTGATGACAAATACAGCTTATGATACCTATCTAGTGGGTATTTTCAGTTTAAGGACCGAATAATATAAAGTTATTGTGCATACATCATCGCAAACAAAAGGTAGCTTTTTATATTATTTCGTATTTACAATCCATTTAACTACAATTTTACACTGTGAATTAATTTTTTTTACTTTTTTCCTGAAATTGTACCCTATTTACTTATATTATATTATCCGAAATTTTTATAAAAGCATTATGAGGGCTTTTACCTGATGGCGAACACAAGTTGTATAGTACCTATACCTGCTTGGTATTTTATATGTATTTAAGTTTTATTTATTGTCTACTCTGTTCTCATTACAAGATAGTCCTATAATTTATCCATTTCCAGTACAAAGAAATCGCTAGTTAATGGTTCTAGATGGTAATTATTTTATTGTGTTTCTATAAGTGGTGCAAAAATTGAAAACAATTATTAGATATGCTACTGAATTTTAATGAGGGTCCTTCGGAATAATAAATAAAGGTTTATGTCCCTTTCTTTTTAAATCGAGTCGGCAGAGGGTTTGAGAGGATCATTTAGGTATAAATAATTATTGTGGTCGCAAATAATGTACCGCATTATTATACTTATCTTGTTAGACCATATAAATTAGGGTTTTATTTCGCTTTGCCATTCACCGGCGGCGTTTCAACTAAGGGAAAATAATAAAAAGTCTGGTTTAAGGATGGCTCAGGTCGGATCGTAAAAAGTTGGGTTTAAGGATGGCTTATAAAAATTGGGATTTAATTATCCCGCTTTAGCAGCGGCGTTTCAACTAAGGGGAAATAATAAAAAGTCTGGTTTAAGGATGGCTCAGGTCGCATCGTAAAAAGTTGGGTTTAAGGATGGCTTATAAAAATTGGGATTTAATTATCCCGCTTTAGCAGCGGCGTTTCACTAAGGTTAAATCATAAAAAGTCGGGTTTAAGGATGGCTCAGGTCGCATCGTAAAAAGTTGGGTTTGAGGATGGCTTATAAAAATTGGGATTTAATTATCCCGCTTTAGCAGCGGCGTTTCACTAAGGTTAAATCATAAAAAGTCGGGTTTTATCTCGGGTCAGATCATAAATATTCAGGTTCAAATTAGGGTTAGATGAGAAGCCGCCTCGCGAAAGCATCCGGGTTAGGTCGTAAAAAGTCGGGTTTTATCTCGGGTCAGTTCATAAATATTAAGGATCAAGTTAGGGTTAGATAAGAAGCCGCCTCATGAAAGCATCCGGGTTAGGTCGTAAAAAGTCGGGTTTAATTTCGGGTTATTTTGTAAACAGCACCACCGAACCACCCGGGTTAGGTCATAAAACGCACCACCGAACCACCCGGGTTAGATCATAAAACGCACCACCAGCACCACTTGGGTTAGATCGTAAAACGCACCACCTGCACCACTTGGGTTAGATCGTAAAACGCACCACCTGCACCACCTGGGTTAGATCGTAAATTGCACCACCAGCACCACCTGGCCCAGCTCTCTCAATTCCTAGCTACTCATCACAGACCAGGCAAGAAAATGGCGCATGTGGATGCAATGAGTAGAGCACCTGTAGAAGACTGTTAAAGATGATTTGGAAGACAAAATAACAGTATTTACCTTAAATACAAGAGAAGAAGAGATAGTGTTGTATCAACAGAATGATGAAGACTTAAAAAGAAAAATCCAGATTTTAAAAGGAAACGATAAAACGAAATCTGAAAAGGTAGAAGTGCAAGATAATTGTTTAGAAAAGGGAATACTTTATAAGAAAAAGAATATAAGGAACAATACTAAATTACTTTATGTTATTCCAAGGAATATGAGAAAGTCATTAATTATAAAATTTCATGACTTACGAGGACACCCCGGACAAGAACGAACTTTCCTAAGTATGTCAGAATTATACTTCTTTCCACAAATGAAAAGATATATTAGACAACATATTAGATCATGCCTTGATTGTACTATCAATAAAACTGTAACGGGAAAGCAGCCAGGAGAACTTCACCCTATTAAGCCTGGAAACCGCCCATTTGAAATAGTTCACTTGGATCATTTGGGACCATTCGTGACCAGTTCAAGGAAAAACAAGTACATCTTGGTAATAATAGATAATTTTACAAAATTTGTAAGATTAAGTGCATGTAGAGACACAAAAAGTACCGGAGTAATTAAGAGACTCGAAGATTTTATATTAGATTTTGGTTCACCTGTAAGAATTATAACTGATAGAGGTACATGTTTCACATCACAAAACTTTGAGAAGTTGTGTAAAAAGCATGGTATTAAGCATACGCTAAATTCCCCAAGACACGTTTAAGCTAATGGACAAGTTGAGAGGGTAAATCGTACACTATTCCCAGTAATTCAGTCATATATAGAAGATGTAGCAAGCAGAGATTGGGATAAGAACTTAAAACAAATATGTAGAGATTTAAACACATCAGTTAACAAAACTACAACGAGAAGTCCATTCCAAATATCATATGGCTACATACCACGATTTGAAGAAGGTGCACTGAGAGAAGCAACGGTTCAAAACGAGAAATATCAAATACCTGCTGAAATACAAGAACAAACAAGACAGCATATCGAAGAAGAACAGAAAAGATATAAGCAAAGGTATGATAAAACAAAATATAAACATGTACATTATGAAGTCGGAGAAATAGTTTACATGAAGACAGTTCCACCTGCAATTATTGGCGAGTCCACGAAATTACGCCCAAAGTTTAGAGGCCCTCTCGTAATCACCGAAGTATTACCTGGTGACACTTACCGAATAAGTGATTTATTAGACCAAAAAGAAGGCAGAATATACGTCAGTACCGCGCATGTCAGTCAGCTGAAATTATGGAAATCATATCCAGATAAAGACTATTGCAGTACCAACGACGAGTCAGAATTAGAATGCGAAGCTACTAGTAATCAAAATGAAAACACGAGAGAAATGCCAGAGGCTTCAGATCTCGTCAATAAGGCCCCAATGAGTTCTAGAAGTAAGAATCGAAAACGAAGAATGCCAACGTATTTAAAAGCCTATAAACTTGAGGACGAGTCCAACTGAAGGATGGCCGAGTGTTAGGAATTCTTTATTTCATTATTTAACATATTGTATACTTGTTTAATGTTTTATTAGGTTAGTTTGGTTTCCTTAAGTTTAAGACACTGTTTTAATAATTAGTAATAGGCAACTATGTAAAAGAGAGGAACTGACAACATTGAAAGATATAATGGAAGATTGTGAAGTTGGTCAAAAGTAAGAAAGTGCGTTTAAATGAAAATTAAAGACATAAACTAAAATAGAATGTTTTATTTGTGTGAGAGACCAAAGTAAGCTAACATCAATTACATTTTTGTAATAAAATCAATAAACTTGACCTCCTTGAAATTATGGAAATTAACAAAATGTTAAAAAATCCGTCTTTTAGCAGCGTCGATGACCAAATTAATCACAGACACATTTCTTCAATGCCCTTCATTTTAACCAGGTTCACCTCCCTCTCTGTTCTCTCTTTCCTTGTTCAGCAGTTTTTCAACTATTAGGATTACACAACAATTTTATCATAATCTCATTATTTCATTGGTAATTTTACATTTATATAATCTTAATCTAGTAGACCTGTAAGTAACATTCCATCTTCTCTATACTATTCTTGTATTCACTACTAAACTAATCTCTCTTACATTGATCTAACCTTATTCCTGATCTAGTGTTTCTTCAAATAACATTGTAACTTGTAACCTCTCTAAACTATGGTTCATATAACCACTACTAATCTTAGGAACACCTTTTATTTTACTTTGGTCTTGTTCTTGTTATGCGCCATCTATTGTTAACCACTTGTTATACGTTTTACTTTGGCACTGTACCCAACTTAAACTTTGAACCTCAATGCCCACTTGTCGCCATAACCCGATGGTGGCCCCCTGGTCACCTTTCTGTGGTGTCGGGAACCGACGGGACTCCACAACCTTATTGCTCACCCTCACAAAGTGCTATCCCCCACCCATTTGGTGTGGAGTTCAGTTCAGGCACAACGGATCGTATACCAGTGGTCGATTATTTGTCAGTTTCTTGTACGTCCCCGCGTCTCTCTTGCATGCGACGGTCACTGTATTTTGCTTTTTGACTTTTTCAAGCTGTCATGACCATTTGACAACCGACATTTTCCTGCACGCCGGCAGCAGAAATTTATTCTTAACCGTCCGCCCGAGTCCTACCGCCTACCGAGTCCTCACGATTTACGCTTGCTCTTTTCGCACGGAATGGCAAAACTCTTTCTCACGACAATCCTAACCTAACCTTTTTAAAGAAATTTGTTTATTTGTTCTCAAATTTTGTTTACGGTTTACCTACACACGGAATATTATTATTAATAGTTTGCCCCTTTTATAGACTTACATTGGTTAAACAGCGCTAACACGGCATCGAATCCACCTTTTTGGTTCCAATTCGCCTTTTTTAAGTTCACCGGGGAATATTATTATTAATTGTTTGCCCCTTTTATAGACTTATATTGGTTAAACAGCGCTAACACGGCATCTTATCCACCTTTTTTGTTCCAATTCGCCTTTTTCAAGTTCACCGGGGAATATTATTATTATTTGTTTGCCCCTTTTATAGACCTATATTGGTTAAACAGCGCTAACACGGCATCTAATCCACCTTTTTGGTTCCAATTCGCCTTTTTCAAGTTCACCGGCCAATTATTTACCAGCCCTTTTTGATTCGATCCACTTTAAAAAAGACTAAGAGTCCTAAAAAAAACTAAAAAAAGTCATGAAAATACTAAAAAAGTCATTATAAGAAAAAGTGCCCAAAGTGGGAATCGATCTCGCGACCTATAGCATGGCACCTAAACGCTATATACACTACACCACACATTTACTAAGAATATTAACTTAATGTAGTAACAGTAGAATGAAAGCGGCGGCACAGCCAATCAGAACGTGTTATTTTTGAAAGAGTTTTGCCATTCCGTGCGAAAAGAGCAAGCGTAAATCGTGAGGACTCGGTAGGCGGTAGGACTCGGGCGGACGGTTAAGAATAAAATTTCTGCACGCCGGCATGATGAAATGAAGTATCTTTGATTTGTAATATCCTCTAATTAGCTATAACAATGTGATTTTAACATAAATACTTCACTTCTAGTCACGATGGTAAAAAATCTAATTTTAATTTTCTAAATTTCCCATTTTAATCATAACATTTATATGTTCATTTTTCTACCCCCCTTTAACCTAACATTTTGTTAGCCAATACTTCAGGCATGGTTGCATGAAGCATCCTTGAGCTCATATATACATTATTCATTATTTTCCTCTAATTAGCTGCAAACCTACATAATTGCTTCACCACCTGCCCAATGGCTTCAAATTAATAAATTCTAACCTTAATATAGTATAATTTTCATTTTTATTTCTTGTTTATCTCCTAAGAATGTGTTTCTCAGGTCTAACCTCTTTTAACCCAGTATTTTGTTGACCACACCCCAGACACGGTTAGACGAAACATCTTTAAGCACCTCACCTAAATTATTCTCCTCTAATTAGCCATAAATGACATAATTGCTTCACGCACCTGTCTCAGTGGCTGCAGACTGGGAATCCCCTTCTTCAAAGATACCTTTGACCAAAATTTTAAATATCACATCTCATGCATCTCATTCAGTCTTGAACATTCATTAGAACCTGCATTTTCAATTTTAACATAATAATATTGTTGATCTTCGCTTATGCAAAATAGAGCTGTCGTAATCGACTACTGGTAAATCCTCTCAATTTACCTAAAACTTTTAACTCACACTGTAAATTTCTTTTAGTATCCCTGATTATGGACATTTCTATGTCCGAAACATGTAGGATATAAACATTAAAATACATATTGTGGAGGTAGACTGCCGTTATTTTATTTGATGTTATGAATTATTTATACTACAAGTAATTTATTTAAATTTTTTTCTAATATGATTAACTCATCTGTCAATCTAAATGTAAACACAAAACAAACTGGATTTAGGGAAACTGTTGAAAGTGGCCATGCACCAGTGGCGGATTCAGGGGGGGGGGGGCGATTATTTAAGTGTTTGATTTCACGCCTATTTTAAAGCTACCCAGTATAATAGTATACAGGGTGAATCGGGAGGAATGGGCCTAACTCTAAGGGTGTAATCTATGCATCAAGATATTAAGAAAAAACTCAAATGTTGTTATCCAATATTCATTTGTTTTCAAGTTACAAGGCAAAAACAACATACTTATTGCATCAATTTAGCTTTCCTGTAATAAATGTTATAATTGTTTGCTTTGGATTGTTGTGCTGTCAATTAGTGTCAGTATAAAATGTTACATTGATTCACCGTTAACTTTCGGATTTGTATCATTTTAATTTTATAAAATGCCACACATTTATTCACATCTCGAATACGCCAATATGGTTTTTATTTATGGTTTGTGTAATGGGAATGCTACAGCGGCTGCTGAAGAATATCGTGAACGATTTCCACATAAAAGACACCAAACAAAAAGGCCTTTATCAGAGCTTTCAACAATCTCTGCGAGACCGGAACGCTTCCAAGTGCTAATGTAGCATCCGAACGAACCATTCAACAGGATTTAGAAAATAGAAAATGTTCTAGCTTTAGTAGAAGAAGATGCGACGACAAGCTCACGAAGAACTTGAATTCAGTTGGGGATTCTCCAAAAAAGAGTGATCAATGCACTCACGAGCGAGGCTTATACCCGTACCATGTACGCAGCGTGTACAGAATCTTCAACCTAGAGACTACGCCAAGCGTATGCAATTTTGTGAGTGGATAATTAATAATCGTCATCTTTTACCGCACATACTTTTACTGACGAAGCTACATTCACCCGTGACGGCATCAATAATAATCGAAACTCCCACGTATGGTCGGACGAAAATCCTTACGCAATAGTCGAAAGTAATTTTCAACACAGGTTTTCAGTAAACGTGTGGTGCGGCATGATGGATAATAATTTAGTTGACCCTTTTCTGTTGGAAAATCGCCTTACAGGGGATCACTACTTAAGTCTTTTACAAAATGAATGGCAAGGACTACTGGAGGAGAATCCTTTAAACATCAGAATTGAAATGTATTATCAACACGACGGAGCGCCTGCCCATTTCGATAGTCGTGTCAAGCAATATTTAGACCAAAGGTTTCCAGGGGTTTGGATTGGTCGCGGTGGTCCTATTAGTTGACCTCCTAGATCGCCAGACCTCACGCCGTTGGACCACAATTTATGGGGTTGGTTAAAAACTGAGGTTTACAAAGTAAAAGTAGATACTAGGGATGCATTAATTAGACGCATTAGAAATGCTGTACTCATTATTAAAGAAAGGCACAAATCAATTATAAGATCCACGCGCGCCATTCGTAAACGAAGCAGGAAATGTTTAGCAGTCGATGGCGGTATTTTTGAAAATTTACTAAACCAACGATTTATTTAAAACAATGTTAATGTTGGATATTTTGGTTTAACAATATTATTATTTTATTTAACGCTGTAACTTGAAAACAAATGAATATTGGATAACAACATTTGAGTTTTTTCTTATTGTTTTGATGCATAGAGATTACCCCCTTAGAGTTAGGCCCATTCCTCCCGACTTCCCCTGTAGATGTATAAAAAAATCCAACCGTCCCCCTTTGTCAGGGCCTGGATCCGCCCCTGCCACGCACCTTCTGCTAAAATACAAGCATCTATAGCCGTCTTCTCATTGAATTTCCAAAAAGTTTCAAAATTCCTGGGGTATTTTTAATATTTTCGTAAGCCATTATTATCTGGTTTCTAAGATCTTCCTGGTTTTCAACTCGAGTTTTGAATAGCCCCAGAAATAAAAATCCAATTCATTTAACTCTGGGGACCTTGGCGGCCACGGTCGATTAGGTAGCGCAACGCTTCTTATCTACCGATCCATCGATTTCCGCATACAGCATTATTTAGATTTTCTTTGGCTGTGGCACTAAAATGGGCGGGAGCTCCGTTATGCATAAAAAACAATTGGTTTCGCTGAGCTAATGGCAAGTCTTCCAATAATATTAACCGATCATTTTCTAGAAAATTGCGATAGGTTTGGCCACCTAATCGCTGGGGAAAAAAAGGACCTATTAGTCTGTTACCATGTAACTATTCCTGCCCATATATTTAACAAAAACTGGTACTGAAAATGTCTTTCGCTAATAGCGTGTGGATTTTCTTGACTCCAAACGTGATTGTTATGAAGTTTGTTATGGCATTCCTAGAAAAGTTAGCTTCACCGGTAAAAAAGAAATTATCTAAAAATTGTGGATTTCTGGCCAACCTTCCCAAAAATCATCACGTGGTAAAAGGGCCTAAACTCGTGGTATGTGGTAAGGCAACATTTGAGGATCGTGAAGAATCCTCAAAACAGTTTGCTGACTAGCGTTTACCTCATGTGCAGTTTTTCCAGTACTGGTTTCTGGTTCTTTCTCAATAATTCTATTTAATACTGCTTTTTAATTGTGGTGTTCTTACTGTCTTTGACCTGCCGGGAATATCAGAAACTCTCGCAAAACTTCGTGTTTCTGATTAACGGCGATGCATGGAGACTTACAAAGTTCTGAGCACACGGTGCTACACGATTCGGATATCTTTCCTTGTAAATGCGTCATTGCTTCGTATGCATTTCCATCAGCAAGACCATAAACAAAATGCATATCTGCCAAATGAGCACTATTTTGTAAATCAGCCATAACTTTTGGTCGATAAACAATTCACAAAAACGACGCACTAATGCTGTAAATGATTTTTCTGTCATTAAAAAAGGTGGATTTATAAACTCGAAAAGTTGGCGAGGTTGAGGTTCAGTT
Organism: Polydrusus tereticollis; assembly: GCA_963920685.1. Lineage (NCBI taxonomy): Eukaryota > Metazoa > Arthropoda > Insecta > Coleoptera > Curculionidae > Polydrusus > Polydrusus tereticollis. The sequence continues at coordinate 121,097,996 of OY987326.1, forward strand.
GGTGTTGGAAATAGGAGTTCAATTTAAACTAAAGGGAACACTCAGTTCTATTTATACACTCGTTCATGTTGTTCATGTAAAGCTCATGTAAGGTTCGAAAACTTCCCGGGTACCTAGTTCGAGATAATCAATTTTTATGCTCGGAATTCGGAATATCTAACCTCACAACTTGACCATAACTTCAACCTCACCAACTTTTCGAGTTTATAAATCCAGCTTTAAGCTGGATTTATAAACTCTCGCCGGCGTCGGCGCTGGCGGCGGCGCCAGCGTTCGTCGTAGACGTGCATAGTAGGCATTTATAAACTTGGCGTTCGCGTTCGCAGTATTGACAATGACAAATAAAAACATCATCTGACACTTCTGACATTTTAGTTTGTACTGGTGGTGTTTTTTTTAGTGCAGTTATTAGAACAAAAAAAAGAGTTAAATAAATGGATTTAGCAAGGAAGAAGAAGTTACTCGGTGTCTTAGGGGTAGTTTTATGCTTATATGTAGCATCTCTCAGGAAACGCACTCGTCGCTTCAAAACGAGACCCATAAATAGAGCCAGACGCAATGAAGGTGGATTTAAATATTTTCAAAAGATTAAGGCGATGGATAAGCAGCAGTTTTTTAAGTATACACGAATGAATGTTCCTACCTTTGATAAGCTAGTAAACTTTGTTTCTCTACGAATCCAAAGAGGCATGAGATCCGATGGAATATCGCCCGAGGAAAGAGTGATAATAACATTACAGTATGTATATTTTTTAGTAAACGCAGTGCAGTTAGCAGTAGAAGACTGCCACAGTTCTTTTGTATATTTATACCTAATATATATAATTTTTTATTTTAGATATTTGTCTCAAGGAAGCAGTATGCAAGCCCTAGCATGGAACTTTCATGTTGGCCTTACGACTGTTCATAAAATTATCCGAGAAACATGTGAGGCACTATGGGAAACGTTAAGCCCTATTTATTTAAAGAATCCCTGTAGTGAAGCGAACTGTCGCACTATCAGCAATGGATTTTATAGCAAGTGGAATTTTCCTAAGTACTTGGGCGCTTTAGATGGCAAACACATAAATATTAAAGCACCTGCTAATAGTGGACCTTTATTCTTTAATTACAAAAAGAACTTCAGTGTGGTATTACTTGCAGCTTGTGATAGTACTTATAAATTCACTCTCGTAGGCATAGGGGCCTATGGGTCTCAGAGTGATGGGGGTATATTTAAGAATAGTATTTTTGGCCAACGCAACGATTAGAGAATAAAGGCATGAATATTCCGACAAGAACAAATTTGCCCAATTCAGATACAGAAATGCCATTTTTTTTCGTAGGAGATGAGGCCTTTCCTTTAAAAAAGTTCATCATGAGACCTTACCCAAGATAAAATCTATCCAAAAACCAACGTATTTTTAATTATTGATTATCTAGGGCTCGGCAAGTGATTGAAAATACCTTTTGAATCCTGTCTGCTCGTTGACGGATATTAAAAACAATAATAAATGCCAACGTGGAAACAGTAGATAGTATTATTAAAGCAGTAGTTGTGTTGCACAACTACTGCCAGAACGAAGTTGCTACTGACTATTGTCCACCAAATTATGTGGATAATGGTGAAGATCAAACTGGAGGTTGGAGGGATGAAGAAACTCCTTTACAGCCTGTGAAAAGAATGGCAGCCAGTATTTCCAAGCGGGAACGATATGCAATTAGGGACAGATTGGCAGAGTACCTTGTTTCTGAGGAAGGACAAGTACCTTGGCAGGAGCAAGTCATGAATAGAGGTTTATTGTTACAATAAAGTGTATGAATTGTGCAAGCAAGCTTCTGTGATTTTCTGTGAGAAATAATTTGGTCTACTTTTTTCTTATATTTTTCATATATTTCTCATAATTTGTACTTTTTTCCAACAGTAATTTTAGGATTAGTTATTTTAGGCAGTCTTGTGTTGGGTATTGTTTCTTTGCACTATTTTATTTGTATATTTTTGTCCTTGTTAATTTGTAGCATTTATCAGATAGTTCCTTTTTTTCATGTAATGAGTATATTATAATAAAAAATGGTATTGTTTATTTTATTTATTTACTATTTAATAAATATACAGCCATAACACCTATATTTAAAAATGGAAAAAATCAACCGTCAATAATTATCAACCTAACAATATATTGTCGTCCATAGCAAAAATGTTTGAAATTATATTATCAAAAAATATTTCTGATTCATTTAAGAATTATATTAATGCTCAACAACATGGATTTGTTTACGATAAGTCAACAGTATTGAATCCTTTGTCCTTTTCCAACGTTATCTTCTTCTCCTTAACAAACTTGTCGCGAAGGGATTTCCAATGCTTTTGGTATGTTTCAACTACAAACAAAATACATATACGAATTGGTAAACATAGTACTTCAGATACCTAATTGTAATTAAATCAGCTCACTTTTTGACTTATATATTTTTATGCATTTTCTATTTTGGTTATTTTGGTATAATTTTTTACTAACCAGTTGTATTTAGAATCGTTGCAATTTCTTCCCATACAAGATTATTTTTTTAGCATCTTTGTAATATCTATTGCTAACGTTGTATAAATACTCATAGTTTTGTATCGTATCTATCAGGAGCCCCAAATCAATTTCTGTTCCTTGGAGAACTTCAGATTCACCTAAAATCAGATGCAAATTAGCAAATAAAACTAACTTTAAAGTATGTTTGTACTTACGAAGGGTCTCAGTCTCCATTTCACTCATATTTAACAGTATTTAGGAGCAATTCTTTTCACAAACGAGATCAATATAAGAACCACAAAAACAAATAATCTAGAAATACCAAGCTGACACAAAAATTAAAATGACGCTTGGCCGTTGACACTTTGGCAGATGCCATCGATGACTTGATAGAAATGCTAAAATCCCATTGGTTATGACGCGGCGGTACGGATTTCCTACGAACGCCGGCGCTGGCAATATAAAGATGGTTTATGTCGAACGCCAGCCAGCGCCAGCGCCAGCGCCGGCGAAGTTTATAAATCGCTCCATTACGATTCACTTGTTTAACTTTCAGCGCCCACGCCAGCGCGAGCGCCGACGCCGGCTTCGAGTTTATAAATCCAGCTTTAATGTTGTGACATTTCCACAATTAGATAACATAACACCCTGTATAGGCAGACGTAAGTCTACTTTGACAAAACGTCGAATTAGCGATGTCCTAACATAGTTTTTTTTTACAATTTTAAAATTTCTTCAATTTTTCGTTAAAACTACTTTTTTTAAAAAATGCATCAGAGTTGAACAAAATCAGTGGCGTATCAAATATTTTCACAAGAAAAATATTGGTGGTACCTTCACGCACGCCACTGGTGGAAGTAAGCAAAACTTTTTAATGAAAAAGTGCAGTTTAATGCAAAATCAGTTGACACCAGTTTTCAATACCGTATCTTTAAGGACTTTCTAAACTTTAAAAAAGCAATTATTTAATGCCATATGAACTTTTCGTCTTAAAATGATGTCAGGGATTAAGTATATCCTAGATTTTCTTCATGTACTTAATACTACATGTCATTGTAATTTTGTTTTCTTTTTCTCCACAGCCTGTTAGGCTTATAGGTTTACATGAAACATGAGTATGAGGAATCATTGTTTTGACTTTGAAACCAGAAAGGATTTACTTGAATTTTTTGATATTTACCAATTTCATTACAAATAAAACTTTCTGGAAGAAGGGTATCACGGTATTATGTTCCACCTTTTTTTAGACACGCTGTGACTGGGTAATTAGTTTTAGAAAAATCTTAATCTCTATAACATAATATACGAGTTGTAATGTCTTTGTATATCCGTATGCGTGCATTGATAACGCCTCCATAAAATAATTATGATATTCCTTGTGCCCTCTATGAATAAAGACTCCAACCTTGCGCTAATTTTAGGACGGATTTGTTTTCCTATTTAATGTTGTCGTGTTAGACTTTCAGTAGATGTCGCCACTAACTCTTATTTTAAATATTTTTGGAAGAATTTATTTCCGTGCCAAACGAATTCCAGTAGACCAGAATGAAAAGTGAAAACCCCAAAACAATGTTTCGAGCTTGAGATTGTAATCATTTTCCGGCTATACACCTATTGTTTAAACAGCAACAACAGAACTATGAAGCCCAAACTAAAATAAACGAAAATCAAGGTCAAAAACAGTTTACGATAATTACTAATTTTACAAATAAAACTCTGTAAACTGCGCAAAAAGTAATCCAACATTTCAAGGATTAAACTCTATTGGACCGGTCTGATAAGTGCCGTTTCTTTTTAAATTTAATTACTTAATCAAATTAACTTTTAAAAATATCTTTCTGCACAAATTATACGAATAATATTCAAAATGTTGCCATATACAGGGTGACGCGGATCTAAATGAACATACTTCAACACAAGACAAAGAATACCTTGGGGGTTCTTAATCACCCATCTTTGATAGTTCAATTGTCGATAGTTAATAAGATACAGGGTCTTTTATGAACTTCAGCAATTTTTTGTTCTTGTCATATTTTTTAATGCACTCCGTATAAAATTTTCATATTGGGTCAACATCTGTAACCTATCTGTCGCTTAAAATTGCAGTATCAGAAAATTTTAAATTCCAGGCCCGTATTAAAAAAAGTTGACATTTTCAATTTTTACATTTTTAACACCCTGTAGATCAATTTTTTCAAAATATTATTTTTTTATTGGAAAGAGCATAAAGAATTGACCCTAACGGCATAATTTTCAAAGTTCCCGCACCCATCACTTGATTAGAATAAACGGTTGTTTTGTAAAAAATTTCAAAATGGTGCATATTTGGAAATTAGAAATTAAGAAAATAACAATAAAAAAGCAAAAACTGCTTCCGAAGAAAAAAAATAAATGTACTAAACGTTTAATAGTTTTAACGAGACTAAATTTTAGGGAACAACACAACAACAAATAACAAAGTAATAATAATAATAACAAAACTGCAAGTTAAAATCGACTGCTTAAAATCTAATACATAGAAAAAGTTTTAGCAAGAATTAATTTTAAGAGCACTTTAGCAGAACACTGTTATTTAAGAAGCTGTTCAAAATGCCCTCCATTGGCTTGTTCACATCTTCGTCTTCTGATGTTTAAATTTGACACTGCTTTTCTAATTGCGTCTGGGTTATTTTTTATTTCCTGAAAAGCATTAATAATTCGTTGCAAAAGCTGCTCCCGCGTGTTGATTTCTTCTGAATAAACCAAATTTTTCATATTCCCCCAGAAAAAAAAATCCAAAGGATTAAAGTCCGGCGACCTGGCTGGCCATAAATGGGGCCCTCCACGGCCTATCCATCTGTTAGGAAACGTAATATTTAAAAATTCAGATACAACCCTTGCAAAATGTGGTGGGGCCCCATCATGTTGAAAAAAGAGCCCTCTCACGTTAGCATTTTCATTCTGCATAAGTCCTGGCAAAATGTTTTGTAAAAAATTTAAATATTGATTTCCATCTAATCTTTCAGCAAAAAAGTGCGGCCCAATTAATTTATTATTTATTATACCTGCCCAAACGTTTATGGAAAATTTGTGCTGCGAATGCGATTGTCTGATGGCATGTGGATTTTCTAACGACCATACATGGGAATTCCTTGAATTATTTACACCATCTCTGGTAAATTGTGCTTCATCGGTCCAGAGGATTCGATAAAGACTCCTTTGGTGTCTACTGAGCCACTGGCAAAAGAGTAACCGGTTTGCATAATCGCCAGGTTCCAATCTTTGAACTTCTTAAACATGAAACGGATGCAAGCCTTCCTTTTGCAGTGTTACATTAACTCTTTTTTGCGGGATTCCTAGACGTGTCGCAATTTTTCGAGTAGATGTTTTGGGATTATTTTCAACAAGATTTAAGATATCTTCTTCCTCCTGAACTGGATGTCGTATTGGTTGATCAATATTATTGTCGGTGGGAAAATGTCCGCATGTTCTCCAGCAAATAAAAATAAATTTACAAATGTTTTGTGATATGGACATCTTCTACCCGGAAATCGCCTACGATATTCCCGAACAGCAGCTCTTCCATTACCGTTACAAAAACCGTATACAAAAATAATGTCGGCATATTCGGCATTTGAAAATTGGTAAGGCATCTTCAACAGAAAATTGCAATAATTGTTAACCGAATACTAACAAAGGTCAGACAACTGTCACATATCTGATAGTGACTTGAATTGTTGCTATGGAACAGTAACTCGATAGTCTTTGGTTTGTTTTTAAATGAGGCAAAGCCTACTTTACAAAGTTTGAAATTTCTGACTGTAATTTCCGATTTTTTGTCGATGTCTAAAAAGCAATCATTATCTTGCAGTTTTGTTATTATTATTATTACTTTGTTATTTGTTGTTGTGTTGTTCCCTAAAATTTAGTCTCGTTAAAACTATTAAACGTTTAGTACATTTATTTTTTTACCTCGGAAGCAGTTTTTGCTTTTTTATTGTTATTTTCTTAATTTCTAATTTCCAAATATGCACCATTTTGAAATTTTTTACAAAACAACCATTTATTCTAATCAAGTGATGGGTGCGGGAACTTTGAAAATTATGCCGTTAGGGTCAATTCTTTATGCTCTTTCCAATAAAAAAATAATATTTTGAAAAAATTGATCTACAGGGTGTTAAAAATGTAAAAATTGAAAATGTCAACTTTTTTTAATACGGGCCTGGAATTTAAAATTTTCTGATACTGCAATTTTAAGCGACAGATAGGTTACAGATGTTGACCCAATATGAAAATTTTATACGGAGTGCATTAAAAAATATGACAAGAACAAAAAATTGCTGAAGTTCATAAAATACCCTGTATCTTATTAACTATGGACAATTGAATATCAAAGATGGGTGATTAAGAACCCCCAAGGTATTCTTTGTCTTGTGTTGAAGTATGTTCATTTAGATCCGCGTCACCCTGTATAAAGGTATTATCTTGAATGTGAAAATATATGCCACTATACCTTGCGTTTTGACAATAATAAAAAAACTAAATATTAATATCAAAATTTTACTTTTGTTAGATATTTATTTTATTCTGTGACACTAAAATCTATTGGTGACACTGTTTTTGGGATGACCCATCTAAGAAAGACGAAGGGAAGTAAGTAGGTAAAAAGATGGTCGCCAGTAAAGTAGGTGTGAAATTGTTTTTCCTCATATTTGACTGTTTTATAAGTACATTATAAATAGAAAGTTTAAAGAAAAAGTGCAAGAAGTTTTAATTTACATCAGGTTATGGGCCCAGGTCGGTTCCAGGCTATGGGGAATGCGGTAAAGCATAAATAAAGTCAAAAGTAAAAAGTTCAATACAGTTTGTGCGGAAGAGTGGAAGAGCCCATTTTTTGTGTGTGGTTAAGAATATTTGCCGGTAAAGGTAAAAAAGAAGGCGTTCAGTTTTGATACAAACAAAAAGTAAAATGGAGAAGAAATTAAACATAGAACCACTAAATATAAACAATTCAGAATAGAATTAATACTGGCAGAACACGACGTATTAACTTATGTACGAAGCGAGGTAGCATTGGAAGATGATGCAGCTAAGAAAAAAAAGGACAACAAGGCAAAATCTCTTTTAGTACAGTGCATAGAAGATTCAGAGATAGAAAGCTTAAGAGAGTGTAAAACTGCTTACAAAATGTGGACAGTGCTAAAAAATAAATATGAAAAGAAAGGATTGCCAGGGCAACTGTTTTTAAAGAGGAAATTGTTAAAGTATGAAGCTTAAAGAGAATGATTGTCCAGTTAAATTTGTAGAAGAATTTTAAAACACAGTAAGGCAACTAAAATCAGCAAATGTAGAGATTAAAGATGAGGATTTAGCTTGTAATTTTCTCTTGAGCTTACCAACCTCATATGATACATTTGTGACTGTAATTGAGAATTTACCAGGTGTGACATATGAAATCATAAAAGATAAACTACTGGCAGAAAATGAAAAACGAAAAATAAGTTTGAAAACTGTGAAAGACAATGAAGGTGCTACTTCAACAGCTTTTATGTTACAATGTTTAAAATGCGGTAAAGTGGGGCATTATAAAAGAAACTGCCCTGAAAATCAAGGTCAAGGAGTTTACAGAGGATCATTCCGAGATAACCAGGATGGATACTCGGGTGGACTATACAGAGGTAACCGAGGGAATTTCTGTAGAGGTAACAGAGGTTTTAGAGGACAGAATAGAGGATACCAAGGTAGGGGTAGATTTAATAATTTTTATCGCAGTAATCATGCAGAAAATGAACAATCTGCTAATCAGGCTTCGCAAAATAACAGTGAAAATGTTTCTAATGGCAATAATAGTGATAAGAATGTGTGCTTCATGAGTGATAGAAATGTTCAAGAAACTTAGAAACTTATAAGCAAACATATTGCAATGATTTAAAATTTTATATTGATTCAGGGTGCACTGATCACATGGTTAACAAGAAAGAATATTATTCAGATTTACTTATGCTCGAAGATCCAATAAAAGTTGCAATAGCAAAAGATTCAAGTTTCTTGTTGGCTGTGGGGATCGGAAATATCCAAGTGTACAGTTATGTGAATAATGAAAGCATAAAATGTATAATCCAGAAGGTTTTGTATATACCGGATTTAAGAAAAAACCTACTTTCTGTCAAAAAATTGGAAATGTCAAACATCAAAGTTTTATTTGAAAAAGGCGAAGTTTAATTAATAAATAATAAAGATGAGATTCTGGGAATAGGGACAAGAGGTAATTTGTATGAGATTTCATTTAAGCTCTCTTCGTCTCAGTGCCTAAATGTTGAAAATTATGATAATGAATATGTAAAGTGGCATCGGAGATTTGCACATATAGGATTAAGTGGCTTGAAGGAAATTGTTAGGTCTGATATGGTTAAAAGGATAGATAAGGGTTTAAAGATTAATGACACAAGTTTTTGTGAATCTTGCGTCAAGGGTAAGATGACACGTATTCCATTTTACACACAGACTAAAAGTACGAGAATTCTTGAGATTATACATTCAGATTTATGATGGAGGTAAATATTTTCTAACATTTATAGACGATTTTTCTAATTTTTCCGTGGTATTTATTTTAAAAAATAAATCTGAGGTATATGAAAGATTTGTTGAATATTTACAAATGGTAGAGGCTAAATTTACATGCAAAATTCATAAGTTAAGATGTGACAATGGCGGGGAGTATATTTCAAAAGATATTACTAGATTATGTCGCGAGAAAGGAATAGTTATTGATTATACAGTACCGTACTCGCCACAACAGAACAGAAAGGCGGAACGTAAAAACAGAAGCTTATTAGAGCGAAGTAGAACAATTTTGGAAGAGGCCGGTATGCCTAAAGAATTTTGGGGCGAGGCTATTAGAACTGTGAATTATATTATGAATAGGGCAATTTCGTCAAATTTAAATGTTACGCCAGCGGAAATTTGGAACAACTTAAAACCAAATGTTAGCAATTTAAAGGTTTTTGGTTGCATTGCCTATAGTCTTGTACAAAAGCAATTTCGCGATAAATTTGATTCTAAAGTTAAAAAATGCGTAATGGTTGGTTATGCGCTAACTGGGTATAGGCTATGGAGCATAGAGAAACAAAAAATTATTATTTCTAGGGATGTTGAGTTTAACGAGAGCAGGTTTTGGTTTAAGAACGGGTTGAGTCGGGTAAATAATGAAACGGAAACAGAAGAAATTGAAAAGGAAAATATAGAAAGTAAGAATAAGGGCGATTACAATGATAAGGTGAACAGTTTAAATTAATGGACTGAGAGCGAATTTTCAAATAATAAAGTTAAGGAAAGAGAACTACATAAAATAAACAAACGAATCATTAAGACTCCTGCTAAATATGATGACTTTGAGCTTTATATGGCGTTTGATGCGACATCTTTTAATGAAGATGTTCCTAAAACTTTTAATGAAATAAAAACTAGATCGGACAATAAATTATGGTTAAGTGCTATAGATAGGGAACTAAATTCAATTTATGAAAATGAAACTTGGGAAACGGTAGAAATGCCTAAAAATGAAAATATAATTGACACAAGATGGATTTTTTCTTACAAAAATTTAGAAGAGAACAAAAATGATAAATATAAGGCCAGATTGGTAGTTAGGGGTTTTTTACAAGAAGATAATGTAGATTATGAAAACATCTATTCGCCTGTGGCTAAAATGTCAACAGTTAGGATTTTACTAGTAATAGGAAATCAATTTAAGTTTTATTTTTGTCAACTGGATGTGAAAACGGCATTTTTAAATGGTACGATAAGTGAAAATGTTTTTATATATCCTCCTGAAGGTGTTAAGTGCGACAAGGATAAAGTGTTAAAGCTTAAGAAATCATTATATGGGTTAAAGCAATCAAGTAAGTGTTGGAATTAGATATAGGATTTGAAAGATCCGATAGTGACTATTGTTTGTATTACATGAACAAATCTACTGATGTGGTTTATTTGTTAATATACGTGGACGACATTATAATCTCTGGGCCAGATAAAGTTTTAATAAACAAAATAAAATCAAAATTAAGGGTGAATTAAAAAATTTTCTGGGTTTAGAGGTAAACTATGAGAGAGATAAGGGTATTTTGAGAATAAGTCAAGAAAATTATATAAGGAACTTGTTGAAACGATTTAAAATGGAAGAATGTAAAATTTCAGCCATATCTATTGAACCGAAATTAAATATTGATTTTTGTAACAACACTGACGAGTTAACAAAAAAACCGTATCGAAAGTTGACATTTGTTATGCATTAAATTATTTTAGTAGGTATCAGGACAAAGCCTCTGATACAGCATGGAATTATTTAAAGGTAATTCTTAGATATTTGAAAGGAACGCAACAGTTAGGTTAAGAGTTTAAGAGAGAAAATAAAAATTTAAATTTAGCTTGTTTTGTCGACGCAAATTGGGCAGGAGATGTTCATGACCGTAAATCTGTTTCGGGATTTGTGTTTAGACTGTTTAATAACACACTAATGTAGGCAACACGAAAACAGCAGTGTGTCTCTTTATCAAGCACAGAGGCAGAGCTAGTAGCGCTTTGTAGTGCCGTATCAGAAGGTTTGTGTTTGATGAAACTTGTTAAAGACTTTAAGTTAGATTATTGTGAACCAATGTATATATATGAAGATAACCAGGGGATGTATGGCTATCTTAAACAACCCTGCCAACAACCGTAGAGTAAAACATCTTGACTTAAAATATAATTTTGTTTCGGAACATATAAATAGAAATGTTTTAAAACTAGAGTACATTTCTACTAAGGATCAATTGGCAGACTTGTTGACAAAGGGTTTAAATGTTAATTTGTTTAATAGATTTAGATGTCTTTTAGGTATTAAGAATGTAAACGATTTTAGTGAGGAGGAGTGTTAGATTTCTTTTATTCTGTGACACTAAAATCTATTGGTAACACTGTTTTTGGGATGACCCATCTAAGAAAGACGAAGGGAAGTAAGTAGGTAAAAAGATGGTCGCCTGTAAAGTAGGTGTGAAATTGTTTTTCCTCATATTTGACTGTTTTATAAGTACATTATAAATAGAAAGTTTAAAGAAAAAGTGCAAGAAGTTTTAATTTACATCAACTTTATCATACAATTTGCGATTTCTCGTTACAAGGCCGGAAGTATACTTACCTACTATTTTACAGGACGAAGTAGCCCTATAGCGGCTCACCCTGGAAGCTTGCGAGTTTTGTTAACGTACTTTCCATGATGTGCAATTTTTTTTTCAATCGACACCAGGCCAGTGGCGTACGAGAAAAATTCGATAATTGCTTTTAAGGGAGAGTGGAGCATTAATATGGCAATAAATATATTATTAGAATTAGGATATTATGTATTTATAAAATAATTTCTCATAGATCATATTGTAAAATTATCTTACGAAAATTTTTATAATCAAAAAAAAAATTGCATAATGTTCGAAACTGCCCCAAGTGGAGGAGGTACGTTCGGCCATGGAATGGGGTAGTTTCAGCATATAAAATTATTAAGGAAAATTCTTTAGCAAAACAATAAAGGGAACTTTATATTTTACTATTTTAAACTGGTTTATTATTTTAACATCGATCGCAGATTAAAAATAGCAACAAAAATAAAAATAATCTGAAAGTTTGGAAAACTATTTGTTTAAACATTCTAATAGCAAAATACATATGACTAACAAATAAAATACGCATTTTAAACTCGCAAGAAAAATTATGCAGCGAGTACTTAATATTAAAAAAAAAAACAATTATTTTACATTAAGGCCATCAAAATTATAACGAAAAGTTAAATTTGAGTCTCTTCTTGACTTAACAGCATTTTTAAGGATAGCTTAAATGCTTTCCCGGCTACATCTTTCTATGTCCTCCACTTGTGGAAAGTAAAACTTGTTAGTTTTTGCCCTACATCTAAGATATTTTACTTCATACAAATTGTCAGAAATAGTGTTTTGCATATGGCCGACATAATGCATTACAGAATTTTTTAATCTGAACTTAACTAAAATAAAACTATTAAGTTCAATATCATCATTGTCGTCTGAAGACCCCAAGCTTAAGTTGTCGTCTGTTCCGCTGGCATAGCTAATATCTGAATATTCTGATTCGCTGCTGGAGCTATCAAATATTTTTTCTTTGCTAACTTGACCTTTTTTGCTTTAATTAAATCATTTTTCATTAATTTTCTATTCTGTTTCTCAAGAATAGTCTTCTGCTTGGCCAATTTTCCTTCTTCAATTTCCTCTATTCTATTTTTTTCTTGAGTTTCTGTATACACTCTCGACTTTCCTTGATTAGCTAGCTCTAGGCCTTCTTGTTATAGTTTTTGCCTTTTCTACTTTTGGATAAGGTTTAACAGACTCAGGACTTAATACTGAGTTTGATATATCATTTTTTACATCTTCATCAGTTTTTTCCAATGCTTTGCTTTCACTTTCTATGTTTTCTTCTTTGATTTGGAGTGGTTCGATATATGTAATCTCCTTCGAAGTGGATGGCATATTTCTTAAATCCTCCATGTTAATAGTAACGTCCCTTAAGTTTGCATTTTCCCCTTCATCGTTTACCCTTTTTTGAGATGCATTCTGAGTAATTTTTGATGTTGGTGAATTACTGTAAACTAAAGTAGCATCAAAATCACTATCGCTAAAAGCTAAAGAATTAAGTGGCCATATCTCTGGCTTTTCAAACGAACTCGTTATATTACGCAGTGAAAATGATTCTAAAAATTGAGCTTTGGTAAGTCGAGGTACATGCTTAACAGTCATGGTTTTGCCAGGATTACAAGATAACCAGTCATTAAACGAAATAGCACATTTTCCTTTGAAAGGGCCAAAAACTTTTATGTCAAGCTGTTGGAGCTTGTTTGATGTATGAGGAGGAAAACTGAGGAGAAAAATACCATTTTCTCTGGCATAAAGAATAGCTGCTAGAGTTGTGTGCGATTCATGGTTATCTATAAGTAATAATATTTTATTTTCCCTGTTGCATCCAGCATACTTCACAATGTGTTCCAGAGTTTTAACAAATAAATCACCATTCATCCATCCCGACTTATTTCCGAATGCAGCACTTAATGCTGGTGCACCTTCTAAGTAATCTTCTATGGTCCTTATTCTCGGAAAAATGTAGACAGGAGGAAGTGCAACTACTGTTGCACTAATTATTCCTACGAAGGTAACCAATTCTCCTCTTTCAGCCGAAGATATTAGGTCAATTTGCTTCTTTCTTAGGAGCTACAACTTTTGGTGCACTAATAACAGTGGTCACGCCTGTTTTATCCAAGTTAAAAATTCGGTCTGGAGTAAACTGATATGTGTCTAAAACTTTCTGGTAATTGGCAAAAAATTCTTCCACGCTTGCTTTGTTAAAACCAAGTCCTCTTGCTAAACTTGTACTTTCTGGTTTTCTTAACGATAAGGTGGGTTGTCTTTTCATAAAACAATATAACCAGTCAATGCCCTCTTTTTTTTCTTGGTTCCATTTTTCGGGGAATTTACAATTTGGTAATGCTTTTGCGTAGTCATAAATGAAAATTCTTATTTGTTCATATGTCATCCCATAATTCATATATGAGCATTGCTTAATGTATTTAACAACCGTTGGGGCACTTTCGGCCACTGGCCAATTCTGCCCCACTGTCTAAGGCCGAAAGTGCCCCTACCGGTCTTTGTCAGTTATAATATTTTTTACAGGAACCTCGTTTAAAATATAGGTTATGTGCACTTAAATAATAAAACTAGACACACATAAGTTAACTTTCTCCGAATTTCAGAAAAAAATAGATTCAGATGACGTCTAATATATTAAATATAGGGATATTCAAAAAACTTACCTTTTCCTTCAAAAATCACAATTTAAAATAACAAATTTGTGAGAACGATACTAAGCCCATAAAATTGTAACGACAAGTTGCATTAGGGCTGATACCAACATTTAGTAATAAAATTCGCGCGAGAATTTAAATATTTAGATTTTAAATGGTAGTGGCTGATTGTACCCCATGGCCGAACGTGCCCCGCTCTCCCCTACTATATATTAGTTGGTATGGTTTTAGCCAGAGTTGGAAAACTCTAGTCACGAAAATATTTAATGAACTGAAATATTTGGACTAAATAAAAAAAAATTGAATGGTAAAAAAAGAGGAACCGGTAAAGTACCTTACCGGCCCCTCTTTTTTTAGTTCCAGTCATAACCGGTAAAGTGATATTTTCCGCTCAGAAAATTAGCTGAAAAGTGCTTTCTTTCCGGACGATTGAAAAAAAACCAACAGAAATTGAAGTTTATTAAAAGTGTATTAACAAAATGCAAAAAAATATCTATATCTCAATTCACAATAGTTTGAATAATTTATGTTCTATAGAAAAAAAAATCGTAGTACCCTAAATATATAGTATTTTAAGTTTGTGGTAATTTAGTTTTTTAATTTCGATAATAATAATATGTTACTAAAGTTGATAAGGCTCGGAGCTCCGAACTACCTCGTCAAGGTAGTTGGCTCGTTTCTGGAGAATAGAAGTTTTGCGGTCTCGTCAGAAAACGCACTTTGTTTGGAAAAACGCATCAGGGCGGGAGTGCCGCAAGGCTCACCTCTCTCTCCGATGTTGTATAACATTCACTCATGATATTCCGCGAGATAGATTCACGCAGCTCTTTATTTTTTCGCTGACGATACAGCAATTACTTCAACTGCCAAATCACCGCGCATTGTCGTCAGCGGAATGCAGCGTCACGTAATCGAGCTGGAAAAATGGCTTTCGGTTAGGAAGTTTCGCCTGAATCCTACTAAGACGAAGGCCATATTTTTCTCGAAAAGTCGCGTACGTCGGCCTGAAACAAGGCTCAAAGTCAACAGAGTCCAAGTAAATTGGTGCCAGGAAGTGAAGGACCTGGGACTTATCTTTGACCAAAGACTGAACTGGAGGCTCAATTCAATAAATATAGTAAAGCTTGCACTGCGACAGTTAGGCTCTATCTATCCCCTGCTTCACAGGTGGAGTAGACTTGCAAATAGAACAAAGGTCAACCTCTACAAGGCATTGGTCAGGCCGGTTCTCGCTTATGGTGCACCTTCGTGGTGCAACATAAGCAGAGCGTACCTGAATAAGTTCCAGGTAATTCAGAATAGGGCGTTGAAAATTATCGCAGATATCCCGAGGTACACTATGAATCGCGTGTTGCACCAGGACTTTCGCATACCAACTATTAATGAGTTCTTTTTAAAAATCATTACGAACTATTACGGACGTACAGACGTTTCGACAAACCCACTTATCACTGACTCACATACGAGAGGGAGACAAAATGCGACCTAAAGCTACCTAAAGACTGGCTCCCCGTCGGTCTATAGTAAAGAAGCAGTAATAGTAGAGAGGCACTATCACCTTCCTAGATAACGGAAAAAGGCGCCAAGAATATGCAAACTAAAATCTTCAATCACAACACACACAGCGCGGCATACTTAACAAAGGCAACAGCCGATAGCAACAGTTTCCTTATGCGAAAATACCTAAAAAGTAGCCGAAGAATCAAAAGATATCAAAAGGATGCCCTGACGTAAAACCCCATTCATGAACCAATGTATTTGACCTTCCCTGCAAAACCTTAAGTGCGTAGCGAAACTTTAACGGGTGATTCTTTGAATGATTTTAGGACGAAAAGTTTATATAAATATTGTTCCGCCGCGGTAATACTTTGTTTTCAAGATACAGGGTTGTCTTTAAAAAAAAATCGTTTCTTCGTAAATATCCTAATAATCCTTTAGCCGATTTTGTTGCAATTTGGCAGTCTGATTTAGGGTAGTAAGGGGCTAATTTAGCTCTTATTACATTAAAACAATTTTAAGTCCAGTGGCGTCTTGGAAGGCACCTTAACTAAGATTTTTGACAAAGAAAATGCGCGCCACTGACTTTTTTTTGCAACTTTTGTATTTTTTTCGCATTAAGTAACTAATATTACAACTTTTTTATTTTTAGCGTTTCTTTCGTATCTTGTTTTGTTTTTGAGAAAAAAACATAAGAATCACTTTATGGCAATTAATAAAAAACAATTTTGAGTTTTATAAATAATTGAAAACTGTTTTTATTGTCGTCCAAGGAATAAAGCGATTTTTATTTTTGATTAAGCAATTAAAATTAACGAAATTCATCTTTTCTATTTTTCGCTTATATTAACTGTTTCGATAAAACGAATAACATTATTTATTACTGCAGTGTTTTACTGTTTTTCTTGTTTGTTTGTTTCTTTAATTTCCAGCGCTACCACTGTCACACCACTGGCAAAATGAGACAAACAGTTTTCAGCTTGAAAGATTCATTTGTATTCATTAAAAACTGTCACCGCAAGTATCAACGTCATATTAGTTTGCGTCTTCTTATTACTTTAAATATTTTAACACCCTGTAAAAAACAATTTTTTATTATGGTGTCTCCCAGGAACAAGCAATAAAGTGATTTTTATGCAGGGGCGGCTCGGCAATAAGTGCGCCCGTGCGCGCGCACTGCCTAAGAAAGCCAAGCACCAAGCAAAAATAAAATTTATATAAAAAAAAATATCAAGAAAACTTGTATATAAGAATGGCGAATGCGAAAGACTTCAAGCGCGACTGCAGCGTGCACTTACATCTACTGATTGAAATGGTCTGCCGTGTGTATTCGTTCGGCGCTCTCGTTAAATGGATTTTCCCTGTGCGGATTGATCGGGAATATTCGGTTAATCGCCCGATGAAAGAGCGTCGTTGTGCGCTATCTGAATACACACTTCAATAATTTAATATGATTGTTTTAGAGTTTTTTTACGCGATTAGAGAAGTTTGAAGTTTATTGACGGTGTTGTGGGTGTTTTTTGTTGTTGTAATTTAATAATGGCTAGTAGTTCGGATTGTTTCACACAAAGTGTTATAGTTATGGACCAAAATTCTGTTGAGAACATTCTAAATAACTTTTCGACAATCGATTTCCAAGGGAAAATTGAAATAAAAATCCCATTTAACAACCGCGTTTTTTTTTTAATATTCTTCTGGGATAAAAAGCACAAAGAAAATCGATACAAAGGTAAAAAGGGGCGTGGCACCTCGAAAATTTTTTGCTTGCGGCGCACATTGGCGCACACCCTCAACTAAATGTCACGAGCCGCCACTGTTTTTATGTCTTTTTTCAAAAACGAAAAGCAAGATACAAAATCAAGCGCTGAAAATAAAAAAGCTGTATTTTTAGTTGCCTAATCTGAGAATAATATAAAAATTGCAAAAAATTCAGTGATGCACATTTTTTTCTGTTAAAAATCATATTTACGAAAAAACAATTTTTTTAAAAAGTTTGACACCCTGTATCTTGAAAACGAAGCATTACCAGGCCTATGTATATTATATAAACTTTTCGTTTTAGAATCACTCAAATAATCAGCCCTTGAAGTTTAGCCACGTACTTAAATAACACTCTGTATACAGGGTGCCTCCGATTAAGTCGGCACTATTGCTAACTCAGTTATTATTAGAGCTACGATGTTCGTTAAATTAGCAAACTAGTAGCATTTTTCCCATTGATTAAAATGGCGAAAACAGAAAAACAATTGAACGTTACGGGTGTGAATTATTTTTAAAAATGCACTTTTTTAAATGAAACGCCTCATGTATATATATATTTATATATCGAGAGGGTAGTCGTTGCTGACTAGTTAAGAAATAAACTAGTGAATATTGGGGAGTGCAGCAAATGAAAGAGTACTCTTTAAAGTTATTCCAAGCTTTCGGAAATCATATATAAATTAAAATGGACTTTGAAATTGAGTTATTTGAACTACCCGCCATCCGCAATAAATTTCCTACCATAGCGCTCGGGGTGGACTGGTGGCCAACTTGAATATTTGTTTCTCTGGTTTTCTACGTGGTTCGCATTTCTAACCTCTTATCTGTTTTGTGGGGCAGACTGTATGAAAATCAGGCGACTGGAGTTTGCGGCAGCTCGGGTTCAACACCACGTCGAAAAGCGAAAAGTGGCGCGCTGTGCCGGTGTAGAGAAAATTCCCGGTGTTAAAGCGGGCTATCTAGTTGAATCCGTAAAAGATTGAATTTGAAATGTTCGCGGTGTGAGTGGTCGATTTTGTGGATTTTGGTAACGTTTAATATCCGTATAACTTTCGTAGTTTGTGATAATTTTTATTTACAGATGGATAATCCGAATAGTCTGAAATTATCTAAACAATACGTAATAGCAGTAGGCAGTAGTAAATTAAAATAATAAAGTAAAGGAAAATTTTGTTAAAAGAAGAGTTAAACTTTTTTTGTGTGGAGACTTCGCGCCTGATAGAGGTGTATTTCAATACGGCTAAATATAATTTATGCTGTAGATTGTATCTCCTGGAGGGTTAACGATAGGGTGCTAGCGTATCAGATGACGGAGGAACTATTCGGATCTTTGTTGGTTAGGGGTAGTTTTATTTGTTTAAAGTTAATTGACTTGAAAATATTTTTGGAGAAATTTATAAAGTCATTTCTAGAAGTAAAAAAGTTCATTTCCTATGACCCTCTGCCCAAAATTTATTTTTGGAAATGGGACTGAAATTTTTTTTTTTGGAGAATTTGTAAGGTCATTTTTACAAGTAAAAACGTTCATTTTCTATTACCTTCCTACCCAAAATTTATTTTGAGACCGGGACCGAATATTTTTCGAAAAATTTTGATTTGTGATTGCCGCTCCACAAAGAGACCACGTATAATAGAAAAACTCGCTTTATCGACTCTGGTCCAACCCTAATATATGTATAAGATGTATAGACCTTAAGTTGCCTGACAGGACCCATTGTGTCTGGATCCCCCCTGTCCATTAGGTTAAACTTACCTGCGAGGAGTTTGTGATTAGCCACCCCTGTAGTCAGGGGTACTTCTGAAATCTTCAGATAGGCGAGGCCTTGCTTCCGTAGGTCTCTTCTTTCTTCCTGCTCGCTGTCAATTTAGGCACTTTTGCAGTGGGCCATAAGGCGCTGCGTGCGACGCATTCCCAGCCTTCGATTTTAAATCAGCTATACGGGAAAATTCGATAAAGAAATGAAAGTTGTGCTATCGCCCTTTTTGTAATTTTAAGTATTTGGGCTTTTTGTATTGTATACCCGGGGCAGCCCGCTGGCGCCGGTGTATTTTTGTCTTCTATAGTTTGGATGCCTTCCGTTAAGGTTCTCCAATTTATCCACCATTCCCTGAAGGATTCTCTGTATGAACTCTTACTGTTACTGAATCACAGTGCCCGACCACGACCTGAAGACGTTTGATTCCTCTTCTAAGCCAGAAAGTATATGAATTCCTTATAAGCAGGCCGACGTGCCTGAGAAGTCGACCCTTTAGCTATTTCTATGCATATTTCCGAGCCTAGCCCATTACAGAGTCCGAGAAGCTGGATATTGGCTTAAAGCATTTCCCTAAGATATCTCTGGATAATAGGTAGCACGGAAAAGTGTCATAAAGTATTAGCGCCTTTTAATTGGTGTTGCCTGGATTCAACTCGGATGACGACCTTTGATGGTCACATGGAATATTATGGACAGATACGTTCGGACTGACCTTACGAGCTCCTCTGTATCTCAGATTAATGTACAGCTATCTGCGAATAGCTAACCGTGTAAATTAAGTGGTTTCTACGTAAACCTTTCTTATAATCGAGGGGACATCCAACCAGCCCACGTTTCATTATTCATACGGCAATCCTTGACATGTTCGGATTCGTCAAGACCACGACCGGGATAGATAAGAGCGACGGATGTGAGCGCTGAACCACGTAGTGAAAGTTGGATTTTCTTTCGATTATTTATAAAGCCAATTTATTGTAATCAACGCCCGGACATCTGACCAACCCGGTCATTAAACAAAGTAGTAGTGCGTATAGTTTTTTCGCGGGTGCCGCGAATACAGTAGTTATCCATCAGAGTGAATAATCTTCGCTCCAAGAACGGTTATTCAAACCTGCGTAGGACTGTATATAGATTTGGTGGAAGGAGAAAAGAGAAATCCTTCGCCCAAGTTGTATTTAGTTTATAAGGGTTATTGTATAAAGGCCGTGCCTTCTAGTCGTAGTTATTAACGACGTTGTATATAGATTATTGTAAGGATATAGACTGGACATAACGACAGACAGCCCTCCTTTAAAATCATTTACGACGAAATTAATTTGCCCTTCCCTATCGATTCGGTCTCTGGAACTTTTAAATATTCTGAAATGAATCCAGACACCCAGACCGTAACTCTTTCTTCCCTCGTTCGGGTTTGTACTTCTCCTACTTGCGTTGGGGTGGTCCAAATTCCCGAACGACCGGGTGAGAGGTGGGTCCCCACAACGACAACCCCTGTGGTATCATCGGAGCCGGGCGAATCTAGGCAACTGCCAGAAAATCCTGACATGTTACAAAGTGCTGAAACGTAGCCTTAGTCGCGGCGACGATAATGATTAGACAAGTTCTCATTCTTCGGGCCCTTTAAGCGTAACATTTAATTCACGACAAGAAAAGTCTCCCTTAGGTGGGAGATCCGCAGACCTTAGAAATCCAAGGGACCAGCGTATTTCTAAGCCTGCCCGTAGTCCTGCCCCTCGAAACGTTTCGATTGACTTCGCGGTGCCTCAGCCGACCCGGCTGAGAGGAATAACGATCCAAACAGGTACGTAGCAGTTGAGCCTAATCGGCTGCGACGAATCATCCTTTAATCATTTGCATTATCAAAACCTATTATGATGCATGCATCGTTTCAACAAAAGTTCTACAAGCTATTGTATTGTTTTTCGATAAAATTTCCATTTTTTAGAAATTATAATAAAAATATATACATAATATATATAAGTACAAAGTCTTTCTACATATTAATGATACAAACTTTAGAATTTATGTTTTTTGTAAAATCTAAAAATTATTCTGATTTTTATGGTCATTTATGCAAATCGTTTTGTATATAAATTTGAAAGTTTGGTATACAGAATGATGATAGATTTTGCAGAAATATGATAATAAAAAAATGGGATTTAATTTTTATGATTTACTAAAGCATAATTTTAATAGTAGTTATAATTTTTTTTTTTAGCTTTTTTTCGGGGGAAAGATATATTTTGAAAACCTAAAAATGCAGTGCTTTCGGCAAGCGAGAGGGTTGTACCAGCGGCCCGCCAATGGGAGGTGCATGGCTTGCCGCTGCCTAGTTCGATTGCCCGACTCTATGCCACCTTTCGGCCAGGCGGACATGCCCTACTTAAGTTGCGGTTTCCTAGACCTGTCGGTCAGCGGAAACCGACCGCTGCGGCCGTTGGTCGAATACCTATATATATATAATATTTAATGTAAATATCACACGCTTGTATTCGATCGACGTCGGTTTCCGCTGACCGACAGGTCTAGGAATTCGCACCTTTACATGCCACGCCGGCGGCCATAAAGAATCGAAAAAGTAACCATAGAGAATCGAAAAGTAACCTCAAATATGACGTGTGTTTGTTCAATTTGCGAAACAAAAATTTCCGAAAATACGCATTCCATTGAATGTTTCAAATGCAAAAAGTGGGTACACAAGAAGTGTACAGGCCTTTCAAATGAAGAATACATCAAAACAGCCTCAGATATAAGAAAGAAGGGTCTTAAATGGGTCTGCAGCACATGTGCCCATGGTAAGGTTAGGATCGACAGCCCGGCAGTGGACAAGAATCCTAAAAAACGAGACTTTACCATCGCAGACGTAATGGAGAAATTAGAAAAAATGGATACTAGCAATTTCTGAAAATGTTTGAGGAACAGGCTAAAATAAATCAGGAGCTTAGGGCTGAGATTGAACTCCTCAAAAGACAAGTTGGCGAGTTGACCCTAAAAAACAGCAATGGACACAATCCATTGGACGCAGTTCGGGAAATGGATGACAGAGAGAGTAGAAAGAATAATCTAATATTTTTGGCTGTCCCGAAGCACCTTCCGAGGATGATAATAACACAGACTCTAGACAGGTGGAAGAAATCATACGTGTAGCATGCCCAGAAGTTAAAATCAATGACACGAAGATTGTCAGAATTGGGAAACCAAGTCGGGACAAAATCAGACCAATACGAGTTACTCTTGATTCTCGAAGGGATGTTAGAAATATATTTTTTAATGCCAAGGAAGTAGTGAAGAACCCAAAATACAATCGTATTGCATTGGGATTTGACAAGACAAGGAGGGAAATTGAAGAACACAGGGTCCTAAGGATGGAAATGCAAAACAGAATAAAAAATGGGGAAGAAAATCTTAGAATTAAGGATTTTCGTGATGTACCATAGATAATAAAAATTTCCATTCCTGCAAAAAAACAGATTTAGTTGCGTCTATTGATCCTAACAATGTTGACAATTCAGAAAACGACACTGAAGAAAATTTTTCATCAATAGAGGCAACAGTAAAGATTCAAGTCTTACATCTGAATATCTGAAACATCAAAAACAAGGTGTGCGAGATTGAAGCAAATCTTGGCACACTAGACAGAGAACCAGAAGTCCTGTGCTTCACGGGGCATTGGTTAAGGAAGCATGAAGAAGAATTTACAAAGATTGAGGGCTATGAGCTGAAAGCCTGCTTTTCCAGACAGGACATCCAGCATGGTGGAACATGCATATTCACACGGAAACAAATGGACTTTGAACAAATGAAGGTTATTCAGAATATGAGTATCGAGGGACATATAGAATGTACTTGTATTAAATCTCAGTCTTTAAAATTTATTGTACTTTGTATATATCGTACGGATTTGGGAACTCTTGAAGTATTTTTTGACAGGTTATGTATAATATTGAATTTTATTTCCTCTAATTTTGTTAACTATAAGCTAATTCTTTGTGGTGATTTCAACATTAATTTATTGAAAAAATCAACAAATTCTGATAGGTTTTTAGATATTCTGCTAGGATATAATCTACACCAAGTAATTTTTGAACCAACAAGAGTAGCAAAGACAACATCTACGCTCATTGACAATATTTTCATAGGCTTCCACAATTCTTGGAAAAGCGCAATTTTGAAGTGGGTTATGTCTGATCATTACGCTCAGATATTGACTTTTGATGCTGAGTGTGGGGACCCAGGTAAGACTGAAGAGTATACATGCAGGCGAGTGTTCTCCGAAGTAAAGTTGGACGATTTTGCCTTCGAACTGCAAAATGTATGTTGGAGGGCTGTGTGTGAGTGTGTTGAGGTAAATGAAGCTTATAATTTATTTTACTCAAAGATTTTTTCACTGACGAATAGAATATTTCCTGAAAAATAGTCAATGCAAAAGAACAAACAAACTAAGAAGTGGTTAACTACAGGAATTAAAACTTCTTGTAAAAATAAACGAATCTTATATGAGGATATGCTAAGTGGCTTAATATCAACATAGCACTACAAAAGATACTGCAATATTTTAAAAAAGGTTATAAAAAACGCTAAATATTTCCAAAATAAGAAATTCGTTTCTGAAGCGAAGAACAAAACTAAGGCCACCTGGTCAATAATAAAAGATGTTACAAAAAATACCGCTAATACTAAAACCTCTGTTATTGAAAATCTAAAGACCAACCATTCCTCTTTATCCTCTAAACAGGTGTTAGATTTGGTAAATGACTATTATATCACGGCATGCAGGGACGTTAAACAAGGGGACGTAGACTATGCTCACATTCCGCATACAAATGAATCTTTTAGATTTTCTGTTACACATTCAAATGAGGTTATAAACATTATAAAAAACCTAAAAAATCTTAGATCTGTGGGGGAAGATGAGGTTCCAGTCTCACTTCTTAAGAAGGTAGGGCATATTATAGCGACACCCCTCGCACATATCATTAATCTAGTCTTCTGCACGGGGGCATATCCCCAAAAATTAAAATTGGCAAATGTTAAACCAATCTATAAAAAAGGACAAAAAAGTGAAATTAAAAACTATAGACCAGTGTCTCTCTTATCAAATATAAACAAAATAGTAGAAACATTGATGTATGATAGAATGATTGAATTCCTTGAGGGACATGCACTTCTTTCGGATCGGCAGAGTGGTTTTAGGAGGGGGAAGAGCACAATCCGTGCAATCTACCAGGCTCTAGTTGATATTTTAAATTCCCTAAATAACAAAAAAGAAACTGCAGCTCTATGTGTTGATTTGTCAAGAGCTTTTGATTCTGTTGAGCATGAGATTTTGTGCAAAAAACTGGAAATGTATGGCTTTAGTGATGTGGCTTTATCCTTGATGCGATCATACCTGAGAAATAGACAGCAATGCACAGTGGACCATGGCAGTGATGGTGTCTTGATCAAGTCTGATCAGAGACGTGTTCTAAGAGGTGTTCCCCAGGGGTCTATTATCGGGCCACTACTCTACCTATTATATGTGAACGAGCTTCCAGGTATGATGCCTCAAGTTAGTATGGTCTTGTATGCGGATGATACCTCCGTGGTATGTAGCGAAAATTCACAGCGTGAATGTAAGGACACACTATGCAACACTTTAAATGGGCTTGATGACTGGTTTTTAAGAAACAACTTAATATTAAACGTAGAAAAAACTCAAATAATATCTTTTAATCGACAGTCGGATGATTTCCACATTGACTACAATTCGGAACGGCTTGTATCCAAACAGCATGTATCATTTCTGGGAGTGGAGCTGGACAGCGGACTCGACTGGAGGTGCCACATCGATAGTCTGTCAAGAAATTTGTCCAGATATACTTATGCCTTGAGGGTATTGTCAAGGAGCGTGGATCGAGAGACCGCCTTAATTGCCTACCATGCTTATATGCAGTCCAGGATCGTGTACGGAATTATCTTTTGGGGTAATTCAGTGGACTTTAATAGGGTGTTTGTTCTCCAAAAGAGATGTCTAAGAGGTATTTTCGGCCTCGGACCACGGGACAGTTGTAAGAACATATTTTTGGAGTATGGGATACTGACTGCAGTGAGTCTATATATATTGGAATCGGTAATGTTTGTTGGAAATAATCAGGATTTGTTTCAAAATAATAATTTATTTCAACATTGTTACGCCACAAGACACAAAGATAATTTAAAACAACATAAAAGTAATTTCTCATATATACAAAAAAACGTGGAATTTTCAATTAAACAAATCTGGAATAAAATCCCAAAAAATTTAGGAAATCTTCCCGTCCTACAACTAAGAAGAAATATGAGAGGTTTCTTGGCTAGTAAGGCCTTTTATTCGCTCCGGGAGTTCCTAAATGCCGACTTTTCTTCACTGGGCACCTGATTGTTTTTGTTTTTGTTTTTTTTTACATGAATGTAATAATCATCTTAAGTGATAAATTATTCTAATTTATAATGTGAATATGTAAATATGTGTTTAATGTGAAATTAATGTTTTACAAAGATTTTAGGAATTTTAAATTTGTATATGTATAAGATATTTCCTTGTTTTTGACATGTTCGACCCACTTTGATGGACCTAAGAACTAATAAATTATTTTCTTTCTTTCTTTCTTTCTATGCGGGCCGAATACGGCCATTCCGCAAGCCGCGTCTGGGTCGTTGCCGGACCAGTTAAACTGTGTTTGCTGGGAAATATCTAAACAAAAAAGTTTCTATGCGCTATTGATCTAAACTAAAAAAATAACAAAGTTATGGTCATATTTTACTTTCAATCAAGTAGACTATCATCATTATCATCAACCAGCCCTTAGAGCGTCCACTGCTGGACATAGGCCTCCCTCATGACTTGCCACCTGACTCTATTTTGGCCTGCCTGGATCCAGTTGTTTGCAATTCTTTTCAGGTCATCGGTCCATCGTGTAGGTGGTCTTCCTCTATTTCGCTTATCGGTGCGTGG
The DNA here is from genome assembly GCA_963920685.1 of Polydrusus tereticollis. NCBI lineage: Eukaryota > Metazoa > Arthropoda > Insecta > Coleoptera > Curculionidae > Polydrusus > Polydrusus tereticollis. The sequence goes on from OY987326.1 coordinate 121,124,315, forward strand.
TCTCCATTCCAACAGCCTCTTTGTCCATGTGTCGCCACTCATTCTGGCTACATGTCCTGCCCAATTCCATTTTAACGTGGTTATTCGTTCGACGATGTCCTTTACGCCGGTTTTTCTCCGCAGGTCCTGGTTTGTAACGTGGTCTCTCAAACTCAGTCCAGTCATTGACCTTTCCATTTTGCATTGTGCAACTCTCAGTTTTTTCGCAGATGCCGTCGTTAAGGTGAGTGTTTCCGCAACGTAGGTGAGCACTGGTAGAACGCACTGATCGAAAACTTTTCTTTTTTGACAGATGCGTAGGTCACTATGACTATGGAATTCCGAAATAAACACAAATAGGTACTACGATTTGCTTCGTTTATGGCTTAGACTCTAACGTACATATCTGTACTGACATTGCTGTTAAGAAATATGTCAGATATTGTGCTTGTGGGTTACTTGGCAGTGTCCCCTGAATAGTTTTTTTTTACTATTTTTAAACAAACTATTAATTTAAGCCAATGAAACAAAGCTACTATTTTATGTTTTAAGCAGTCTATTATCTACAACTTTAAGAAAAACAGGCTACATCAAATGTGCAAACACATTAACATCTTGTTCTATGCATTTTCGGCCACTTTTTAGCACATGCCTTGTCGCTTTTAAAATAGCCCTACCGTCGGTGCATGCTATCATTCTTCTTATACTTTCTTGGAGTTCTTCTATGTTTGCATATTTAGTTTTGTAAACTTCGTCTTTGATGTAACCCCAAAAATTAAAATCAAGCGGGGTGATGTCTGGGGATCTTGGTGGCCAACGAATTGGTCTATTTGTGGCCATCCACCTGCCTTGAATCCTCTCCACCAATATTCCTACGTCACGAAATTGATGAGACGGTGCCCCAACCTGTTGAAAGTAGATTAGTTGGCGTGCCTCCAAGTCAATATCGTCCAAATACTCTTCCAGCACACCAGATATTAACAGATCAATATACCTTCTTCCTGTTACAGTACCTTGATAAAATACAGGTCCGATAATCCTCCTTCCTATCAAACCACACCAAACATTTACGCTAAAATGATTTTGAGGGTTTCTGAAGTTACTAAGAAATAAGTTTTGTTGTGACCAATAGTGCATATTTTTGAGATTGAACATACATACCTCTATTAGAAAAATTTGCCTCATCACTCCAAAGAATGTGCTTTAAAATATTATTGTTTTCTTCAAAAGTATCAGGTAACCAATGGCAAAACATAAGTCTTCTTTTATAATCACCAGGCAATAACGTTTGGCCTGGACGATACTTATGCGGGATGTACTCATGCTTTTTTAAGACCCTCCATATCATAACTAAGCTGACACCGCACTCTCTTACTAAATCTCGTGTAGAGTTCCCTTTATGCGCCTCAAAATATGCCAGGATGATAATTTCGATATTTTCACTTATTATAACTTGTTTTCGTCTCCTTGTCTTTTGAAAAACACCCTCATTATTTCTAAATTTTCTGTTTAGCACTAAAAAGTATCGCCTATCTGGCAGAGCACGTACAGTTACAGGAAACCTCTGACTGTACTCTTCTTTTGCTCTAGCAGAATTCTTTCGACACATAAGGTATATTTCTAACATATCACATTGTTCAATGTGCGTGAAGGGCATTTTATGACAATTAACAAAAACTAGGAACTGCAAAACTAATGTTTGTCTATGTAAACAAGAGTCTTGACGTCATTATAAAAATGCAAATAAAACAAATCCATTTTGGAAGTCCACAGCCACCTTGCCTGAATAAAATTAGAAGCATTACATCCACAGCCTGCTTTTATTTCCCATGGGATTTAAGCAAACTAGTTTTGGTTTCGGAATTCCATGGTCTACTTGATTGAAAGTAAAATATAGCCATAATTACTTTGCTATTTTTAAGTTTAGACCGATCATGTATAGAAACTTTTTTGTTTAGATATTTATTTGCGACCAAAAGAAAGATGTACGGGATGTTCCATTTAAAAAAGTGCATTTTTAAAAATAATTCACAAACGTGCATGACGTTCAATTGTTTTTCTGTTTTCACCATTTCAATCAATGGGAAAATGCTACTAGTTTGGCAATTTGACCAACATCGTACCTCTAATAACAACGGAGTTAGCAATAGTGCCGACTTAATCGGAGGCACCCTGTATAGGGCTCGAGAAATTAAAAATCATGTTTTTCTATAGAAATACATTTAATTTATTAAATCAGCTTTTATTTTTACTATAACTACGAAATTTCGTTTGCTAAATTTTAAGGGGCGATCCAGAAATTTATTTTCTTATGAACGGATAGACACACATGCTCTATACCCGCTTTCAATACAAGAATACAAGAATACAAATTTATTCATGTTAATACATTAATACAATGTTTACATTCGTCAACAAAGGTTTAGAAAAATAATACAAATCAAGAATACAAATTAAAAATTCAAATTATAACAATTAGATGGAGGTAAATAGGAAGAGAAATTATATATAGTGTCTAATATCAGAGAAATCATTATTGCAAAATTCCATGGAATAGAAACGTTTCTCTACTAGGTATTGTTTTAATACAGTTTTATACTGTTTAGTGGGCAGCACCTTCATGGCAGCTGGCAGAAGATTGTACAATTTAGGGCCATAGAAAGAGACGCCACACTTGATTTTATTTATTCGATGGAATTCTGTGTAAATGCTTTCCCTGTTTCGGGTGTGATGACCATGGAAATCTTCGTGTGTACGATAGTCACTGACGTGTTCTCTCGTATATACTAGGCAATGAAACATATAACGAGTGATTTTTAATTATTTTGCTCAAGGGAGGCCATGCATTTTAAAAGCATCATGGCCGTACTGCGTAGATAAGATGACATGATTGTTTTATGACATTTACGTCTTATTTGAATTTGTGTATTTGTAAAGTTTAAAAATTGGAGAAATTTTGTAATTTTTGCAGTTATTTGAAGGTAGGTTACTATTGCTTTAACTAATATTTCTCCGGGGAGTCGTCTTTTGACTATTATAAAGTGCTATTTGCAGGATATGATTTAATTTTTTATTTTTTTTTTTATTTTTCAGCGTATCAAGTTTTGGTGAAGCTTTGTTGCCGGATTGAAAGTTCTACAGTAAAAAAAGTAGTAAAGCACAAAAAATTTTTATTGTTGAAAGTTTTTTTAGAAATGGAAACAAAATAGGCGGTGTGTGGAATTACTCTATGCATGACTGCTTTGATGAATTTCGAACCGAGTTTCCTGATGTTTCGGTGACCTTTCATAATTTTCGTACTGGGTCACAATACCTAATTGATAAATTTCGTCAGACTGGTTCTGTTCAACATAAAAAAGGGGCTGGAAGACCAACGAAACCATCGAATATATTGAAGAAGCGCGACAAATTATGGAAAATAATCCTTCAACTTCTATTAGGCATTTATCTCAACAAATTCAGCAAACGGATTTATGCTACAGTACATGTCAAACACTTTTGAAAAAGGATCTGCAACTATACCCTTATCGTGTTACGGCTATTCATAAACTCCTTCCCAATGACGTTCCCCAAAGACTTAATTTTTGTGAATGGTTTTTAAACAATTTTCAAGAAGAAAATAGTGGTGCTTTTGAAAAAACATTTTTTACCGATGAGGCTTATTTTTATTTATCAGGCTATGTTAATTCACAAAATATGCGAATGTGGAATACGCAAAATCCGCATGTTTTTGTAGAAAGACCTCTTCATCCTCAAAAAGTTGGTGTGTGGGCAGCAATTAGTTCTAGAAGAATAGTAGGCCCAATTTACTTTGATGGCACAATTACAGCTGAGAGATATCGGATCGAAATTCTGACAACATTTATTAATGAGCTTCACGATGATGAATTGCGGGAAGGTTACTTCCAACAAGATGGCGCTACACCTCATGTAACCAGAGAAAATTTAAATTTTTTAAGTGAATTTTTTGAAAACAGAGTTATAAGCCGAAATACGCAACAAATATGGCCACCTCGTTCCTGCGATTTAACACCCTGCGACTTCTTCTTGTGGCCTTTTATAAAAAACTCCATTTATCGAACACCAATTGAGGATATAAATGATCTTAAACGAAGGATTTCAGAAAAAATTGCCGAAATTAATAATTCTCCAAACGTATTGGTTAATGCGTCTCTGAGGGTAAGAAGAAACATCAGAAGGTGTCTAGAAGTAGGAGGCGGCCATATAAAGTAGGCTTTCAAAGTAAGATAGCTCAGGATTTTATATTACATACCGTCAAAAAACATTATTTTAGGTTTTCAACGTGACAACGCTGCTTTCTTGCAAATTCGCCCTATGATTTAATCTACGCGCTACTGCTACACTATGTATACTGGGTCACAGCCGCCCTTGAGCAAAATAATTAATAATCACTCGTTATATACATGGTATATTGAGCAGTTTTAGTCGTATAAAAGCATTCTTACGCTCATTTCTGAAGTTTAATCTTACCATCACTCTCTTAGCCTTTCTCTGTAGACTAAATAGTCGTTTTATATTGGGGGAATGACCCCAACCCAGTATCGCATAGGATATTCTCGATTCTATGAAAGCACGGTAAACAGAGAGAAGAACACACTCTGAAACAATATCGACCAGTTTCCTCAAAGCATACACACTTGAAGCCATTCTCTCACATACCTTATCTATATGAACATTCCATGAAAGTTTACTTTCAACATGTACTCCCAAAAATTTTACATAATTTGACATCTCTAACCCCTCTAAGTATCTCAATGAGAAATACCTAAATTCAGTTTTAGTCTCATTCAAGTTGAGTTGGTTACAGGTAAACCATTCAGCAACAGCCAATCGGGTGTCTCTCATGACATTAATGATATTTTCTTTTGATTTAGACTTCTTAAGTACAGTAGTATCATCCGCGAAAAGTACAAGTTCAGCACTGAGGTCGCAGCCCTCCAGATCATTAATATAGACCAAAAAGAGCAGCGGCCCCAGCACTGATCCCTCTGGTACCCCGTACTGAGTTGTTTGAAGTTCAGACCGATTTCCTCTAATATCAACAAGTTGTTTTCTATTGCTTAAGTAAGAAGATATTAATTGAGTACTGGTATTGTTGAATTTATACAGTTTGAGCTTATTTATCAAAAGTTCTGGAAAGGCGCAATCAAAGGCCTTTGTGAGGTCACAAAACAGGGCCCCCAACATGTTCACCCTCATTATAACCCTTATTTATGATTTTTACAAGTTCATTTATAGCTGCTTTGTAGAAAGTGAGCTTCTAAATCCAAATTGTGATTTGTTGAAAAGCTGGTTAATCCCAAAGTAGTATGTTACTTTGATTTTAAGTATTTTTTCGATTATTTTGGAGAAAATGTGCACTATTAATATTGGTCTATAATTGTTTGATATATCTGTTTTACCATTTTTATGGATAGGAACATCTCTTGAAATTTTAAGGATGTCTGGAAATATTCCATCTCTTATACAAAAGTTAATTAGCTTGGTTAGTGGACTTATTATTACATTGACTAATCTCCCAATTATTTTAGTGTTAAAACCGTGGTAGTCCCTGCTGTTTTTGTTCTTAAGGCCTTTGATTGCGTCCCTGACCTCCACCTGTGATACCAAGCTAAGAAAAAGAGTTACAAAATTGTTCTGCAAATTCCAAGGACGTTGTTTTTGAATTTGGTAAGTTGTTAATGAGATCCTGGGGTATATTAATGAAGAATGAGTTTAATTCATCTGGTGCAAGATTGCAGTTCTGTTTAGATATATTTTTATTGAGATTGGAATTGTTTTTTACAGTTGGCCATATTTATTTATTTATTTATTTATTTATTTATTTATTTCAATACACTGTTTTACAGTTTCCCAGTTACAAAACAGGTACAAAACAATTTAATACTATAAACTTAATAACTAATTTATTTAATATATGGCTTGTAATGAAAATTTTTGGTCGTTGAGTGCCAATTTCTTACCTTTCGTTGCCTTGCTAGCTCAGGGCAGGGCGTGGTAAGTTCGATTTAAATTTTAACAGTCCCTTCCCGTATAAAATAAAAACACTTTCAACTCAACTTAAACAATTACTCTATTTACATACATAAGTGTAGTTTGGCAAAGTTTTTGTTTTACAAAGGACAATTTAAAAATAGTTTGAATGGCTTTCTTTTCAAATTAAAAATTATTTTTACAAAGGAAAATTAAAATAATAGTTTCAATGACTTTGAAGTAATTAGTAATTTCAATGTTGATATATTTAATTAGGCAAAAAAAAATAATAACAAAAGTGAAATAAAGATTCTTGACAGGTTTTTAAGGTGGCCCACATACAAGGCGTCAGTTACCTTTACCCTTTCTTCAATGGTGGTTTTCGGATCCCTGTAGAGATATAACCAGTTTATGTCAAAGCTTCGGGTGAAGCTTAGGAATCGACTCTCTACAGGTATAGGCGAGTAGAGCTCAACAGACTTCGGGCCACTGTCGTGGCGTCACGTCAGCTACGTTGTCCGGCTCCATGAAGTTCCGAAGTTGGGTACCGAGAAAAGGCAAGGTGTTAGACTCACCAGATAAAACCTTATGAATTCCCTTGCTCTGCTTGAAAAGGAATATTTACAGAACCAAAAAAAAAGAAATATATTTTAATTTTAATTAATTAAATAATGAAATAATAAACTGAATTGTCAAATTGCAGTGATACTCCTTTCCAACAGAACAAGGTTTAAATAAAAATAATCAATAACTTGACAATGATACTAATTTTATAAAAAAGATAAAAAAGCTATAAGAGCATAAAATGAAATTGTGCTCTAGTAGAAACTACTGCAACAGAACCAGGTTTAAATATAAATAATCAATGGTGATTTTATAAAAACAAATAGTAGCTATACAATTTATAGAAACACAAAATGAAATGGTGCTCTAGTAGAAACTATTGCAACAGAACCAGGTTTAAATAAGAATAATCAATGGTAATTTTATAAAAAATAGTAGCTATAAGAGCATAAAATGAGATAGTGTTCTAGTGGAAACTATTGCAACAGAACCAGGTTTAAATAAAAATAATCGATGGTAATTTTATAAAAAATAGGGGCTATAAGAGCATAAAATGAGATAGTGTTCTAGTGGAAACTATTGCAACAGAACCAGGTTTAAATAAAAATAATCAATGGTAATTTTATAAAAAATAGTAGCTATAAGAGCACAAAATGAAATTGTGCTCAAGTAGAACCTATTCCAACAGAACCAGGTTTAAATGAAAATATTCAATGATAATTCTATAAAAAAAAGGTAGCTATAACAGCCTATAATGAAATTGTGCTCTAGTAGAAACTACTGCAACAGAACCAGGTTTAAACAAAAATAATTAATAGTAATTTTATAAAAAAAATAGTAGTTATAAGAGCATAAAATGAAATTGTGCTCTAGTAGAAACTACTGCACAGGCAAGGCAGGTAATAGGTACTAGATTAGCAAGAGATAAATGAGAATTTAAAAAGATATACAGTGAGATTTCATCATAGAACCCCCGAGACAAATCTTCAGATATTAACACATCAGAAAAACTCAGTACCCAGTGATCACCAAAGATAGCGTAATGTATAATGGCAACTTAAAACTTATGCTCGGTTCTCTAAATTAGACTCGTTGGGAAGAAACTACAAAAATGGCATAAGCCGACTCTATATTAAGAGCAATTAGTCTCTTTTCCAAAATCTATGAAAAAATAAAAACCAGGGCAGTAAAGCTTTTTTAAAGTTGTCCAAAATATGAAATAGGGTAATGAACCTCTAAGATTCAAAACCAAAGATAGGGGTGACCATGTGCATATGCACAAAATGGCGACCAGGTAAGTCTTTAAAGAAACAATTTATGTCCTTTAAGACAAGATAAGTAGGTAAAATGATTAATCAATCTTTAGGCTAAAAATAAAAGATAATTTTAAAGTAAATAAAACAATTGAGCTCGGGGTTCTATGATGAAACTAAAAAAAAAATAAAAAATTAAGAAAGAAGAACTTTAGTACTTGCCTGTGCAAAAGTCTCAACACTAGAGAGCGAGAAAAATTACCTTCCTGTCCTCCCGCCGAAGGAAAACCCCCTCTACATATCCCTGCGACCTCACTCGGACCAATTAGAGATCACTATTTAGGTCACGCACTGTCTCAAAAAAGTCTACACCCTTCTCGATTCGCTCGCGAGTAAAAAACCGGTACAGCCATATCTGCCGTGGCCAGGTTGCAGATACCCTAATTGAAATTCAATCTCGTCTCAACAGGTGGCGGTAGTATTACTGAATTTGAGATATATATTTAAATTTAAGGATGGTACGGTAAATGTGAGATTTACCGTAACAGGCTTCAGAATTAAAGTTATTTTTTTTTTAAATATCATAAATAGAAAATATAGTAGCAACTTTGATGTTTTAAACGGAAAATCCTGTATATTAACCTTTTCTTCAATCTCTAGTAGTTTCTTAAAAACTTTTCTTATTATTTCCCTATACCTAACTGTAACCGTATTCGAGATAACATTCCTGGAGAAAAAAAACGGACAAACAAAATTTTGTTCAAAGTCAATTTAAGTAAAAAATAAATAACTTTTTAGGGTCGCATCAATTTAGATTTTTTTTTGAAGTTTTAGGCGTTTTTATTTTGATCATTATTGTAGTATATAATCTTTTTCATTCGTCTTTTTTACCTATTTTTAATAAAGTATTATTTAGCTAGCGCCTACGCACTCCATTCCAACCTAATTACGTCAAGCGTATTTTTTTATAAAATGTAGTTCAAGCCAAATCGATCCGTGTCTTCCATGATTTTCATGGATTTTTATTATGTCTAGTCATTATTGGACTCCCTGAAATAATGTTAAGATTTTAGTATTTGTGCACGATGTCCAGGATCAGGAAGACCACGAGCCACAAATCAGCGATATGATAATTTTGTTTTGTTATTAGTAGTCGATCATCGACTTAAAAATGTACGTGACACAAGAATTTTTATTGTCCACATTTACTTGCAAGCAGATGACCATCGCGCTCAACCAATTTTGCCCGTGATTATAGAGATAGAAAGGACAAAGAGTGGGGATGTGTATTGTTAACAGACGAATCGCGTTTTTGTTTGCATTTGCATTTAGGAGTCCATTACAGCAATATAAGTTAAATGGGGTTTCTTGCGCTCAGCTATATGAACGAATTTCGAGAAAACTGGTAAATTATTTAGCTTTAGTTAAACGGATATTAGAAGGCAACTCCATATGCGAGTTTAGCCATGTTGCAGATTTTTTATTAAGGATTTACACGTGGAGAAAATCATGCATAAAGTTGCAATTCTAACAGCGATAAATATATTACTGCATACATTTCGAAAACGAAAGCCGAATAGAAAAATCTGCAACATGTTAAAACTCGCATATAGAGTTGCCTTTCAATATCCTTTCAACCAAAGCTAAATAATTTACCTGTTTTCTCGAAATTCGTTCGTAGCTGAGCGCAAGAAATCCCATTTAATTTACATTGCTGTATGGTCGGTTGCGTGCCGGTCAGGTGTTACGGTGATGGACTCTTAAAAGACAGACGTGTGTGTGTATGGAGAAGACGAGGAGAACGATTTGCTGAATGCTGCATATCTCCATGATGACCATTTGGAGGCTGTAGTATCATGGTGTGGGTTGGAATTTTAGTTTACACCCAAAGAGACAGTTTTAATTGAAAACGCCGCTTAAACTGCTAACAGCTACTGATCGTTTTCATATGACGTCAGAAGGTCGGCGGCCATTTTGCTTGGAGGACAAAAAAAGTAAATAAATACAAGCGTTTGGGTTATACATTCAAGTTTTCTTTACAGTTTTCCTTCAATCTTGACCCTAATTTAAGATCTGTTCGCAGTGCCCTAAATAAAAATGCCGTCCTTTTGTTCAGTAGTAAATTGTAGGATAAGGGGAAATAGGGACAATGTACGATCTTTAAGAGTTCCGGCAGTTCTTTAAAACGCTGGAGAAATCCTTAGTCAACTTTCACATACAAGAACGGTGTGAAATGTGGATAAGAGCTTTAAAAAGGGGCCCTTTAAGTGACAGCCAAAAAGTATGGGAGAATTTGCTCCAGACATTTTATAAGTGGTAATATTTGATTTTTAACATAACGACCTAATAAAATGATCTGATGGATGCAAACATTTCTAGGAGCGCTATCAGAATTAGCAAGCAAAGAAACCCTGACTGAAACTCTAATTAAAGTATGAGGTACTTTTTCCAAAGGAAGCAACTCAGGCCCAAGATAACAGAAATGAGAGAGTGCAGAAATGCAAACGAACAAAGTATCAGTGTGTATTATTGTAAATAGTAGGTATAGTAGTAGGATTAATTGTATTATGAAGTAGACAGTGTTGATTTAGGTTGAAGTTTCCCTTTTATTAAGTAATGTATTCTTGTAAATAGAACAACAGATTGAAGCACCTGACGAAGATACTCCGGGAAGTAGTAGAGATGAAGAAAATGTTGAAATTAATGAAAACTGTTGCCACACAGAGAGAATTAATAAGTATGAATGATTTATGCAAACTTTTCGGAGACTGTACTAATAGTACTGTTAGAATATATTGTAGTTTGGAGAATGTGAGATAAATAAAAACTCTATCTAAGTACTTATCGTGATTTTTTATTTATGCATGCATATTTCTCTCTCTAAGACAGTACAGGATCTACCAATGAGGTAGTACAAGGAAAGAGTGAAACATTTTCTGGCATCAAAAGCGGTCTATTCGTCTGACAAATGTTTGCCCTATGATGAAATTGATTTTATATAACTTGTTAAATTGTTAATGTGGGTTTAGGCCCCAATGAAATAGTAACAGAGTTATGCAAACCCAAACCTTATAGGCCCCAATGAAATGGTGACAGAGTGATCCAAAACCCAAAACTTATTATAACTTCATCTTACCTTGCCGACTACAACCTACAACATAAGCATTGGGATTTACTTCCTTCATAAAATTTGAATGCTTACAAGCCTTTGTAGACCCTCAACTGCTGGCCAGTGCAAAAACTATGTGTTAGTATAAGGTAGTTTACCAAGTCCATCCTTGCTACTTCTGACACACATTGAATTTCTAAAATTAGTCTCTCCAAGCAGATAAGGATCAATATCACCAATAATTTTAAGTTTTGCATCGTCTTAAATATTCAGTTCCTTCCATGTTTTGATATTTTAAATTGGACACTACAGAATGTAAAGAAAAGATCGAAGCACACACTAGGAAGTTCAAATAAGTATTACGATAGGAATACAGGTGAAATACGAAAAATTATTTAAGTCCAGGTAGCACATGCATACATACATCTTAGAAATGATCACAAACGAATCCTAGAATTTATTGCAAAATTAAACCGAAAGAGCCTAATAAGCCATAAGCATAGACGATTAGAAACCTTTGTTTGTCCTCCAGGCAATATGGCCGATCTGCCAAAGCCACGTGTTTGAAAATGGTCAATACCAAAGAAAATATTAGCACGCAATCGAAGAGTGTTTAGCGGACCATGTAATTCTGTTTGTGTTTGGTCCATTTGTAGGATAAAAATTTTGTTTGATGTAAATTTTCAGTGATTATCTGGATGAAATGGACATTAAACGATTAGACTGACTTTCATTTAGCCCTGATCTAAATCCAATTGAGCATGGGACATATTAGGGACGCTTATTCGCAACCGCCAAACTAGAAACATTTTAGATCTTCGAATGACGAAGAGTGGGAATACATTCCTCAAAGGTAGGGTTGCCATATTTTTTTTTGTGAAATAAATAAGTATATATAAGTATATATACATATTATTATTATTACCTACCAATCCCAAAAAAAAAAAAATTTTTTTTTTGGAAAACATATATTGCTATCATTATTGCATATTATCATATCTAAATTCTAAATCAACACAGGAACAATTACGATTAATAACAAGATAGAACTGAAACAAAATATTCTTAAACAATATTTTACAAAAATTTGTTTAAAAGTAGGTGCCTAATATAGAAATAAAACAAAATATTCACTTTTTATTTATTTGGGGGTCACAGAGGTACTTGCGCCTGATTTATCTTTTGACCATTCATTTTTTTCGGATGATAAAATTTTTTTTGAAAGCTGCTTCTTACATTTATATAACTTGATTGTAATATAAAAAAAAATATTTTTATTTATATAATTTTGTATTTACTTTTATTTGAATGAGTGATTTTACTGTAGGAACAGCAAGTCTACCCCTCTCTGGCCTCCAAGTATTATTCATAATAGAAAATATTCTTTCAACCGCAGCCGAGGTTCCAGGTAAACAGAATACAAACTCTACATTTTTTTTTATATTAATTAAACTGCCGTCTTCGGATGCAGTGAATATTAATTTCCATTTTTCCGCGAGGCTATTAAATTCATCTAACAAATTTTTGCTTTGCTCAAAAATATCATTTATTCGAGTTACTTCATCAAACAAATCATTTATGTTAATAACATTACTATGTAGTTGTTTATAAATTATTTCCGCAGGATTGTTAATTAAAGGCCATTATAATTTTTATTTTTATAAAACTCAATTAAAATTTTTAATTTCTTCAAAATTGTTTTCACACAAAGCTAAATACGTCAAGCAATTATCATAAAAATAATTAATAATCGACAGGGGTTTTTTTGAGTCCAACTGACTTGATTCCCTCTCTTTGATGAAAATTTGCTGTGTGAGAAATGGTACAAATCTTTGCTTTTTTATTTCTTCTATTTGCTTTGTTAGAGCTTTATACCAGGTAAAAATTTCGATTGCAGTCGGTTGTTCTGCCTCCAATTTTAAAATGGTTTTATTAAAAAGTTCTAAAGTACCATGCACAAAACAGAGGTAGAACTCATTTGTTTTGTCTTCAAAAAATGTTTTTAGGAGATGGGGCAATGGGATTGAATTTAATTTTGTTTTATGGCAAATGTTAAAAATAACGGACGCGGGAATATAACGGACCGGACAAACGGACGGCCTGAAAAGAACGGACTGTCCTTTGAAAAAAACGGACGTATGGCAAGCCTACTCAAAGGATAATCGGAATTGTGTTCAATCCTTACCATGTCGCTTGGCAGCAATTATTGGAGCACGAATACGATATTGGTATTTGTTTATTTGGTTAAGTTATCTGTAGTGTTTTTAATTTGTGCTATTGTTGAGAATTGCAGTTTCCATTCAAAATTTGTGATTCTTTAAAAGAAATGATATTGATATTGTAATGAAGATTAGCGACATTATTGTGTCGCTAAATATTTTCACCGAGTATTCAGAAATTTAAGGCAAAATGCAACTTTTGGTTCTACACTGCAGCATAATACCAAATCCCTTCAATTTTTTTGCAAAATCAATATGAGATAATAATTTATTTATTTATTTATTTATTTATTTATTCACAGACATATACATTACAGGCATTGAATACCCAACTAGTACAATAAAAAAAACTTAATCTAACAACCCTATAAGCAGGTACAAAATAGAAATGCAAAGTAGTAATAGATACAATTAAAAATACACTAAAAAAATAAAAAGATAAAAACACATAATTCAACTTAACTTTTCAGATGTCATAAATAAACAATCAATCGCACTACTGGGACAATCCAGGAGGTCCCCCCACAAAGCTATCCATGAGCAGCCTTATCCTATTTTTAAAGGAATAGAGCGAGCATTCAAGACTGAACTCGGCTGGTAAAAATGAATTAAAATAGTGCATGATACGGTTCATACTGCTGTTCTTTCCTACGTCAGTTCGGCTTTGATTCGAGTGGAAGAAATCTAACTGTCTTGTTGGACGGGATGGAATCCGGAAATTTATTAGTGCTAGTAAATCAGAGCAACGAATAGAATTATTGAGGATCTTATAGCCGAACAACAACGTTAGCTTCACCCTGCGCACCGCCAAACTGTCCAGACCAACTATATCCAAGCGCTCTCTATACCCCATCGCAGACCTATCAACGCCAAGCCTATGAAGAAGAAAGTTCACGATCTTGGACTGAACTCGCTCGACTCTCCTGATATGAACGTTGTAGACAGGCGACCATACCACGCAACAATACTCCAGGTGACTTCTTACCAGAGCAAAATAGATGGCTTTCAAAGTTGAAATATCTTTAAAGTCCCAGCACTGCCTCATCATGAAACCTGCCATTCTAAATGCCCTGGCGATGACGATGTCAATGTGGCTAACAAATTTCAAGTCACTGTCGAACAAAACACCAAGGTCACTAACAAGACCGACCCTGGTCAAAGCCAAAGAAGCTACATAGTAGATGTGTTCGAGAGTATTCCTTTTCCTAGTGAAGGATATGACCTTGCACTTAGAGGCATTCAAAGTCATGTTGTTGTCCCTACACCAAACGACTGAAATACACTGACTGGAAAAAGTAGCGAACAGATTAGCTATTTCCCGCGGATTGGCAAAGAAGATACCATTGAGCTTCAGATATATCTCTTAGACTTTAAGTATACCCAAAAGAATTTGACGTTTTTTAAAATATATCTTTGGGATGATGCTAAAAAAGCTTTATAGTCGTTGTTAATTGACAGTTTGGACTGTGCACGTAGACGTTTGTATTCGTGCTCGAAGGTGAAGTATCTGTTCTTTTTAAACTTGTTAAACATTTTATTCTTTCGTTTAATTAAGCTAATCGTTTTAGGTGAGAAATATGATGGATATTTCAATGAATTGCACATTTTCTTAATACGTAAATATCGATGGCAGTGGAAAGAACCGAATAGAAAACTTCCACCATCCCATAAACATCCATTGTCATGGAGTGCAAGATGTTTCAATCGATAGCACCAAAAACGTCGTTTAATCGCTCATAATCAGCCCTGAAGAAGTCAAATTTGTATGATACCTCATCAGGTGGCGCACCAAGCCGAGAATCGATAGAGATTACTATATCCAAAGGCGGATGATGGACATCGGTCTCCGTCAAGGGCATGTCGCTGCTGGTGACCGTAATACATGTATGGTTGGAAAAAATCAGGTCTAAGATAACACCGTTTTGATTGCAAACATGATTCAATTGTACAAGGTCAAAATAACAAATAGAATCATACAGAACTCTCTCACTGTCATCATTGGAGATAAATCATAAGATTAAACGAACTTACCTGAGTGAAGTTTAATCTTGATTATATGAGGCCTCGTCGAAATAAATAGGTTAAGTGTAGTATCTCTCGTTTCGTGCTAGACGGTCACGTGATTAAAATAAACAAAATTTCATCCCTGTCGGTCCCCGCTCGCTGGTACCTACCACTTCAGTCTGTTTAAAGCGGTTTTGTTGCACTTATTTCGGGTCATGGGAAAGAAAAAACAGAGTCGGGTCCTATTTATTTCGACGAGGCCTCATATAATCAAGATTAAACTTCACTCAGGTAAGTTCGTTTAATCTTATGATTATACTCCGGCCTCGTCTTATAAATAGGTTAAGTGTAGATGTTTAAAGTAAAATGCAACAAAACCTAGTGAAATAAAGAAATAATACATTATGTAGGTAGCCAGGTATACTTTATTATGCTGTACTTTCCCTTAACCTGTGGAACATAATAATCTTTACTCAGTACCTAACTAAATTGTAGAAAGTTTACAATGCTATGAAACAAAAGTGGTAAGAGCAAACCACGCATGTAATATTACTTAATGCTATAAACTTACTGTTAAATTTAACAATTTTTAGAATAAAAAATTAAACCTTTAGTCACTATAATATAATGCAATAATAAGGTTAACATTAACTATTAGGGGACAATATGGCCTCAGCAAAATTATTGCTTGGCACGAGGGGCCTATTGTAAAACAACGCAAAAGTGCTTGACCTTTGTGTCCAACCAGCTGCACGATAAATGGTGTCTATGTTAATTCCTTTACGAGCAGCCGCCGACGTAGACGCATGTCTAGTACTATGCGCAGTAAACTTAGATGTATCCACGCCGCTTTTGGTAAGCATAGTTTTTATCCATCTGGCGACAGTTTGTGTAGTTGCGGCTTTATATGGTTTAGACGTAGTGATATAAAGACTTGTTTCTAAAACACGTATATCTTTGGTTCTATCTAAGTAATCTAACAAGGTTTTAGCTACACAAATAACTGGATCATTACGGAAAAAAGGAAGAATTAAAGTAGGTTGCAATCTGTTCTTACCTGATGTTTTTAAGCGCTTGGGAATCTTTATTTCTATTTTTGTATCATATTTAATTATGTCAGAACAGATTATTGAATTTATTGTTTGGACGCGTTGTCCAGTCGCAAGGATCATAAGCGTTGCTAACTTATGTGTTAACGTATTCAAAGAGATGTTTTCAACCGAAACTGCTCTAATGTAATTTAAAACAATACAAAGATCCCATATTTCATCATATTTGGGGAGATTCGGCCGTAGGTGGTAAACTCCATTAAAAAATCTTTTAATTCTAAAATCTAATCCAATTTCAGGGCCTGCAATTTGCGCTATCGCAGATCTATAAGAGTTAAGAGATGAATATGAGATCCCTTTATTGTACTGAAATGTTAAAAATTTTAAAACTAATCCTACTGTAGGCGAATACGCATCTGCTTTGTTTATACAACAAAAATTCTACCATAATTTTAAACCAGTATTATATTGTTTTAGCGTATTGTTCGTAATCGATGCAAGGCAGATTTCTAAGCATTCTTGCGGTACGTCGCCCCTCTCTAGTGCCTGTAGGATAATACTCCTGCTACCAGGGAAAGGGACTTCCAAAGTGGGTGAGGTATACTGTTAAAAGATAATAAGCTTTCATTAGGATTAAAAATAATGGGGTCTCCTTCTAATAAGCTAGAAAAAATGGGAAACCAGGGTTGAGTGGTCCAAAGAGGGACCACAACTATTCCTCTAGCTTTATCGCATATGATCTTTTGAAGAACTTTTAAAATTAAACAAAAGGGAGGAAATGAATAAAAATAAAATGTTTTCCAATTTACAGTAAAAGCGTCAACTTTATACCAGTCTGGATCCTTTAGCCAGGAAGAGAATACGTGACACTTTGTGTTGATTCTACTGGCAAATAAATAAATTTCTGGTGTGCCAAATACCTTTCGTATATATTGAAAATATAATTCATTAAGCTCCCACTCTGTCTCGATAGTGCGCGATTGCTCATCGGCAATGGTGTTGTCCGATGATTTAATATATGACGCAAATAAAAATATATTCCTTTTTTCACACCACATCCAAATATTTTTAGATGAAGTGTTAAGCTGAGGAAATTGAATGCTGCCCATTCTATTTATATAGGCAATGGCCGTGGTGTTATCAATTCTACATAAAATATTACAATTTTTGATATCAGACGCAAAATATTTAAGGGCAAAGAACGCTGCCAATAGCTCCAAATAATTGATATGAAATTGTTTTTCGTTTGCGGACCACAGACCGTGGGATTTTTCACCATTGCAATAAATAACCCAGCCGGACCGAGAGGCATCAGAAAAAATTTCAATTGCAAATTGTTTCATTTTAATAGAATTTCGAGCAATAGGTAATGCCTCTCGCCACCATTTAAAGTCTGCTTCTAATTCATCTGACAAAAACATATATTGGGTAAAATTTCCGTTAGATTTTCGCAGGGCTAAAAATTTTTCTCTTTCAAACAACTTTGTGTAAGCAAAACTATACTTGATTGCAGGACAGACAGATATTAATTTTCCTATAAACCTAGCAAAATCTCTTATTTGACATTTTCTAGTATTAGAAAAGTGCTCAGTAAGTTGTAAAAGTTTTAGTTTTTTACTAGTAGGTAAAGAAACAGTCATCGTACCAGAATTATAAATGAAACCTAAATATTGAATTTCAGTGGTAGGTACAAGTTTGCTCTTCTCTAAATTAATGACAAAACCCAAGGATTGTAACAGCTTTACAGAAGTTGTTACATTATGTAAGCAGTCGGAATAGGACCTGCCAATAAATAAAAAATCATCCAGGTATAAAACACACAAGAAACCCTGTTGTCTTAAATGAGATAGAATAGGTTTCATTATTTTTGTAAAGACAAACGGTGCGATGTTTAACCCGAAAGGCATTACATTGTATTGGAAAATCGACCCCTTAAAAAAAAGTCTTAGGTACTTTCTGTGAGCTTGCCATATTGGAATAAGAAAATTAGCATCTTTAAGATCAAGCGTGGCCATAAAACAGTTCTCTCCAATTAACCGAATGACGGTTTTATGGTCTTCCAGTTTGAAGTGTGATGTCCTGATAAATTTGTTTAATGATTTTAGGTTTAGGATTAACCTTTTTGTGCCATCTGGCTTGGGTATCAAGAAAATTTTTGACAAAAATTGATTTTTACATGGATTTACTTTAGTTAGAGCTCCTATCCTTAGTAGCTTTTTTTATCAAAAGAGAAATATTTGCCTGATCGCATGGTGAAAAACTAGAATTTTTTGGCACCAAGTTTTGTCTAGGTTTACTAGCCAAAGGAAGTTTTAAACCATTTATATAAGATAAAATATTTTTATCAGAAGTGTAATTAAGCCATTCCTTGTTAAATAGTTTTAGACGTCCCACTGGGTTACAGACCTGCGTTGAAGTTTCTGCTATTGGAGCCTGGACTGTTGGTGAATTTTGTTCCTTCTGGACCCCGCTTGCCTGGATTCCGAGTTGTAGATTCGACGAAACTGTTGAGTTCGAACTCCTTGTTGAGCCGGTCTGAACTGTTGTCCACTCCGAGGGTGACGGCTTTGAATGGGAGCTGCTCTGAGTGGACCTTTGAAGTTTAAATTTGGTTTTGCGGCTTTATTGTTTGGAATATATTTCGGCTCGTATTTGGGTTTAGTAATACGAGGAGCAGGACGCAGTCCTTGACTAAATACCCTCATATTCTTAGCGGCATTCACCCTCTCGTCCAATTTCTCACCAAAAAGAAAATCGGTTAAAGGAGCATCTTTAAGAGTATCTCGAAAATCTTTACTTAGGTTGATTAGCAAAAGGTCTCGACGGGATTGAGATTGGGAGTGGTGTATATCTGCAAGCAACCTGCAAGCGCTGCCAAGAACCTCTATATGCTCTTTATTCTGCCTCCCCCCTTTTTCCAACAAATGTGTTAAAACATATGCAATGCCGGTTAGACTGGCACTTAATTGTTGTTGTTGATTTGCTAATTTGGTATCTTTTCTGACTACTTGGTAGTTAACAGCATTCTTTACCTCCGTGTTAAGTATAGGCGATGTAAGCCGAGGAAAATTACTTGGGGGTGGAAACTTTTGCAAGAGCTCGGCTCGTTTGGCCTTTAACATACCATGTTTGAGAATCAGTTCCTATCTAGGTATAATGTCAGTATTGACAGGTGGGCCAAACAAGGTGTTTGAAGTATCTGTCTCCCCCAAAAGAGCAACAAGGTCTTCGTTTTCGTTTGATTTGGAAGTATCAACTTGGGCCTCCTGTGGGCTTTCTATAACAAAAAGATCTGGGCTAGTACTTATACACGGACCAAATCTAGGCAGTATATATATTAAATATATAAACGCTACCACAAGCATTAAGCTGCCGCAAGAAATGTACAAGTTGATAGTATAAGTCAATGTAGGCGAATAAAAGGTTTGGCCTTAGCTAGGTATTTGGTGCTGCCACAAGCACTGTTGCCACCACAAGCACAGGTGCCACCACAAGCACAGGTGCCACCACAAGCACAGGTACCACCACAAGCACAGGTGCCACCACAAGCACACATGATAAAAGGGAAAACCTGCTACCATAAGCAAAAATAAATTAATAAAACTTACCCGCAGCATCATCCTCCGCCTGAAAGGAAGCCTGAGAAGCAGTGTCAGCGGAATCGTAAATATCTCCTGTGCCACTTTCACAGTCTAAGGGCGTTGTCGGAATCTCCGGTACATGTTGTTCCAGGAGTTCCAAACGTTTTTTAAGTTCACTAAATTCTTTTTCAAAGGTATAACTTTGCTTCGGTGGAGAATGGGATCGAGGAGCTTTGCGCCGCGACTTAGACCGAGATCGTCGGGCGCGTACTCTGGAGATATCCCTAGAGTGTGAGCGAGAACGACTGCGTTTACGTTTACGTGTATGCTTAGGCATAATCGCCAATTCGTCTAACGCACGAAAAGAAAGACTGAAGTGGTACCAGCGAGCGGGGACCGACAGGGATGAAATTTTGTTTATTTGAATCACGTGACCGTCTAGCACGAAACGAGAGATACTACACTTAACCTATTTATGAGACGAGGCCGGAGTATAATACAGTATTAATATCGTTAATGAGTTGATCAAAGTAAGGCTGTGGTCCATTATTGTTAATATGACTATCCCCAATATCGACAGATTTAAGAGACTGTACAAATTTTGGCAAATTATAGTCGCCCAAAATCACTAACTTAGAATTCGGTAAATTGTCCATAATACAGGCTATTGACTCGACGTGCTTCTCATATACAGTTGATGGAGATGCTGGTGGAATGTATATATGGCGCAAAAAACGTATTGGACGCCCGCGAAGATCACTTCCCACCCATATTTCCTCGACGTTGCTGTCTATTGCAGTGTAACATGTAGACTGAAAGCATGACCTTACAGCCACTAGCACACCTCCTCCCCTGGATTTACCAGTAGCCAAGGCATTTCTGTCTTTCCTATATACAGCAAAACTGCCAGGAAAAAGTTCTTTACTGACGATCCCCTCATTTAACCAAGTTTCGGTAAGAACTACCACGTCGTAGTTGGAATTGAATATCTCATTCTGAAAGTGTATGGTCTTCGTGCGCAAACCTCGACAGTTCTGATAAAATACACTCATGGCGATTTCTGGGTGTTCAGAAGAGTGCAAATATTTCCCTAAATATGAGTTAATCGGTCGTTGTATAACATCTTTCGCGAAAAAATAGCTGCCCACTACCACCCGGTTGCCGGTCAATGTTCTGATTCTGCTTTTCATCTTGCTGTGCTGGTTGGCGTTTCGGAGGGGAGTCGACTTGCGCCTAATCAAGATAAAAAGCGCCTACAACTTGAGAAAAATATTATCAAAATTGATGCAAATCTTAAAAAAAGTTATTTAAGATAGAACAATATTTTGTTAGTCCGATTTTTCATGTCCAGGATTACTATCCATTTTTCTTTGAAAAACATGACCTGCAATTAATACCGATATTGTGGAACTCTGAGGTTTATCGACATATTTATCTGTAGCTGCCGAAAGAATGCGAACAAAACGTTCAGTGGTTTACGATGTTGCCACATACCGTTACTTAATTATAATTTAATATTGCCTCAGTCATAATACATAATATAGATATTTTCGCCAAGTTCTTTACTTCGCGTATAGTCACCCTGTATTTATTTTATCTAGATACGCGTAGGTGCACCGCCACATAATAAGTGTCGTACACCTACTGCATCTGCGACTTGCTTAATTAGTTTACAGTAACATATGAATTTATAATAAAGCAACTTTTACTGATGCATTGGAAAAATCGATGTAAGAAACGTGTACAAATAAAGGTATCTTTAAAATTGTTTCGTTCTTATCGTTTTAAACAAAAGGTTATAAATTAAATAATTTAGGTCAGACAGCTACTGGCTCCCACATTTTTTATTTAAGAATGTCAATAACAAACCGAAGAAAGTCATGAAATGGTGGCATCAAAATCTATTATTTTAAATATCAATAAAATTAATATATTATTTAGGTGTTTTGTGCTCTAGTTTTTGCGATATGCAGCATAATACCTATACAGCGTGTATCAGCCAAAGGGAATAAATTCGATAATAAATACATAGGGGCGTGTCCGAAAAAACGCTCGGATACGTCAATTGGTATTTCTAGTTGCGCATTTTTTTTCGACAAAAACTTTTTATACATGATGTGTCATGTGACAGTGGCCAGTACCAACTTTCTTATTTTAAATGCAATATATTATTAAATTTTTGGATTGTACAGAAAATTTTAGACACATCATGTACAATATCCTATACCTATCTTCATCTGTTTCGGAAATATGAAGTATTTTCAGATTTATTGCAAAAATTAACAACACACTAAAAAAACTAATAAGTAATACTGTTTATTTCTTGATAATGTAAAAAACAAAAAAAAAAACATTAATGTAGGAGATGTTGAAAATGCTCGACGTGAGCGTCTTGCCAACATCCTAATCTTAAATAGAAATTTCTTATAACGTTACTGAACATCTCAGGCGTGACCGATCTTATCGCAAGCGTTATTCGTCTTCTTAAGTCAGCTAAGTCGAGAGGTTTAGTTTTGTATACAATATTTTTGACATAACCCCATAAGAAGAAGTCTAATGGCGTCAGATCAGGGCAGTGGCGCAGTTAGGGGGGGGTTTTAGGGGTTAAAACCCCCCCCCCAGAGAACCATCACAGATTAATATTGTTAATCTTGGAAAAATAAATTAAGTTAATTAATCTTGGATCTTGGCAACCCTGTTAATTGTTTTGAGGCTCCACGCCCCCCACACACCTCACGTGTCAGTAGTCAGTAATGTCTAGCCGGTAGCGGTTTGTTTTTCCCATTAATTGTGCATTTTAATGTGACTTTTGTGAATTATGGATAGATTTTTAATAAAAAAACCCAGACTGGATTCTTCTGCTCAGGCTCAGAGCAACAATGTTACTGTAAGTATTTTTTAAATATTATGGCGCTAATGAATGCAAGTAGCAAACAGCAAACGGAAGGGTAGGTGCGAGGTGAGGATTGCGCCGTTGCCGAGTTTAGCATAATAAAGGTGTGTCGAACTTTTGATAATTTGTGATAATTTGATATTTTTGGATTATAGGTACTTCTTACGGCTAAATATAAAAATCTAAATCATAAAATTCTAAGGCATTTTTTTTCTTTCAGGCAACACCATGCCTAGTAACTTGCTCAGAAAATACATTAAATGAAATAGAACCTTCAACATCTAAAAATATTGGTGAGCGACAATTACATGAAGATGGAAATTGGGTATTTGATTTTGGGTCCTATTTAGGAAAAATGATTGATGATTCAACAAAGCAGAAACTTTTAGAGAACCCTTGGGCACCAGATCTGTCCTTTAAGTTCCCATCGTCAGGAAGTAGAAACTTAAAATTTCAGATGAAATGGCTTCATGAATGGAGGTGGCTAGTTTACTCCCCTTCTCTAGATTCTGTGTTCTGCAAGTATTGTGCGTTATTTTCCACTGTTGTCGGCCAACAAGCTAGTAAGGGCGGAAAACTCGTTAAAACTCCGTTTAAAAACTGGAAAGATGCCAGGGAGGAATTTAAAAATCATGAAAAACATCTGTACCATAAGAATTGTCAGGAACGAGCTGCTAACTTTTTAGATACTGTGATGAGAAAATGTGACAATGTCGTTTTAAAAATCGACAAGCATCGAAAAGATCAAGTAATAAATAATCGGGAAAGCCTAAAACCCATAATTAAAACAGCGATGTATCTTGCTAGATTAGGAAACTCTTTTCGAGGGCACCGTGACTCTGGACCTCTTAATATAAATGAACCTCCAGTTAAAGGAGAAGGGAATTTTCGTTCTTTACTTAAATTCAGAATAGAAGCAGGAGATCACATTTTGGCCAAACACTTAACCACTGCAGGGTTGATGGAAATAGGGGTAGGACTAGATGTAAAAAATCTGGTTGGCCAAGGATACGATGGAGCTAGTGCAATGAGTGGTGCTCTAAGAGGAGCACAAACAATTGTTCGGCAGAGGTATCCAAAAGCCCTTTATGTTCATTGTTCATCACACTGTTTTAATTTAGCACTTTCTGAAGGATGTTCAGTGGCTGAAGTACGAAACTGTTTGGGTACTATAGAAACGACATATAATTTTTTTAATTTTCCAAAACGACAACGTGTACTGGAAAATGAAATCAACAAGTTAGCAGAAAAACCAAGAATAGAAAAACTTAAAAGACTATGTCCCACCAGATGGATTCAGAGGCATGACGCCGTAAATGCATTTGTTTCCCTTCTAACGCCAATATTAAATGCTTTAGTTGAGATTGCCACTTGGATTGACAAGAAAACGGCAACCGACGCTCAATTACTTTCATCTGCAATTTGTCAAAGTAGCTTTCTTTTAAGTACTTTTATGATCAAATCTGTATTTTCGTTGACTTTACCACTGAGCAAGTACTTACAGACCCCAAATCTGGACCTGAGTTTAGCTCTTAAGTCGGCTGACAATGTAAATAAATCTTTAAAAAAAATGAGAGAAAACATCGAGAAGTCATTTTCAGACATTTATCAGGAGACCGAAATGATTTGTAACGAATTTGGTATTACCATTTCGCAGCCTAGAACTACTAGTCGGCAAATTAACCGAAACAACGTTCCTGGATCATCGCCGGAAGAATATTATCGGAGGGCTATTTACATACCTTTTCTCGACCAAACAATAGGGGCAATAGATGCAAAATTTATTAATCACAAGAATACTCTTGAACCGTTTCAAAAACTTTTGTGCAATAACAATAGTTTAGACATTAATGAAATTATAAATTCCACCCAACTGCTTTTGGAATTTTATGAACTGGACGAATCTGATGCCATGGGTGAAGTTACACTTTGGGCCCAGTTTATTAAAGATAAAGGGGAAAAGCCACAAAGTGCAATTGAGGCTATGGAAAGATGCAATAAAAGTTTGTTTCCAGCAATTTATAAACTTCTCATTATAATGGCAACTTTACCAGTCACCTCATGTTCTTGTGAAAGATCCTTTTCTTCTCTAAAATTTTTAAAAAATTATTTGCGGAATTCTACTGGGGAGGACAGACTCAACGGCCTAGCTTTAATGTATATACATCCGGAAATTCATATTTCGGAAGACGAGGTTCTTGATAGCTTAGCTCTCCAATCTCGTCGTCTTAATATTTCATTATAAAAAGGTAACCTAATAATTTTTAAATTGCATTTTTTATGTTGCTGTGTTTTTTGTTGCTAGTTTTGGCGTCATTAGTATACTAGATAATTTAAAGTTGATTTTGTTTATGTTTATGTTTTTTAAAATGTCC
The DNA here is from genome assembly GCA_963920685.1 of Polydrusus tereticollis. Lineage (NCBI taxonomy): Eukaryota > Metazoa > Arthropoda > Insecta > Coleoptera > Curculionidae > Polydrusus > Polydrusus tereticollis. Next base: position 121,149,335 of record OY987326.1, read on the forward strand.
CTACTTTATAATATGTACTTACATTACCTACGTTTTGTGCAAAAAAAAAATACATATGTTCTTTTTAATACTCTTCCTATATTTCTTGTGAAAACCCCCCCTAATACAAAATTCTAACTGCGCCACTGGATCAGGGGATCGTGCTGGCCATTCCATCGATCCACGCCTCCCTATCCACCGATTTGGAAATACTCGGTTGAGGTACTGCCGGACATTGATTTGGTAATGGAGCGGTGCTTCATCTAGCTGAAACCATATCATATTCGCTAGAAGTTGTGGGTTTGCTGGATCAGGATATAAGTTTGTCAAAGTTGGCAAGACATTATTTTGGAGCAGTGTTAAATAATTATCGCCATTTAAATTGTCATTAATGAAAAAGGGACCTACGATATGATCTCCAACAATTCCTGCCAAAACACTAACCTTTTCAAGATATTGCGTATGTTCTTCTCTAATCCAGTGAGTATTTTCCCTAGACAAATAGCGGCAACTCTGGCGATTAGCATGACCGTGAAGTGTAAAGGTGCACTCATCAGAAAACAAAACATGTTCTAATTGGATCACATTGTTATCTAACATTGCCATCATTTGTTCACAAAAATACGTTCTCCTATCAAAACCGCCTTTCATGACCTCATGAGTATAGGTATAATTTTATAGGGATACTTACATTTTATTTTCTTGTAATGTTCGAATAATCGATGAATGGCAAACATCGAACATTGGGGCTGTTTTTCGACTAGAAGTATGTGGGTTTTCCTGAAACTCAAGCATAATATCTAATTTGGTATCATCACTTATTGCATTGGCAGCTACTTTTTTTATCTCCTTTACATGTCCAAGCTGACGAAACTGCTTTTCTATTTTACTAATTGAGGACTTGAAATCAATAACGTGCCAAGTGCCAAAAAGTTATATTTGAGTTATTCACGTTTTATTGAAATATGAAGAAAATTTTGAAAAATTCATATCAAAAAATTTTTAATACTCTTTACTAGCTCATACTTAACACTCTCATGAAAAAATTTGTTGCCTTTTTTCCCCAGTGTTTGGATAAAAAAAAATTATATCAGAAAAATGCTAGAAGGTGTTAAGTCCCTGCAGTATATATGTAAAAAAGTGGTAAGTGCCAAAAAAATAAAAGTCGAACTTTTTTGTTAGTTGTTTGTGTTTATTGTAAAAATGAAACAAATCTTGATACTTATTTAAGTTAACTACATCTACGCAGTAAGTTTGAACTTTTAATAGAAAATGTAGACAAAATTTAACATTAGTTATACGATTAATTGTTCAAAAAACTCTCTATTTTCTTGTTTTATAAAGGGAAGCATTTCTCGAAGATCCTTCTTCTTTTCAACTGACATCTTATTCTCACAAACTAGGGACGGAAAATTCATCTCTTTGATTGCGTTTACTTTTACACCTTTTTTGAGAACTTTGCATGTGGTCCAAGCTTCAATTTCATTGAAAGTAGTCTTAGTTTGCACCACGCCGGGCTTGTCTTTTTTAATTCTAAGCCAAGAACATTTTGAAATTTTAAGATTTCCTGTATTTATATACATGTCTGCTGCTTTTTTAAAATCATAAAACTCTTCCGGCTGTAGCAGAGTGGCTGTAAATGGGTTGCTTGGTGTTGCCGTGACTATGAGTTTTACTAAATCCATTGGTACTTCACACTTTTCGACCCTTTTACGCTTCTCAATATGGGCGAAATCTCTGTCACAGGACAGAAAGGAATGCCCGGACACTAGGTACTTATGATTAATCTCATCGAATTTACCTGTAATTGTCAAATAAATCCACAGAAATAAAAGCATCTTGTTTTTATTTTGTCCGATACAGTTATCAGACCAAATAGTAAGTTTACGTTTTTCGGTAGGATTCGAAGTCAATGCTTTAAAAAGACATGAAGCGATTTCATTACCACCACGGCCACTCATACCTTCATGCCATAAGAACATGTGCCCCTTGTTATTGTCACCAAAATGTACACACATATTGTAACAGGATAGTTGACGTGAATAAAACATCTGGCTGTGTGTCAAAGAAGGTAAGGATAGAACTTGTTCTAGGTCCATGGACAACACACAAACATCACTGGTAGGGAGCTGAGATGATGCGGTGTCTTGTTTCATTTCTTGCCTTGCTTTCTCTGCTTTTTTGTGATGAAGTTCTAACATGGCTTTGGATTTGGTATCACGAGGTTTTGCCGCCATTTCTGCTGACAGCAAGTCACACTTACTGCAAGTGTCCGTACGTGGTTTGTGAAATGAAACATTTTTAAAATTTTGTTTAAACGTTTCAAAGAAAAACCTGTAGGTGACCGAAGAGTCAGGAAATTTTGCTTGAAACGCACGAAAGAGTCTGTTGATATTCAAATCCTGGCTTAAATATTCTTTTTGACTTTTTTTCCTTCCGTAATGACTCTCATCTCTCGGAAATGAGTTGACATGTTCTAAAATAAGGTCCTTATCTGCAACGGTAAACTTGGATTTTTTTTTGCTTATTTCCACGTGTTTCAATATACACAGACTCGCCCTTTTTTTTCCTTGTCACTAGAGTCTCAACCCTGCGCCTACCCACTCCAAAAACTTCCATGAATAAATTCTTACAGACCTGGACGATGTTTCCAGTTCCATCCGGCAGAGAAAAACTAACCGTTGCTTGCCGTCTGCTCTCTTTTGGATTATCATACTGACCATGGCGCCTTCTTTTCACAGGAGTAATAACCATTAGACCCATTAAATAAGAATTTTGCTTACAGTTGTCTTGCAGTGCATAGAAATCCTTAAACAGAATTTGTTTTTGAGTATATGGGATACTGCGACACATGAACTTACATTTGCAACTGACCTGAAACGAAACAATCACTAGTTAAGAAAAGAGTTATATTTTTTAACGTAATATTCAAAGAAATAGTTGCAAAATTAGTTAAAAATATCTTACTGAAACTCGATAAAATTGTAATTGAAATTGAAAAAATTCGTGCACATACCTCATTTTTAGGTTCTGTCTTTCCTTCAATCAAAACATTTTTCTTATTCACATATGGTTCTCCTTTACTTCTAAGTCTCTTTGTTTCATCACGCACTGATTGTCCCTTTTTTCGTTTTTGTTTTTCATTACTGTTTAATTCCATCTTTATAAAAAATACTTATAACACACTCTTATTAAGATGCAGACACCTCGAATAACTCCCTGGCAATTAACGCTCGTTCGGGCACACGTGGCACTTAGCACGTTATTTTACCACAACGCGCTGGCGGATACCACAGGCGCCATCTGTTGGAATTTTTTTTCTGTATTAAAATTGGTCGAGGCACATAGCACGCTTTACAGGGTGTTGGGCATGGCACTTACCACGTTATTCAGGAATTAACTCATTTTTCATTATTTTGGCACTTAGCACGTTATTGATTTCAAGTCCTCAATTGTCCCTTGAGTTATATGCGGCAAATTTGTAAATTTTTCATGAAATAAGCGAGCAACTTCCATTTGTGTCCGTGTTTTATCTCCATAACCAATCATCTGTAGAATTGTTATTTTGTTCATTTCTGTTAAATAAACCATTTTTCTGATATGTAGTTAACGAAATTTAAACGACTATAACACTGACTACAACTGTCATGCAGTCAGACAACAATTTGCTAAGGTCAGGCGTTTTAAACAAAAGTAAACAAAACTATTTATACCTTTTTTTATTTCATATCAGTAAAAACATTTTAACATCAATTTTCAACATCTCCTACATTAATGTTTTTTTTTTGTTTTTTACATTATCAAGAAATAAACAGTATTACTTAACTTATTACTTTTTTAGTGTGTTATAAATTTTTGCAATAAATCTGAAAACACTTAATATTTCCGAAACAGTTGAAGATAGGTATATGATAATATTGTACATGAAATATGTCTAAAATTTTCTGAAGAATCCAGAAATTGAATAATATATAGGGTATTGCGTTTAAAATAAGAAAGTTAGTATTGGCCACTGTTACATGACACACCCTGCATAAAAAGTTTTTATTGAAAAAAATGCGCAACGAGAAATACCAATCGACCTGTCCCAGCGTTTTTTCGGATACGCCTATATGTATTTATTATCGAATTTATTCCATTTGGCTGATTCACACTGTATAGGATGATTCACGTATTAGACGTTTATGGTGAACCGGTCAAAGAGATCACCAAAAATTTTGTGTTTTTGCATAAAATGGCATGCTCTATCCAGCTGAAATATTTTAGACAATGCGGTGTTGCCGCTTCTACTAGAAAATAGTGGCAACGTTGATATTTTAAATGGAGCATCCTCTATATAAACTTATATATATAATTTCTAGTAGCGTATTAAGAACTTTCTATATTATTTCCCTATCTACCTATTCCCTATATCCGTTTTCGAGATATTAATTAATTCCATCCAAAGACACGACCTCTGCAAAAAAACCCTTTGAATTAGTGACATAGTTTCAGTGCGCAGTAGAGTAAAGTGCGGTAGCTTTACACGTTAATCTTATAGTGTGTTACTAAACCTTAAGGATTATTGTTGAGTAAGAACTTATTAGTTTTTAAAATTTTTCAAACGTAGAAATTCAAGTAAGAATAACATTACCCGTTGATCATCTGCGTTCAGACTGTAATAATTATATTATAATACAGGGTGTTTATTAAACATACAGCAAAAATCGAAGGGTTATACCCTGGACTATTCTAAGAATATTTTGTCCTAGATGATTTTTGAGAAGCGGCTTTGTTTCGAAGATGCAGGGCGAGAAAAAACTTCGACAAAACTAATTTTTATGTAGTGCACTGGGCTTACCGAATATATTTTTTTTTTAAATGCGTTGTTATCTTTTAAGCAAATCAGTTTAAACGTGAATTTCATTTAAGTACTTCTCGTAATCGATCATTTTGTTTGTGTCAATCATTCGCTATACGAACGCCGAGATGGCTGATGGCAATCCATTATAAGGCGGTTGTACATTGAACGAGTTCCTGGCCGTAATGTTCCTGATAGAAAAACCTTTCGAAGTATTTATCAATGAATTCATAAATCAGGTACACTGAAATCAAGTGGGGGACCAGGAAGGCCAATGACATTAAGAATGGCAGAAGTGAAAGAAAATGTGCTGGACATGATACAGCAAGATCAAGGCACTTCTACCCGAAAGTTGCAAATACTTTGAATGTAATGGGACTGTTTCGAAGATCCTTAGTGACTACTATGACATTTTTATTATTGTACCCATACCACATATAACGCGTTCAGGCATTTTTTTCTGGTGATTATCCTCTACCGGATTTCATTCTGTCAATGGCTTTTGCACACATTGACTCAAATCACTCAACTACTGACGCTGATAAATAGTAAGAGAATACTACTTGGCAAGTGGTAATCATAATATGACATATAAATATGTATACATGTGAGAACTTTGTTCTCAAGCCACGTGCTGAGACGTCATACAATAAGGATTAACCAAATTATGCTAAAACAGCTATTCTCTGGGCTACATGCCCCAACGAGCGCTGAATTAAATAGCACAATTTGGCGTATTTTGACTAACACTGTTAGTACTAAAATACAGACTCAGATTGCAGAAACTACCGGGAAAGAAAAGAATGAATCTTTATTTCCAATGATAGGTTGCTACGCTGCTGCCACCTGTAGACCGGTTTCGAACTCTTTGGTTCTCGTCAGTACAGGGCAAGCATGACAAGCGAGCACACCTACCACTGGAAAATTGAAACACCCTATAGCCACAATATTGTTCTGCCTAGGCAGTACAATACAGGTGGCGCCATCCTCCAGCAGTTTCTAGCAATCTGATGTGAAAGATACCGTATGGTACTATAACACAATAAATAGTAAGAGAATACTACTTAGCAAGTGGTAATCATAATATGACATATAAATATGTATACATGTGAGAACTTTGTTCTCAAGCCACTTGCTGAGACCTTATACAATAAGGATTAACCAAATTATGCTAAAACAGCTATTCTCTGGGCTACATGCCCCAACGAGCGCTGAATTAAATAGCACAATTTGGCGTATTTTGACTAACACTGTTAGTACTAAAATACAGACTCAGATTGCTAGCGCTCGTTGGGGCATGTAGCCTAGAGAATAGCTGTTTTAGCCTAATTTGGTTAATCCTTATTGTATAAGGTCTCAGCAAGTGGCTTAAGAACAAAGTTCTCACATGTATACATATTTATATGTCATATACTGACGCTGATTCGTTTTACTGATAAATCGAATTTCTCAAGAAATGCAATAAGAAATTTTCACAACAACAATGTGTAGGTCGAAGAAAGTCCACATAAGGTACTTAGAGATCGTTTTCAACTTTTTAGAACAATCGCTACCTCAGTTTCTGGAGGATGTACCATTGACAACAAGAAATTCAATGTGGTTTATCCACGATGGCGCACCAACGCATTTTAGTGTGGTTGCTCGTTAGTTTTTAACAGTAGCATACGGAGATCACTGGATTGGCCGAGGTGAACCTAACTTATGTCTTGCTCGATCCCCGGACTTAAACCCCCGGGATTATTTCCTATAGGGCCACCTAAACTCATTAATTTATAATACTCTACGGGAGATGTGGAAGATTTAAGAAATCGGATAATTGCTGGGTGTAACTCAATGAGAAACGGCCCTGCATGGTGTTTTTGAAAAAGTTCGGCAGTCAATAAGGAGAAGATTGGACTTTTGGTAAAAAAAACATAATAGGCAATCGATTTTAATAGACAGAAGTGATATCGTCTGTTGGAGAAGAAATTACTTAAGAGGCATCCCAAAAGCCAAGAAGAAAACAAAAAAAATATTTCACCTAGACGAACCACGGCTAAATGAAGGCCACACTGTGATTAAATTTTGGCAGGATGAAAATATTAAAAGTTCAAGGCAAGCTTTTTTGGAAGGATTGTCCACAGGATTAAGACCGCCATCTGGGAAAGGACATCGGCGCATCAGAAACCAATATTGGAAGTTCCGAAGGCTTCGTTAAAGGTGGTCTACTGATGTTCCAATCTAAAAATACAGGAGACTATCACGAAGATATAAATGCCTATGTCTTTGAAGAATGGTTCGAGCAAATGTTGGATCTTACACCAAAAGATGCAATAAGTGTATTGGATAATGCACGTTATCAATCTAGGCTGACGGAAAAATTACCGACAAATGCGTGGCGTAAAAGTGAAATAATAGAATGGCTAAGTTTAGGACAAATAGAATTTCAATTAGATTCCTTAAAAAAAGAACTATTGGTACTACCCAATTTACATAAACATGCATTAAAAAAATATGTAGTCGATGAAATGACAAAGTTAAGAGGTATATCTGTGCTCAGGCTCCCTCCTTACCACTGCGAATTAAACCCGATCGAACTTAAATGGGCTCAAGCAAAGACAGATGTTGCCAGAAAAAAATCACGAATTATAAAATGGTGGATTAAAAGACTCTTTAATGAAGCTATTGGTAAAATCAGTGCGGAAAAGTAGAAAAAGTGTATCCATCTTGTGATAGAAGAAGCCAAAATGTGGCAGGTAGATATTGTTACGGTAAAATTCACATTTACCATACCACCTCTAAATCTCAATATAAATTTTAAATTCAGTAATACTATCGCCACCTGTTGATACAGGATTGAATTTCAACTAGGGTATCTGCAACCTGGCTACGGTAGATATGGCGGTACCGGTTTTATTTCTTTTTAATTAAGATGGCACTGGTCAACCAGGGTGATCTTATTTTTAGTCCGGGTCATGACTGTCTCCTTCTAATATTAAAAGTATTCATGTTTAGCATTTTTCGTCTCTTTTTTGGCACTGTTAAAATTTATACAGTTTATCGTGCCTTTAGTGGGTTTTATAACCACGTTTATATGTGCATAACCTGTTTTAATTTAATGAAATGTCTATCTAATGTGAAGATTGAGTCTTAATTATTTTTGATTAAGGAATTAATAATTTAAATGGATGTTTTACCCGCGAGCGAATCGAGCAAGGTGTAGACTTTTTTGTGGTGAGTGCGTGACCTATAAAGTGATCTCTGATTGGTTCAAGTGAGGTCGCAGGGATATGTAGAGGGGATTTTTCTTCAGCAGGAGGACGAAAAGATAATTTTTCTGGCAACTCTAGTGTTCAGGCTTTTGCACAGGCAAGTACTAAAATTCTTCTTTCTTAATTTTTTTATTTTTTTTTGAGTTTCATCATAGAACCCCGAGCTCAATTTTATTTAAAATTACCTTTTAATGTTACCCTAAAGATTGATTAATCATTTTACCTACTAATCTTGTCTTAAAGGGCATAAATTGTTTCTTTAAAGGCTTACCGGGTCGCCATTTTGTGCATAGGCACATGGGCACCCCTATCTTTGGTTCTGAATTTTAGAGGTTCATTACCTATTTCTTATTTTGAACAACTTAAAGAAAAACTTCACTGCCCTGGTTTTTATTTTTTTTATAGATTTTGGAAAGGAAACTAATTGCTCTGTAGAGAGTCGGCGTATGCCATCTTTGTAGTTTCTGCCCAATAATTCTAATTTAGAGAACCGAGCATAAGTTTTAAGTTGCCATTATACATTACGCTATCTTTGGTGATTGATCACTGGGTACTGAGTTTTTTTCTGATGTGTTAATATCTGAAGATTTGTCTCGGGGGTTCTATGATGAAATCTCACTGCATATCTCTTTAAATTTTCATTTATCTCTTGCTAATTTAGTACTTATTACCTGCCTTGCCTGTGCAGAAGTCTCCTAGAGCACAATTTACTATTGATTATTTTTACCTAAACCTGGTTCTGTGCAGTAGTTTATCCTAGAGCACTATTATATTTTTTTATAAAATTACTATTACCTACTTATCTTGTCTTAAAGGACATAAATTGTTTCTTTAAAGATTTACCTGGTCGCCATTTTGTGCATAGGCACATGGGCACCCCTATCTTGAATATTAGAGGTTCATTACCTATTTTTTTTATTTTATGCTTGTATAGCTACAATTTTTTTTTATAATATTACCATTGAATGTTTTTATCTAAACCTGGTTCTGTGCAGGGCTTTCTCCTAGAGCACAATTTCATTTTGTGTTTCTATAAATTGTATAGCTACTATCTGTTTTTATAAAATTACGATTAATTATTTTTATTTAAACCTGGTTCAGTCGAAATAGTTTGCACCAGAAAACTACCTTATTTTATGCTCTTATAGCTTTTATCTATTTTATAAAATTAGTATCATTGTCAAGTTATTGATCATTTTATTTAAACCTGGTTCTGTTGAAAAGGAGTATCACTGCAATTTCACAATTCAGTTTATTATTACATTAATTAATTAATTAAAATTAAAATATATTTCTTTTTTTTTTGGGGTTCTGTAAATATTCCTTTTCAAGCAGAGCAAGGGAATTTATAAGGTTTTATTTGGTGAGTCTTAACACCTGGTCTTTTCTCGGTACCCAACTTCGGAACTTCATTATTGGAGCCGGACAACGCAGCTGACGTGACGTCACGACAGGGGCCCAAAGTCTGTTGAGCTCTACTCTCCTATACCTGTAGAGAGTGATTCATCATAAAATAAATCAAAAACCTGTCAAAAATCTTTATTTAACTTTTGTTAATTTTTTTTTTATCTGATTGGATATCATCATTGAAACTATTATTTTATTTTTCCTTTGCAAAAATAATTGTTAATTCATTCAAACTACTTATCTTCATAGAAATACTTATGTAAATAGACTAATTGTTAAGTTGAACTGAATGTGTTTTTGTTTCATACTGGAAGGGACTGTTAAAATTTAAACTCGAACTTACCACGCCCTGCCTGAGCTAGCAAAGCAACAAAAGGTAAGAAATTGGCACTCAACGACTAAATAAATTTTCATTACAATTACAACAATAAATTTTGATTACAATTGGCGTCCCAACGTCATTAAATTAAATATTCATTACAATATAATAATCGAAGAAATGGTTGAACCGCTTATAATGAACGATGTTAATAAAATTTCATCTTCCGAATCGGACTATGACTAAGCCATAACGACAAAGTATTATTCGATTTTTGAAAATGCTTTGTTTGTAAGATTCTATATTATATCTTGTTTTTCTAATTATATTATGTAAAATAGTACCACCCATTGTTATTTATTAGTTAATTCAATTTTCTCAATGTTCTTATAAAATATGTTATAAAATATCTAATATAATATAATACAATTTTAGGAGAATAGGCATGTTTAAGATTTTTAATTTAAAAACTTCCCGAATACACGCTCCTGAATAAGAGATTATACCTGCTAACAATGGTAAATCCTCAAATATAACAATAGCTTGCTATTAATTTATTACTTCACGCCATTTAAAAGTAGACTATAGTCATGAGATCTGACTAGAACATAATGTAAATAAATATTATGCAAAGAGTGTAATTTGAGGTTTGACCAAAGACCCCATCGCTATAAAAACATTTCCATTTTTTTAAAGTGATCTTAACTACTACTACTATTATTTATACGACTATGTACACCATATTTTATCGACTTCCATAATGGTAATAATACAACTACTAATTTCAGTATTGAATATATAAAGGACCATCTTATTTTTTGGTCAAAATGAGCAGAACAACACTTTACATTAAAAATTCCCACACTAGATTTCTTTAAAACACATAGGCTAACGACACTCATTCCCATTTTTGGGGTACGCCTTCAGTATGATCACGCAGTTTTCGCTCTGGTTTGAGTCAGAAATGCAGGATTCAAAGTGTTCTGCGCGACTACCAGTGTCGTTATTTTGCGTTCTTGTTTGGCGCAAGAGTATCATAGATAAAGGTTTAAGAGTATGAAAGGTTTTAGGGAATTACTAAATTTAAATACGGTACCGTAAAACCCTATAACTTTGCCCACTGACATGATTTAATACATGGCGTGCTTGGTCAAAGCGACATGTTGCTACTTCACGTTGCATATAGTTTCAATGCTTTAAAGCAAGTGGCTGTAGCATCTAGAGGTAAGTGAGTATTGTGCATATTTCTCGAGTTTCTTGTAGCAAAAAGCTAGTGTTTCGTAAAAGGCCCGGTCTAGATATTTCGCCATTTTCAATGAAATATTATTAACATATCCTTAAAAGAATAATATAACGCTCTAAAGGATAACTATGAAGGTTATATTTTTACTTGCAATAAACAAAGTGTGTAATGTTATCACCAATATATGTGATGAATACGAAATAATCTTTTATTGTTTTAAAATTAAATTAATCCCTTTAGTTTTCATATCATCCATTGTTATATGTAAACCCTTTCTCAGATAATATGGGTCGAATTAGGAGAAACTTAGGGGTAAGGCCATATAAAAACTATCCGGAAGAAAACGCAGTAAAAGCCGTGGAGACGGCGTAAACTCAAGACGTGAGGAAGAAACTTTTGGGATACCAAGAAGAACGGTATTAAATAAGCAAAAAAAATTACATGAGCAAAAAGTAAGACATCCCACTGCACTTTCCGGAGTAGAAGAAAGACATCTCGTCGATGTGGTAATCGCTTGTGCAGAATATTGGGGCGTCTTTTACGCAAATGCAGTTGCGAATGGCGGTAAGGGATTATTTTAATAAAAGAGGTGTGGGTCATCCTATGTTTGACAATGATTTACCTGGAAAATCTTGGACAGAAAAATATGTGTCAAGGCACAAAGATCGATCAACAAATAGGAAGTGTCAAAAGTTAAAAAGCAATCGAGCTGAAATACCCGAAGATGATATGACCATATATTTTGATAACTTGAAACAAAGTTTGGATGGGGTAGATCCAGAATTTATATTAAATTACGACGAGACAAATTTAAGCGATAACCCGGGAACAGCAAAATGTGGTTCGTCAAGAGGAACCAAGTATCCAGAGAGATGTATGAGTTCAACAAAAACAGCAATTTCTATCATTGCTGCCACTGCTTGTGGTCAAACATTGCTATTTAATGTGGTGTACAAAATTGAACGACTCTATGAAATATGGATAAGTGGTGGACTGCCTGGAATAGTTTACAACCGCAGTCGTTCGGGGTAGTTTGGTTCTGTAACCTTTCAAGACTGGTTCATGAAAATTGTTCTCCCTTGGTTTTGTTCGACAAAACTCAACGTTTTAATTGGCGATAACTTCCACATAAATGTGGATGTTTTAACGGAATGTCAAAGGTGCAACATTATATTTGTGTTGCTGTCACCTAACACTAAGTAATTGACCCAGCTTTTGGATGTCAGCTACTTCAGACCACTTAAACAAACTTGGAGATCAATTCTCACTAAAATTAAAAAAACGCACCCCAGAATGTACTCTGCCGATAAAAATATTTTTCCTCAGTTATTAACTGATTAGAGAAATTTAATTCTTCTAAGAATATTCAGAGTGGATTTAGGGCGAATATATCCATTGAACCTCATGAAATATACAAGAGAAAGTCAAATGAGAGATACAAAGCAAAAGTTTACACTGATATTGATAGTGCGTTGCTAAGTTTCTTTAAAAGATCAGAGAAGTCCTATTAATAGGCAAACCATTCAAGGAGGAAGGAAGAAAATGCTGAATAATACGCCTGGGTGCTCAGTTAGTGCTAAGGATATCTTATCATCTACCGCACCCGAGACTAGAACTGATGAACTTCCAGGATCATCTGGCACAAATAAGGTGATAAAAACAAGATCTTTTGATGTTAGTGACAAAGCGTTTAGTCCCGATGAAGACAGCCAATACCTTAACGGTGAAACTGAAAACAGGACGGAAGAAGAAACAGCTAGTAAAACTTTTGGGTCTGATCGACTAAGACAAGGCCTTTATGTCGTAGTTGAATCTGCATCTAAAAAAATGTGGAAGCATCTCATTGGAAGATATAAACCATAATTTTACAGTGAAATTTTTGAGACAAAAAAATTACGGATTTGTTTTTTCCGCAATCGAAGACATATCCCTTGTTACTTTTTTTGATATTAAGGTGTCCTTACATTTTCTAATAGATTTATTTGTTGTAGTTGCTATACTTTGTGTTTTGATGATCTTATTTCCTAAAGATAGACTGTTTTATTTTCAATTGTATTGAATTTACTAGTTCTTAGTCTTAAAAAGAAATGTGTTTTTTTAGTTTTACTATAAAAAGACTGAGAAATGATGTTTTTTAAAAATAAATCCTGAGATTTTGCAAATTCGTTGTTTTTTTTTACATCTTTTGCTACATTTTAAAAACTTCATAAGGGGGAAATGTTGTCTTATTAAGCCTGTAAAATAGCATAAACATGTTTTTTTCTATAGTTGGGCAAAGTTGCCATTTTGCAAGACAACTTTGCCACTGCTGCTTTAATTATTTTTTCTCAGTTATCTTTAATATTTTAAAAATGGCTGATCAGATATAAATGACTGAAGGGGCGGCAGTCTCAATATATTTTTGGATTTTTGGTCAGCTAAAAAAGATATTCGACAAAAACCAAAAAAAAGTGGGCAAAGTTGTAGGGTTTTACTGTACTACACTCAAAATGTCTAAAGGCATTTAATAAAAATGTCATGAAATTCACATTGCCCTTCACCCAATTATCTTTCTTTTGATTTGCCTGTATTGTTAACACTATGGCCAGGAAGAAGCAAAGCTTGACCTGCCCTGTTATCCTAAGGTTGTTTCGTTTTAGTTAGCACCAATATGTGTATCTCTCTAACATGCATTTAACTTAACACGAAGAAACATGACAGATATACAGGGTGTTTCATTAAAATTGCGAGAAAAAATAGGGATGAGTTTCCTTGCTTAAAAATATGAAAAAAGTTCCTTCAAACATATGTCCGAAAATGCTTCGTTTTGGAGATACAGGGTGTTAAAGTTTTATTTTTGTTTTTTTCTAAATAATTTTTGAAATAATGTCGATATTAAAACTAAAATTGGCATCTTGGGGTTTTTGAAATGCGAATTTGATGTAGGTATGGCTCTCACGTGTAAAGGGCGCCACCTACATGTCTTTTTACTCTTTGAGGAGTCATACATTTTTTACTCGTGTTTGTATTACACATTTAAATAAAAAAATGGATTCCCCTATCATTTTTACATTAAAAAGACATACTTGGTAGAAGTCGCTACGAGCAACCGCTCTCGAGAAAAAGAATAATACAAAAATAAATGACATTATTTGAGATAATTGCAGAGTGGAAGTACCAAAGGCACTAAGTGCCAAAAACAAAATTTTGTAAAAATTTGCTTGAAATGGTTTTATGTGCCGGCGCCAATTTTTCTACAAACTTTCTAAGTGCCACGGGATTGTAAAGCTGTTAAATAAGTTTACTAGATGGCGCTCGGGACTATGTCCTTGCAGATTATATTTAGAAAGGTCATAAGTGCCAACTTCTTGGTTAAAAATATTTAATGTGCTGAGTTGTTCAAACTGACAGTAGAGTAGTGTCGTCTAGTACTTTTTGCGTTTATTGGACATATATTTGGTGTAAAAATATGGAAGTTGTTCAAGAAAAGGATAGAGGAAGGTTTATAGAACAGCAAACAGCAAAGGAAGAAAAAACGTGCGGGAAAGGCACATGCTAATAGAAAAAAGATTATTGTTGGTTCAAAAAATCCACCTAATCGAAAGGTAAGAATTTTCAGGTTATGAAGAGTGTTGTAGTTAGAAGCGTTATATAGGCTCATCCATTTAGTAGCTTTTTAGTAACGTAAATAGGACGTAGGTATTTTTACTAAGAAAAATAAAAGTATTTGTTTAACTCATATTTAAACAATGCATTCTTTCAGGTGCCGTGCAAGTGCTATTTCGACTGCAAAAAAATTACATATGAAAGAAGGCTGGAACTTTTCGAGAAATTTTATGCTGAAAACTATAAAACACAAGGGACTTACTTAATGGGGTCAATAAATTTGGTAAAAATTAAAAGACGTCGCCATGGAAATTATGAAAGTGCCGTGGATAGCAAAAGACAAACGTCCATATCATATACAGTTTCAGATCAGGATGGAAACTTTGTGCAAGTATGCAGAAAGACATTTATGCATATTTTTGATGTTACTCAAAAACGTTTAGTGGGTTTAATTAGCAAGAAAAAAAATGGGAGATATTACTTTTATTGATAAGCGGTCTAACAATAAACCCAGGAAATTTACAGAAAACGATCGTCAGCTGGTTCGTGAGCATATAAATTCTATCCCTAGAGATGTATCGCAGTACTCCCGTGCCGTCGGAAAAGCAATTTCTGAGCCCTGATCTAAATATTCACCGTCTTTATAAAGCTTTCTTGAAAAAGAATAAGGAATCATCTGTAAGCTACAAGTTTTATAGGGGCGTATTCAAAAAGGATTTTCCGAATTTAAGATTCCATCGCCCTAGAGTTGATACTTGCCACAATCGTGATAAGTTAAACTGTGAGGCAAAGCAGAATAATAGGGCCGGCATTAAGTCGAAAAATCAACTGAAAATGCATCATCGAAAAGTCGAGAAATGTTTAGAATATATGAGAAATGAAATTACTGGTTCACAACTTTCTGGTGTTGACAAATGTTGTATTTCGTTTGATTTACAACAAGTTCTATTTGTTCCAGCGTTGACTCATTCAGACATGTTTTATTTATCACAACTATCATGTTATAATCTGGGAATACATTTATCCGACACCAACCATGCATTTATGTGTATGTGGCATGAAGGTGTTAGTGGGCGTGGAGGTAACGAGGTTGCATCTATACTTCTTAAGATATTAAATTCTGGGATTACACAAAAAAAGCATTTGCTGCTATGGACCCGACAACTGTGCCGGGCAAAATAAGAACAGGATGGTAATATTTGCTTTGATGTTTCTTATTCTTCATCGAGTTTTTGACATAATTGGATACAATTTTCTTGTAAGTAGCCACAGTTTTATGTCTTTTGATAGGGACTTCGCCCATATCGAAAAAAGGAAGCGTGTTATGAAATCAATGGTACCCAATGATCTGCATAAAGTGATAACTTCCGCAAAATATGATCCTCCTTTTCAACTTATTGATATGTCAGTTAACGGATTCTGGAATATAAAAGAAGCAGCTGATACATTTCTAAATACCAAGAGTCTAAACATCAGTAAGGTGGTAAGAATAAAAGTTGTACAGTTCTGTTTGTAAAGGAAACCTTCTCTGATATTGAAGGATGGAAGCAAATAAATATCTTGAAGAAAGGCAAATCCATTGCAGATCTAAAATAAGCAGAAATAAAGCTTTTACCGCCTGTAAATAAGATATCCGTAAACAAAAAAAGTCTTAATCATCCATGATTCCTAAGCTGGAAAATCCCGATCATAAGAAATGATATAGAGAACTTCTTAACCCAAATGAAGAGAACTGTGGCAGTTCAACTCAATCGTAATTGGTACTTATAACCTTTTGATTATGTGGCACTTACAACTAATTTTTTGTTACTACTTATAACCTTTGAATGTTACACACTGTGGCACTTATGCCTTCTCAGGTTAGTTGTGTCATTTATATTTTCTAAGATATTTTTCCCACTTGTTAGGAATTGGCATAAAATATTTTTGAAGTAAAAAATTAAAAATTAACTTTGTAAAATTGTTTTTCTCAATTATGCTCAATGAATTGGGCACTTAGTGCCTTTGGTACTTCCACTCTTCAATTGTATTTGTCTCCTATATAAGCAAAGCCGAAATCAAAAAATTATCAAAAGGTACTTCGCACTGATAAAGATACCCGATTGGAGACAAAAGAATATTGCTTTTAAATTTTTTTCTCTTCTGACAAAGAAAGTTTCTTAGTCTTTATTCTAAATACTTTGCTCTTTACTGAAAATCATTGGTGCTTTTGAAATAAATTTTCAATTATTTTGGCTTTACACGCTTTTGATAGAATATCATTGACTTTTGTTTACAGTCGTGCTAAGTTGACTCTTTCTCAAAACCATAATAAGTCTGTTATCACAAGGTCTAAAGGCGACTTCCGCAGTGCAAAAGACCACTCGAAGTTAACCGAAATCGCCACACAATGCTGCCGAAGCTATCAATTTTTTGCGGATGTATGGTAATAATCTCCGATTTTACCGATTTTGCACTAAAACAAAAAATGTAGATACGATCCAGTTCACTGAATCCTAATCTTGTTGAAATTTATAACGATTCTAAAAGTTAAATTCAATTAAAATATAGCTACTGCAAATTAATAATATTTTGATCTTCCTTCTAAAAAAATGGGCAACAAAGCAATATGTTTTTCTAATATTAAAATTGAAACCAAAGTTTTAACACCGACCGTTAACCAAATATTTTTTTACATATTATCCCGGTTTTGCGCTGTAATCTACCGATTTGGTCTTTTGACGTTCAGCAACAGTGTCATCATAACGTCATATTCGTTTATTCACCTGCCGACTATTGCAAGCAGTAAAGACTAAGGTTAATTGCGAGAGCCATTGCACTTGTGCACTTGCAACTCAAAGCAACACCGAGTGCAGCTTTCGCCATTATTTTTATGCTGTGTAACATTAAGATTTAATTTAAACTGTGTAACAACTTAACCCCCCATAAGCAACCGTCTTTGCCAGCGCCTAGTTTCTCGCCGCACCGCTACTACGCTCTTCCAGCGCCACCGGTATTCCTACAGCAGTCCCCACCTCTGGCTCTTAGGATCAGCGCGCCAGCAGCCCCGCCAGACCCGTTAAAAGGCACCCCAGCGCTAGAGCCAGGACAGTTTGCTGCCGACTCTCAAACGCTCTTCTTGCTCTGCCTTGACTGCTTCCTTAGGGGACTATCATCATAGACAAGATAAGTCGAGAGAGCCTGAGTACCGAGTTCTTCTGACGAGGGACGCTTGAAGCTATTGTTCGCGACCTTGACATAACGACAGCTTAGTTAATAATTGTACATATTTTATATAGTAACGTAAAATAAAGGCTTTGGCAACCACTACACGTCTTATTTCATTAACACGAGAAGTCGTCGTGTTAAAGTGGCAGCCCAACGTGTGGCCGAAGCAAGTGTATCATAAAGTGCAATCGCGAAAAACTTATATACGCACCAGTGAGCAGCCCCCCGTATCGGTTGACGCCAACCCGACGAGACACCCTTACCAAGGAAGTGAATGCCTTGCTAGCAGAGAACGTAATAGAGGAGTGCGAAAGCGCATGGTCAGCACCCGTGGTACTTGTACCAAAGCGAGACGGAGGTATACGACTGTGCATCGACTATAGGAAGCTAAACGCCATCACGATCCCCGCGCCTGGACGACTTGCTCCATATAACAGGGGGTACCTCGTACATCGCCCATGGGAATGTACCGATTTAATAGCTTACCATTCAGATTGCGGAACGCACCGGCAACTTTCCAGAGGCTGATCGATCGAGTTAGACATGGACTAGGAGATATAAACCTCCTCGCCTACTTGGACGACCTGATCCTGCTATCAAGAACCTTCACGCGGCATATACATGACCTAGAGGCCGTCTTTCAGCAGTTCCGATTACGCGTAAACCGAAGCAAATGCCATTTCGGCTGTCAACAAGTGACTTACCTGGGACACCTCATAACCCCTCAAGGAATCCACACCAATCCCTCAAAAATCGAGGCCACCTTGAAAATACCACCACCACGTGATGTAAACACTTGATGTCATTTCTGCAAACATGCAGCTGGTATAGGAAGTTCATACCCAATTTCGCCCCAGACCGCTAATAAGGAGGAAGGCATGCCGGAAATGGAGCCACAACGAGGAACAAGCTTTTCAGACACTAAAAAGGTCACTGACTGAAGCACCCGTTCTGAGACAAGCCGATCATACGAAACCATTCACCCTACGAACCGACGCCAGCGCTTGCGCTTTGGGAGCTGTGTTACTCTAGGGGGAGGGACCGGAAGAACGACCTATCGAATACGCCAGCCGTCTTTTGGCCCGTCCGGAGCAGAATTACTCAACTACCGAACTGTAATATCTACCGAGTTGGTCTTTTGACGTTCAGCAACAGTGTCATCATAACGTCATATTCGTTTATTTACCTGCCGACTATTGCAAGCAGTAAAGACTAAGGTTAATTGCGAGAGCCATTGCACTTGTGCACTTGCAACTCAAAGCAACACCGAGTGCAGCTTTCGCCATTATTTTTATGCTGTGTAACATTAAGATTTAATTTAAACTGTGTAACAACTTAACCCCCCATAAGCAACCGTCTTTGCCAGCGCCTAGTTTCTCGCCGCACCGCTACTACGCTCTTCCAGCGCCACCGGTATTCCTACAGCAGTCCCCACCTCTGGCTCTTAGGATCAGCGCGCCAGCAGCCCCGCCAGACCCGTTAAAAGGCACCCCAGCGCTAGAGCTAGGACAGTTTGCCGCCGACTCTCAAACGCTCTTCTTGCTCTGCCTTGACTGCTTCCTTAGGGGACTATCATCATAGACAAGATAAGTCGAGAGAGCCTGAGTACCGAGTTCTTCTGACGAGGGACGCTTGAAGCTATTGTTCGCGACCTTGACATAACGACAGCTTAATTAATAATTGTACATATTTTATATAGTAACGTAAAATAAAGGCTTTGGCAACCACTACACGTCTTATTTCATTAACACGAGAAGTCGTCGTGTTAAAGTGGCAGCCCAACGTGTGGCCGAAGCAAGTGTATCATAAAGTGCAATCGCGAAAAACTTGTATATGATTATTTTTGTAATCGTTGTCAGTGCCGCAATCATAATTGGACTTATAGCAGTGTGCCGCTACCTGTGTGAAACCACATCAATAGACACGGACTACGACATACCACTGGACCTACCTGTATGAGTGAAACACGCAAACCAGTGGGGATAACAGAGTCTAATCATACCACGAACAAGGAGTAAAGCCCGTATTATGGCGTTATCAACCGACGATCTGGAAGCCATCCTAAACAGAATGCAACCAGTGGCTCCAGTAAAGCATTTCACACAATGTACCGCACGCTTCGCTAGAACACGGACCATGGAAGCAGTAGATGATTTCATCACGAGTGCCGACTTCTTCAAGCAGAGCGAAGGGATAACCGATGTAAACGCTCTAGCAGGTCTAACGTTACTCCTAGAAGGTCCAGCTCACACCTGGTGGTCAGGAGTCAAATCCGCAGATAAAACCTGAAAAGATGCAAAGCAAATGATCCGAGAGGAATTTTCACACACACCTCCAGCCTACCAGATCTATCTGGATGTGTTTAAGGCACCGCAGGATGGCAACACGCCAACTGTAACGTTTATTGCGACCAAACGTGCGTTACTGGCTTAACTTCCGAAACCTCTACAAGAGGGCGTCCAGATAGACATGCTCTACAGCCTATTACACCGCACAAGCAGGGACCGCGTCAGCCGCGATCCAGTCACAACATTGGCACAGCTTTTAGCAAAAGCTCGAGTCATAGAAACACATGGTCCACTGTTGTCTACAGCACGGTATGATAAATTTTCTGTACTCTATCCACAGCGTAGTTAATATCAATCGATGATGACGAATGGGGAGAAGTAGCACACAAGATGCATCTTAATGCAGCTTAGGCGAAATTTCCTATTTGCAATCATAGTTTATATATTTTTATTTATTTTTTCTCATAAAATATATAAGAAATAAATTAATTATTTCGTTACTAAATAGTTGTAATATCCTATGACTAAACTTATTTTGTAAAAAATTATTTTATGTAATATATTTGATTTGATTTGATTTGATAGAAACAACCACGCCCAAAGGGAAAGAAAACACCTCCAGAGACCCCTCACCGGCGAAGAAACCACGATCTCGTTGCGCCTACTGCCGCGCACCCGGACACGATGCAACCATCTGTCGCAAGCGAATGGCGAGTCTAAAGCCAGAGAAAGCACATCTGATATCCCAGGACACCAACACCCTACGAAGCTATGGATGCCAGAAGCCAGGTGTCATACGCAGGAACTGCCCCAACTGCAGCTCCAAGCCCAGTAAACCGTTCCCGGAAGCCGGATTTTCCGCCGTTAATGCCCAGCCGAGAACCAGACCCGCTGTCAGTATTTCCATCGCCAGCATCCCAGGCACTGCCTACTGGGATACAGCAATACGCGAACCAGTATTGCCAGCCCTGAACTGCACCAAGTACTGATAAGAAGAGGCTACGTTTTCTGTCGCCGGAAAAATGTGACCTTCGCCGATGGTCACCGCCAGCTACGAGACGTACAAGTGACAACTGTACCAGTGATCTTGCAAGGACAAACAGTAGGAGCCACATTTGTCATTCTACCCGACACTCCAGACGCCAAGACCTTTCTAGGAATCGATTTCATCGAGGACGCAGGCCTGATACTGGACTTCTACCGCAAGTTATTGTTCTTCGCAGAAGCACCGACGCAAAAGTATGCTTTCATCTCCAAGGACTCACCCTAGGGGTCTGTTACCGTACCGACCAAACCCGATAAGAACTTCCTCCAGCTCCGCGAAGAGATAGCAGCTTTCCACCATGTGCCTGAACGGGTCTCACCGATGAAGGACACCTCGGCCAGACCAATGGACTGCGACTACATCTCAGACATAATCGACGGATATGGACCCGATTTAGCACCGAGAAGTCCCCAACGTAAACCGGAAAGAGAATCCAGCGGATCGCCACCGTTAGAACAAGTAAACCCCTTTTCCCGACAAGACTACATAGTACATAATGCAAGATGCTCTGAATCAAGTGGCAGAAATGTGGGACGGAATGGACGAGATCTTATCCGACTTCCCAGACGTGATCTTCACCACCGTGAATGTACAACTACGACAAGGCCCGACCTCCAGCATCAAGTGCCACAGCCTAAACGATGAATACCAGGTCCTGCCACCTGGGCATAACCTGCCCCAGGTCGGCAGCGGAGAAGCCGAGCGTGGCAAGAAGCGAAATACCCAAAAATATGGCTTGGCAACGTGAAATTCCGCCAGCCCTGACGGCAGAAGGCGAAGATGCTCTCTACTACCGAGGCCGCCCCTAAGCCGCTGCTTGGGTGCGGTTTCAAACTGCCCTACACAATATGCCGCCCCTGAGAAAACGACTGTAAGCTAGCCGAGGTACTAAGAACTTCCAGGGATAGGCCCCTCGAAGGAGGAAGCGAAGGCATCATTGTGCCAGGACAGTGCGTGACCTATAAAGTGATCTCTGATTGGTTCAAGTGAGGTCGCAGGGATATGTAGACGGGATTTTTCTTCAGCAGGAGGACGAAAAGGTAATTTTTCTGGGGACTCTAGTGTTCAGGCTTTTGCACAGGCAAGTACTAAAATTCTTCTTTCTTAATTTTTTTATTTTTTTTTGAGTTTCATCATAGAACCCCGAGCTCAGTTGTTTTATTTATTTTAAAATTATCTTTTAATGTTACCCTAAAGATTGATTAATCATTTACCTACTTATCTTGTCTTAAAGGACATAAATTGTTTCTTTAAAGGCTTAAATTGCTCTCTAGAGAGTCGGCGTATGCCATCTTTGTAGTTTCTGCCCAATAATTCTAATTTAGAGAACCGAGCATAAGTTTTAAGTTGCCATTATACATTACGCTATCTTTGGTGATTGATCACTGGGTACTGAGTTTTTTTTTGATGTGTTAATATCTGAAGATTTGTCTCGGGGGTTCTATGATGAAATCTCACTGCATATCTCTTTAAATTTTCATTTATCTCTTGCTAATTTAGTACTTATTACCTGCCTTGCCTGTGCAGAAGTCTCCTAGAGCACAATTTACTATTGATTATTTTTACCTAAACCTGGTTCTGTGCAGTAGTTTATCCTAGAGCACTATTATATTTTTTTTTATAAAATTACTATTACCTACTTATCTTGTCTTAAAGCACATAAATTGTTTCTTTAAATATTTACCTGGTCGCCATTTTGTGCATAGGCACATGGGCACCCCTATCTTGAATATTAGAGGTTCATTACCTATTTTTTTTATTTTATGCTTGTATAGCTACAATTTTTTTTTATAATATTACCATTGAATATTTTTATCTAAACCTGGTTCTGTGCAGGGCTTTCTCCTAGAGCACAATTTCATTTTGTGTTTCTATAAATTGTATAGCTACTATCTGTTTTTATAAAATTACGATTAATTATTTTTATTTAAACCTGGTTCTGTCGAAATAGTTTGCACCAGAAAACTACCTTATTTTATGCTCTTATAGCTTTTATCTATTTTATAAAATTACTATCATTGTCAAGTTATTGATCATTTTATTTAAACCTAGTTCTGTTGGAAAGGAGTATCACTGCAATTTCACAATTCAGTTTATTATTACATTAATTAATTAATTAAAATTCAAATATATTCCTTTTTCTTTTTTGTTCTGTAAATATTCCTTTTCAAGCAGAGCAAGGGAATTTATAAGGTTTTATTTGGTGAGTCTTAACACCTGGTCTTTTCTCGGTACCCAACTTCGGAACTTCATTATTGGAGCCGGACAACGCAGCTGACGTGACGTCACGACAGGGGCCCAAAATCTGTTGAGCTCTACTCTCCTATACCTGTAGAGAGTCGATTCCTAAGCTTCACCCGAAGCTCTGACATAAACTGGTTATATCTCTACAGGGATCCGAAAACCACTATTGAAGAAAAAGGGGTAAAGGTAACTGACGCCTTGTGTGTGATTCACCATAAAATAAATCAAAAACCTGTCAAAAATCTTTATTTAACTTTTGTTAATTTTTTTTTTATCTGATTGGATATATCATCATTAAAACTATTATTTTATTTTTCCTTTGCAAAAATAATTGTTAATTCATTCAAACTACTTATCTTTAAAATTTTCCTTTTGTCAAAAATCTTTGTCATACAAATACTTATGTAAATAGACTAATTGTTAAGTTGAACTGAATGTGTTTTTATTTCATACTGGAAGGGACTGTTAAAATTTAAACTCGAACTTACCACGCCCTGCCTGAGCTAGCAAAGCAACAAAAGGTAAGAAATTGGCACTCAACGACTAAATAAATTTTCATTACAATTACAACAATAAATTTTCATTACAACTTTTCTGGTTTGAGAGCCAAATTTTGATTACAATTGGCGTCCCAACGTCCATTAAATTAAATATTCATTACAATTGGCGCCCAACGTGGGCTGGTCTTATGGGTCAATATCGTGACATAAATTTTCCATTCCAGATGATTTCTGCTGATCTTTTAGGTCCGTATCCCCTAACTGGAAGAGGTTCCCAGTACCTATTAGTTGTTGTAGATTGGTTCACAAAATTTACTCTTGTTCATCCAATTTCTAGAGCTACGACTAAAGCTATCACTAAATTTATTGAAAATCAAGTTTTCTTAATATTTGGTGTTTGTCAAATATTTTGTTGTGACAATGGTAGTCAGTTTATTAGTGCTGATTTTAAAAAACTTATGAAGAAGTATAATGTTCAGAAAATTTTCTATAATGCTAAATTTCACCCTCAAATTAATCACACTGAAAGGGTAAATCGAAGTATTGTCAC
The DNA here is from genome assembly GCA_963920685.1 of Polydrusus tereticollis. Lineage (NCBI taxonomy): Eukaryota > Metazoa > Arthropoda > Insecta > Coleoptera > Curculionidae > Polydrusus > Polydrusus tereticollis. The sequence goes on from OY987326.1 coordinate 121,173,793, forward strand.
AGCCATACGAGAATATATTCATGAAAATCATAAAAATTGGGATCAAAATATCTTTCAGATTGCCCAAGCTATTTGTTTGTCTCGTCATGACGTTACTGAATTTTCACCTTCATTTCTAAATTTTGGTAGAGCCATTCCAGTTGATGGAAGTTTTTATGGCCTTATTTCTGATAATGCAAATAACAAAATAGAAATTTCTTCCAAAGTTCATAATCCACAAACTATTCAAGAACTCCCACAAATCTATGAGGATGTACGAAAAAAACTTTATAAATCATATTTAAAAAGTAAAGAACGTTATGACTTACGTAAAAGAGACGTAGAATATCATGTGGGTGATTATGTTTGGAAAAAGAACTATGTATTGTCTAATGCTGGAAACAATTTCTGTGCGAAATTGGCTCCTAAATTTATACCTTGTGTAATCAATAAAAAACATTCAAAGCTTGTTTATAGTTTAAAGGATAGGCAGGGTAATGACCTTGGTAATTGGCATATTTCTGACATTAAACCTGACGTAACTAATGATTTGGATTCTGACGATCAATCAGAACCTGAATCTGAGGTATCATGCTGATGCTTGTTTTTTTTTCATACTGTTTTTTATTTTGGTGGTATCGTTATCTTGCACCCTACACCCCTTTGTAGTTAACGATGCTATGGGTTAGTGGTGGGCTCTCTCTCTCATTCTTTATCTATCATCTTTTCGTCTCTCAATTTTTGCTGATGTATTAATTATCTCTTTTTTTTTACGTTATCACTGATTTAATATACCTTTTTCATTTAACTCAATATTTTAAATTTTTTTTGAATATTAATGTTTTAATTTACTTGTGATTTCATCACAATACTATGATCAGAGAGACAGATGATTTTAGAATATTCCGTGTAACTCTAAACTCCGGAATATTTTTCACACAACATCAGTGACATTTGCAAAGTTAGGCAGTTGAATTTATTTCCCCTAATTTATGCAATATCTCGTTTCTTCTAGCCAAAATCGAGGAATTGTCTTTTGCTGACTTGATTTTGAGCGCTAATACTATTTGGTTAGTGAGTACATCTTAGTTTGTGTTAGACTTAGGAGTGCATTTCTTTGGAAATGATCTAACAAATTTAAGAATGTAGTAACTATAGAAGCGACGTTGAAATATCTTTCTTCCTCTTAAATCTCATTAAATTTCTGTTTAATGAACCCCTTATTTGTAATAGGCTTTTGATCCGCACAATTTATTGTGACCTATTAAAATAAGTCTATCTCTTTCTTATTTACCTGTTCCTTCAATAAGACCTTTATTTGTAATAGGCTTTTGATGCGCACAATTTTATTGTGACTTATTACAATAATATAAAGGTATATATTATTGCTTCATCTTTTAGACGTCTGGATTTACCGATTTTGTCCTAGCTCGAGTTCAACCAGAACTTGTTTTTACCGATTGTGTCTTATTTATTTGCAGCCTTCTCTTTGTTATATACAGGCCGGAGGCGATGACGCTTCTCGGAACACCCTATTTAGTTCTTCATTAAAAGGCTGTGGTGCATTTAGATGTTTCAAACACTGATGTATCTTTTAGTTTTGTGTGTACTAGAATACACTTTATTTCGACCAGTGTAACATTTGGGTTACAATGATTTATCTTATCTTTTCTATTTTTTCTAATGGTTAATTTTAGTTTTCTACCTTCCGGGTGCTGTTGTGTGGACGGTTTGCATGGGTTCTCTTGGTAGTATGAGGTAGGGCTTTGAATTTGCTTGTATGAGGTTAGTACACGAGATTCGCCAAGTCACATTTGGTGTAATGCAATGCTAACCTATGTCCGTTTTCCATCATAGTTTTGTTTTATGCATTTTTATTAAGGATCTTTATTTCATGCAAGCGATTCGGGGTGGCATTCATCTGCTATTGGGAGTGTCCTGGTGTCCTAGGTTTACGTATTGCGGAGCAGTTTCTGGGGTTGGGCAACTATTATTAATTATTTTGTACATTTTGAATGTACATGGCGCCCAATATTTGTAACTTATCGTAAACTATTGCCTGTTTGTTTTCCTGCCTCTATAAAATTATTGCCTCGACAAAATTGTCTATATCTCTGAATCACACTGGAGTGCTTTGTTTGCTTCGTTTTGCGGTGAAACATCATTTAAAAAAAAAAAAAATAAACAAGTAAACTTATTTTTTTTTTGCCGACTATTGGGGGTGTGTTACGGTAAAATTCACATTTACCATACCACCTCTAAATCTCAATATAAATTTTAAATTCAGTAATACTATCGCCACCTGTTGATACAGGATTGAATTTCAACTAGAGTATCTGCAACCTGGCTACGGTAGATATGGCGGTACCGGTTTTATTTCTTTTTAATTAAGATGGCACTGGTCAACCAGGGTGATCTTATTTTTAGTCCGGGTCATGACTGTCTCTTTCTAACATTAAAAGTATTCATGTTTAGCATTTTTCGTCTCTTTTTTGGCACTGTTAAAATTTATACAGTTTATCGTGCCTTTAGTGGGTTTTATAACCACGTTTATATGTACATAACCTGTTTTAATTTAATGAAATGTCTATCTAATGTGAAGATTGAGTCTTGATTATTTTTGATTAATGAATTAATAATTTAACTGGATGTTTTACCCGCGAGCGAATCGAGCAGGGTGTGGACTTTTTGTGTTGAGTGCGTGACCTATAAAGTGATCTCTGATTGGTTCAAGTGAGGTCGCAGGGATATGTAGAGGGGATTTTTCTTCAGCAGGAGGACGAAAAGGTAATTTTTCTGGGGACTCTAGTGTTCAGGCTTTTGCACAGGCAAGTACTAAAATTCTTCTTTCTTAATTTTTTTATTTTTTTTTGAGTTTCATCATAGAACCCCGAGCTCAGTTGTTTTATTTATTTTAAAATTATCTTTTAATGTTACCCTAAAGATTGATTAATCATTTACCTACTTATCTTGTCTTAAAGGACATAAATTGTTTCTTTAAAGGCTTACCTGGTCGCCATTTTGTGCATAGGCACATGGGCACCCCTATCTTCGGTTTTGAATTTTAGAGGTTCATTACCTATTTCTTATTTTGGACAACTTAAAGAAAAACTTCACTGCCCTGGTTTTTATCTTTTTTTATAGATTTTGGAAAATAAACTAATTGCTCTCTAGAGAGTCGGCGTATGCCATCTTTGTAGTTTCTGCCCAATAATTCTAATTTAGAGAACCGAGCATAAGTTTTAAGTTGCCATTATACATTACGCTATCTTTGGTGATTGATCACTGGGTACTGAGTTTTTTCTGATGTGTTAATATCTGAAGATTTGTCTCGGGGGTTCTATGATGAAATCTCACTGCATATCTCTTTAAATTTTCATTTATCTCTTGCTAATTTAGTACTTATTACCTGCCTTGCCTGTGCAGAAGTCTCCTAGAGCACAATTTACTATTGATTATTTTTACCTAAACCTGGATCTGTGCAGTAGTTTATCCTAGAGCACTATTATATTTTTTTTTATAAAATTACTATTACCTACTTATCTTGTCTTAAAGCACATAAATTGTTTCTTTAAAGATTTACCTGGTCGCCATTTTGTGCATAGGCACATGGGCACCCCTATCTTGAATATTAGAGGTTCATTACCTATTTTTTTATTTTATGCTTGTATAGCTACAATTTTTTTTTATAATATTACCATTGAATATTTTTATCTAAACCTGGTTCTGTGCAGGGCTTTCTCCTAGAGCACAATTTCATTTTGTGTTTCTATAAATTGTATAGCTACTATCTGTTTTTATAAAATTACGATTAATTATTTTTATTTAAACCTGGTTCTGTCGAAATAGTTTGCACCAGAAAACTACCTTATTTTATGCTCTTATAGCTTTTATCTATTTTATAAAATTACTATCATTGTCAAGTTATTGATCATTTTATTTAAACCTAGTTCTGTTGAAAAGAAGTATCACTGCAATTTCACAATTCAGTTTATTATTACATTAATTAATTAATTAAAATTCAAATATATTCCTTTTTCTTTTTTGTTCTGTAAATATTCCTTTTCAAGCAGAGCAAGGGAATTTATAAGGTTTTATTTGGTGAGTCTTAACACCTGGTCTTTTCTCGGTACCCAACTTCGGAACTTCATTATTGGAGCCGGACAACGCAGCTGACGTGACGTCACGACAGGGGCCCAAAGTCTGTTGAGCTCTACTCTCCTATACCTGTAGAGAGTCGATTCCTAAGCTTCACCCGAAGCTCTGACATAAACTGGTTATATCTCTACAGGGAACTCTACGAAAACCACTATTGAAGAAAAAGGGGTAAAGGTAACTGACGCCTTGTGTGTGATTCACCATAAAATAAATCAAAAACCTGTCAAAAATCTTTATTTAACTTTTGTTAATTTTTTTTTATCTGATTGGATATATCATCATTGAAACTATTATTTTATTTTTCCTTTGCAAAAATAATTGTTAATTCATTCAAACTACTTATCTTTAAAATTTTCCTTTTGTCAAAAATCTTTGTCATACAAATACTTATGTAAATAGACTAATTGTTAAGTTGAACTGAATGTGTTTTTATTTCATACTGGAAGGGACTGTTAAAATTTAAACTCGAACTTACCACGCCCTGCCTGAGCTAGCAAAGCAACAAAAGGTAAGAAATTGGCACTCAACGACTAAATAAATTTTCATTACAATTACAACAATAAATTTTCATTACAACTTTTCTGGTTTGAGAGCCAAATTTTGATTACAATTGGCGTCCCAACGTCCATTAAATTAAATATTCATTACAGCGTTTGAGCCATTAAGCTAGAAATAGTTTAATGTAAGCACTTATACTGTAGATTTTTTAGTGTGGGGTTCTATTTATCCCTTTAAGAGTTCATCACGGTAACCCCTGATCGTCACCCAACCGACCATACAGCAATGTAAATTAAATAGGGTTTCTTGCGCTCAGCTGTTTACGAATTTCGAGAAAACTGGTAAATTATTTAGCTTTGGTTAAAAGGATATTAAAAGGCAACTCTATTTGCTAGATTTATCATGTTGCAGATTTTTTATTAAAGCCTTATGTGGAAAAAAGTATGCTTAAAAATGCAATTCCAACACCGATAAATGTATTACTGCACATATTTCGAAAACGAAAGCCAAGTAGAAAAATCTGCAACATGGTTAATTTCGCAAATACAGTTGCCTTTTGATATCCTTTTAACCAAAGCTAAATAATTTACCACTTTTTTCGAAATTCGTTGACAGCTGAGCGCAAGAAACCCCATTTAATTTACATTGCTGTATGGTCGGTTGCGTGTCGGTCAGGAGTTACCGTGATGGACTTTTAAAATGTAATATTAGACAAGACGGACGCCGAACGCCGGCACATGTTTTTAGTTCGCTAATCCGTAACCTTTTTAAAGTGGGAATAAGCAAGCAGTATAATATCTAATTCAACAAAATCAAAATCAAGTGTGGTACCCATTTAGGCGTTTTTTTGTGCTGACGGTGGCGTGCCTTCTCTTTCATCATGAAGTCGCTACAGCCGCATGGCAAAACCCTTTCTTTTGCGCCAATGTCACCAGTATTTTAAAGTAAAAATTTATTTATTAAGCTGAAAGCCATTAACAATTTTAAAACTAATACTTTTCTTTTCATTCCAAGTCAAGTCTGCTGTTTTTGAACAACAACCCTTTGGTTGTTTACTTTATATTTTTTATATTTCCTAATTTCCTAATATAATTAAAATATTAGGCAATCCAACGATGTGTCAAATTACGATTTGCCTGCCACGGCCATATTGAATTCATTCCACAGAACTCAAAAACATTTAACGAACAATTCAATATGGCCGTTGAAGGCAAATATGTGGCAAATATACACGGATTCAATGCTTAGTTTACAGTCGAGTCCTGTACTGTGTGTAGATATATACTTGCCATTGTTAACATCTCCAATAACATCATCAACTTTAAGTGTCAGTAAATATAAATATATCACCTGCTAAATGCAAAAATAGGATTCCCCACGCGAACTAAAACAAAACACATCGATCAGCCAGAGCAGTGCGAAAAAATAGAACCAACACGATACAACCTAGACAGCCTAGAACACGAAAGCACCAGAAATCTTTACGCAAAAAGACTCGACGAAAAACTAAGAGAGGCGCCTTTCGAAAACAACAATGACCATTATAACCATATATAAAACTGCTTAAAAGACGCTGCAAACGAGGCATTGGGTGTATATGAGAGAAAAACACAGGGGAAACCCTATTGGTGGGATGAGGACATCGAAAGAGACATTAAAGAAAAAAGAGAAATTAACCAAAGATTCTTAACAACAAAGAAACAAGAAGACAAATTGCTATTTAAAGAAGCCCAAGCAAAAGTCAGGAGAAAGATCACACAAAAGAAAAACGAATCTTGGGAAAGAAGATGTACAACAATCCAAACATACCTCGGAGGAAGGAGAAGCACAGAAGGCTGGAAAATATTGAAGTCACTACGTCAAGAAAGAAAGACAGATATAATATCCCCTATTTCATTACAAAAAAGGGACAGATACTTCAGTGAACTACTACAAGAAGACCGAGACAAATTTAAGGAACCCGAGCGGAATGGAAATAACATACATGTTTCAGCCTCACCCATCAGAATATCGATAAAAGAAGTTAAAGACGCATGCAAAGGCTTAAAAAACAAAAAGGCCCCCGGACCAGGTAACATACCAGCTGAATTATTAAAGTTTGGAACACCAACACTATACAAACACTTAGCAAAGTTATTCCAAAAATGCATTATCACTGGGGAGATTCCAGAAGAATGGAAAGAATCATATCTTACCCCAATACATAAAAAGGGTAGTAAAGATGAATGTGGCAATTACAGGGGCATTGCAGTTGCAGGGTCGATAAGTAGACTATACGGCAAAGTACTTAAAGCCAGAATAGAACAAGAATTTGCCGCCAATGAAGCCGAAGAACAAGCTGGATTCCGGGCAGGAAGATCTACAGTGGATCACCTTTTCTGTGTAACACAAATTCTAGAAAAAATGTCAGCTTTTAACAAAGAAGTCCACCTATTATTCGTAGACCTAAAAAAAGCTTACGACAGCGTTCCAATGGTTAAATTATGGGAAGCCCTGGAGACAACAAACATCAATATAACTATAATCAACGCCATCAGGGAAATCTACAAAAACTCTCATATAAAAATAAAAGTTGGAAACACACTCTCCAACGGTTTCTTTACAAACAAGGGCTTAAAGCAGGGATGTTGTCTGTCTCTTACACTATTCAAAATATTCTTAGAAAAAGCGCTACTATAATGGAAACGCAAATGTAGCAATATGGGTATCCCGCTTAACGATAACACCATCTATACCTTAAGCTTCGCAGACGATCAAGTGGTAATGGCACAAGACATGGACGATCTTGAATACATGACCAGAAAGCTAGTGGAAGAATATGACAAATGGGGACTACAGGTTAATATATCTAAAACCGAATACATGTGCGTCGGAAGACCCCAACAAAACCTACCACTGGAAAATGGCCAAACTATTAAGGGTTGCGAAAAATACAAATATCTGGGAGTGAAGATGTCAAATAGTGGAACGCTAGATGAAGCTATTAAGGAGAGAAATACCCAAGGAAGAAAAGCAATATCTATGCTAAACAGTGTTCTATGGGACAACCATATCTCTAAAACTAACAAACACCGAATATACAGCACAATTGTGAAAAGCATCATCTCCTATGGAAGCGAAGTATGGCAGCTAAAGGACAGAACCATGCGTACCCTCGAAGCGACAGAAATGGATTTCCGGAGGCGTGCCGCAGGTAAATCTACAGCGGAAAGAATAACTAACAACAGAATTCGAGAAATCATGGGTATAAATAGGACAATTGTTGACGACATAAGAACACAACAGCTAGAATGGTATGGCCACGTACAAAGAATGCCTCGCGAGAGACTGCCAAAACAGATCCTAGACTGGAAGCCAGCAGGAAGACGAAAAAGGGGAAGACCAAGAAAAAGCTGGAGAGAGGGAATAGACAAGGAGATAAGCGACCGGGGACTGGAAGAAGATCTCTGGTTGGATAGAGATCAATGGCGACTGGGCATCGGAAGACGTCGAAGAACGTTCTAAAACCGACATATATAATATATAAATATAAATAACAGAAAAAAAAAACACATATTGAACAACAACAACTTAATAAAACACACAGAACCAAAATCGCTGTTTATAAACTGACACTGACGTTCACACAAAAGTAAAGGTTACTTTTTCTGACGTTTGCCGTCGACGGCCATATTGGAAGCACTTTGTGACTCCAATATGACCGTGGCAGGCAAACATAACCTGGTTTGGATTGCCTAATACCATAGTAATGGTGGGGTTATAATGTAGGGATTAGTAATGTAGCGTTTATAAAACGTAGAAAACGAATAAAAGATAGTTTATTTGACAGCTCGGCCTTTAATTCTAGCTGGTCGCCCTGAATCTTTGTCAAAAACCCAAAGGCGTCAATAATTATTGTATTCTGAACTCAGATCTTTTCACAGATTGCCAGCGAGCAGTTGGGGACCTAACCAAAGGCGAACCACAGCTTATAGAATAAATTCCGTAATCTATGAGAGGAACTGAACAAAACTAGGCAAAACTAAGCCACATTCTATTTTTTTAGAACAAAATATACAGGGTACGTGCTATTTAATAAGTGTCCGATATTTTATAGGACAATTCCTCAGTTCGTAAGGTAAAAAGTTCATATAAGCATGGGTCCGCAAGTCCTTCATTTTTAAGATACAGGGTGTTATTTATTTATTTAAATTTTTGTTTTTCGTAAATAACTTTTGAAATAATGTCTATATTTGAACAAGCTTATACGTGCTTGTATTAAATTTTTAAGCAAAAAAAAATGGATTCTTCATCATTTTGACATGAAAAAGGCATACTTGGTGGAAGTCTCTGCGAGCAATCGTTCTCGAGAAAAAGAATAATAAAGAAATAAGTGGCATTTATTTGCATATCGCTATGCCCATATCAGAGTTTAATAAAATAGCATTTATTTCCTAAACAAAGCTGAAATAAAAAAATTATGAAAATGCACTTTGCATTAGCCAATAAAGTGCCTACATAACAGTGTTATCAGAAGAGAAAACGGCAGTGGCGTACATATTTTTTGTTCCTGTTAAACATTTTATCCAGTGTTAGCCTTTTGTCATGGGCACCAGGTTGTCACCCTCTGCTGACGGTAGCTCTTTATGTGGAAGCACTGTCATGGTCCGTTATACTTACACCTTCCTTTCGTCGTTGGCTTGCCTTGGGCGCCACCTGGTTTGCCAGAAGTCCAAACCAGGGAAAATATACCGAATGTCAGTAGGTACCTACTTATTAAAATAAATCTATGCAATAAATAAAACCAAAATTTCCCACACAAACAATAAAGTTTTGATTAAATAAGCGGGAATACTTGTTAACAAAAGGGTTTAGGGTTTATTTTAGTTTTATATCATTTGTAAAATATTCTAATTTCATATTGACCTGTATTATTTAAATTATGTAAGTATTGTCATGAGGTACTTTTTTGCTACACGCACGGCACTGTCTCTGCAAAATGAGAGAGAGCCCATGGCAGGGCGGAAGTGGGGTGCAGCGGCCGTCCGTGTTGGCCGGCTATGAAACGGAGTCGGGAGAACTTAGCGTTTTAACGTCAAAAACGTCGGAAGCCTGAGAGCAGCCAGCGAAGTAGCCCCCAAATAAAGCTGACGCGACGCATCGAGGCACTTCATCCCGTGACAACAAGGGAACTATAAGGTATGGGTTAACCCATTAGTTTAATTGTTTTTAGTGTTTTATCATAAATAACAAGCTGCAATAATTATCATGACTATCTTTTAATCAAGCCCCCGGTGCCCCTCGTGACAGTATGATCAAAAAGGAAAACAGCCTTTCCGGGCGCAAGGATTTAAATTAAGAATTGGATATAGCCTCAGGGAAGATTCTAGAATCTTGTATATACAATATTTTAATAGTGTATTGTTAAAAAGTGTTACCCCTTGCCAAGTTTTCCTTACATCAAAAAGTTATAAAAAGGTATTAAAATTGAGATGGCTAAATGTGAAAACTATGATGAATGACATAAGTTAAACAAATATAATAAAAATATTACATCCAGATAGCTTTATACCACTAGTCTGCAGCTGTATCAATTCATCAGGATGGCCCCATGTGGTTTTACCCTGGGCTACTCCTGGTAGATCAGGTGGAATTCAATGTCGTCTTAAGAACCCACATGGTAGCTCGTTAAAGTCTCTACTTAGAGCACATGAGGTAGGTGGTTTCATAACCTTACAACCCCGTGAACGGCAAAACCAAAACAACAAAATGGCTAAACCAATCCACCAACAAAACCCCTAAAAATAATTAAAAAGAGAATTACCTACTGAATTCCAACAAGAACAACAACCCACAAAAAGGAATAAAAGGAGCTTACCTCTAAAAGGGGGTGAGACCTCATGGTCTTTTGACAAAAAAATGGCCTAACAGCAATTGGCTTGACCTTCTCGTCCGAAGGATTTTAAGAAAGTAAAATTAAATACCCCGAGAACTCCGAAGAAACCTCCATCGCCTCAACAACCAGCTGACTGAAGTGTTGCCAACTTAACCTAACTAAAAAAAAAAGGAAGAGAACAAAAGACACTCCAAAAAATTAAAACGATACGAGAGTCTGTTATCAGAACATAAATAAAATAACGAAAATAACTACAAACAACTTTGTTTATACATAAAACTGCCAGGAGTGAAAAATGGGCGTTCTGCGACCCACATATTGTGACTATTTGAACTAATTTTCTGTATACAAAGATGACACAATTTAATAAACAAATCTTGAACCAAATAACTATATAAGATGCACTTTGTGGAAGTATGACTGTGTTACAGGTCAAATTTACCGCTATTAGAATAATAGTAATTTATTTTTAAACTCACCCCCTTCTTCATAAAATTAATTGATTTAAGGATAAAAATCAAGACAGATACTTCCTTCAGAGCCTCCTTGTTCAAACAATAAATACACAGTTGACACTTTCAGTTTTCTCATTAACAAATATATTTTTCTTAGTCCTACCGGTTCTTCAGGCTGTTTCTGAGGTAATTATTAGTCCATACGGATCTTCTTACTAAACCTAATCCATTTTAAAGGCATTAGTTTCATGCTTGAAGGCTAAAAACACGAAACCCATGGTAACAGACACTTTGGCTATAAGACATATTAAAGGTTACAGAAACTTCTTCAGTCCCTTAAATTTACCCTTATTAAATCAGCAGCGTTGTGTGGAAGGCTAACTTTCTTCATATTTTCTTAATTAAAGATAATTAATTTACCGTCCTTAGTTTATTGTTGTTATTATTGTGTCATATGTCAAAGCTGCCAAGTAAAGCAAAAATTCCCTAAAACTCTGACTGTCAAACTTACCCGCCTTTTTGGAAGGAGAAAACCCTTTTTCTAGAATCACTTTGGTTCCTGCAGTGGTGCGATTTGGACCATTGGCGCTATTTTCGCCACTTAGTGAGAAATTTGGGGGCCCAAGCATTTTATCGGTGGCCAAGTATATTCAGCGCCGAAAGCTATTTTGCTGTTTTAATTGCTTCGGGTTTCTCCTCAAATTTCAATTTATTGTTCTACGAGAAAGGCCAACTACCATCTCAGGTGAGTTTTAGATCATTACTTCTGCAAGAGATAAGCAGCTTTGCTTTTTATAATATTAAATAGGGTTCACGTATCATTTATTTCTTACCATTCACGTCGTATTGTAGCCAGCCATTGCATGCTTTGCTTTTGTTTCAGGCCTTTTTTCTTTTTTTTGCTTCTCACCTTTTTGTTTTCTTCACACCCTTTTGTCTGCCTATTCTTGTCCTGCTGTCCGGCCTGCATTTGGCATACGTTTATGTCGCTTTGGACTGCATGATCCTGCTTTCCACCCTGCTGCTTGTGGCATACCGCTGGTGCCTGCGGTCACTTTGCTGAATACCCGAGCTTAGCACCCCTTCATCCGTCGAGGAGTCCTCGAAGTCCTGGCGATACCTAGAGGCTAACTTGAGCCAGTCTCTCCAGTAGCAGTGCCAGTGGAATGGAGTTTGGCGAGCCTCATATCAGGTTTTTCTATTTGTCTGTGCTGTCTAACTACTTGTAAAGCATTTCCAAAACGTGCTTAGGTCGTGGAAATCCACTCTGGAACTCCACCTTTCACCCGCAATTATCACAATAATGTAATAATGTCATTGGCTTTCTAAATTCAGTATTTTACATGTACCGGCTTAATCTAACATCACATTTTCACTTTTCATTTTAGTATAACCTCAAATTCTGTAACTTTCAACTTTTAAAAGTCAGCTGTTTGGAGCAGTACCATACATATTTAATTTAAGTCGTTCTTATCCTGTTTTCTTCGGTTCGACTGGTAATAAGGTGTATTGATATTATTTAGTATATTTAGAACCCCGTTTTAGTTAATATTTTTTTGTATTACGATTACCCCGTTTATTTGGTTCATGCTGAAGCCTTTTCATTTATTTTATTTATGGTCAATTGGTCAATTCGGTGATTCAATCGGTATTGTCAATGAATTGTATATAAGTATTATTTTCTAAATAGATTTTAGAGTTTAGTCTGGTGTTTTCTTGAGATCCGTGTCGTTTCCTGTTTTATTTAGTTAATCAGTGTTGTTGTCTCGACTCGAGGGCCCCAAAACAGGTGGCGCACCCCTTTAGTTTTACCCACACCACTCGCCGGCCATATGAGCTAGTCACGAGTCGGCCGCAGCCCTGAAGACAACAGCACTTGCTCATGTAAGAGCCACCTGATCTATCTCTCTCTCTCTTCAAATAATTCACATTTATTTTACAAATAATTAAAAATACAATATTTTCCATTTATAAGTAAAAGCCTCTGTAACAAAATGGCGCCTTTCAACGGGATTTTTTTTTATGTTCTCTATTAAGTCACCAGTCCAGTCTGTAAAAACAAATTTTAATTTCAATTAAGATTGAAAGTTTTTTTAGTGTCTTGCTACTGCTCCAACATAGCCTATGACATTTCTGGTTTGTACGTTTGCACCCACCTACATAATTATTAATTCATATAGTTGCGTTGACGACTAGCGTTATCACACTTTAAGATGCGAATAGTAGTATTAATTGTTGTTTTGAAATTATATCTGGGTATTGCATCGCACGCTTTACAGGTAGATTAAATTTTTTTTGTTAATTCAGTTTATACATTTGCATATTTTTTTTCTGATGTAATTATTTTGATGCTTTTATGTTATGAATTGTAGTTAACTATTTATGCCTTTTTTTAATTGACTTAGGATATTTTTATACAGTAACGCTATACTAGTTTAGTATTTTATCGTATAGCAGTGTTGCATTTTTTTTGGTATAGCGCTGTATAAGGATGAAATAAGTGATACTGTTTTCTTTCTGTGACGTCGTATATTTGCATTTTTTATATATTTGTGCTTACCTACATTATTTTTTTTGGTAGACACTACATATTATTTTCAGGAATGTTTACTTATATTAATGGTTAATTTTCTTTGTGAACGTATCACAAAACGGTTTATTCATTTATTCTTCTTAAAATTTTTTACGATTTGTTATTTTATACAATCAAGCTACTGAATTCTTTGGATATTAATAATACATTTAGGTTCCCTATTTTTATTGATACAGTTTGCAATTTTTAATATTTACACATTATCATAAAGCTTTGGGTATTTGGATTTTATGGTATAGTAGTGCCTACGTTTATTTATTTGGGACTTAAGGGTTGTTTATACCTATCCCTTGCTGCGCTCTTATTTTGTAGGTCCGCTTAATTTGTTTTTGGTTACCTACCGCAACTTTAGGTTCTTTTTTTTGTTTTTTTTTAAGTGGAGGTCGGGTTGCGTATAGCAAAAACACACCTCTATCTCTGCTTATTCCAGGTTAAGATAACCTGATATTGTTAAGTATATTCGAAAAAAAATTACTACTTTAGTTTTTTAAAATTTGCTAATAATTATTGTATTTAAGATGGAGGTAAATCTATTAGGTACAGAGGAACTCCAAGATCATCTTGGTAACATTACCTCTAACCGTGCTTCACTTTCAAATATTCCCGAAGACCTTTCAGATCCCCTTAGTGATTTTCGACCTTCAGATAGTCTGAATCGCGGACGACTGATGAGCGCTCCGTCGCCACTGATTTTTGAAGGTTCAAACGCTGAAAATCAGTCTCAGCCATTGGATTTGTCTGAACGCCTCATTAGTATTCATAGTGGCCAGACTAGACCTGTAGTTTCTACGACTACAGCTCCTACAAATCCAGCACCCCAACGGACACCGTCCGCAGTTCCCTTAAATATTCCTCGTTGTAGAGATTCCACCTCCAATATCTCGTTATTGCCTTTGACCTTATCTTCGGAACCTGTGGAAAATCGAGCACTATTCTCCCGAGCCTACGACGATCACCTGCCTACTTCGTCTAGAGTCTCTAATTTGAATTCCCTTCAGAATCATATTCCCCGTCCACATATAGAGAATGTACGGAATGTTGGGTCTAATTCCTTATTAGATCACCATCGCCCGCATCAAAGTTCCGACAGGGATAACCGAACCTTTGAACGACTAGTTTACCAGGAACAAGGTGTAAACCCTATTCAGAGAGAGCCTTCTTCCGCTCGCTTTCCTGATAATTTTGCTAGACAAAGGCCATCTCAGGCTGAAACCAGAATTTGTTCGGGCTCTCAAGTTCGATTTGCTGATTCGATTCCCAGTAACTCACTGGCAGGTAATGTCAACTCTAACTCTACGTACCGTGATCAAGTTCTAAGTCATTCAGATCCCTACGTAGACTTGGCAGAGAGATTACATAACTATCAGTTTTCCCCTTTGCGTGGTGCACAGCGAGAACCATCGATGCGCTTTGACGCAGTACCACCTTATTATGACGTAAGCCGATGGAACCTCAAGTACGATGGGCAATCCAGTGTTAACAATTTTCTAGAACGCATTGAAGAAATTCGCCTATCTCGTGGTGTTTCCAAAGAACTCTTGTTGCGCTCAGCGCCCGAATTATTTTCCAAGGACGCTCTTTTATGGTATCGCACTGGAAATTTTACTAGTTGGGATGATCTGGTTCGTCAACTAAAGGAATCCTTCCAACCTTTTGATTATGAGTATGCCCTATGGGACGAAATCCGACGTAGAACTCAAGGTGTACAGGAAAGGGTTTTGAGTTTCGTGGTAGCAATGGAAAATCTATTTCGGAAACTGCCAATAGTACCGTCAGAGTCTGATCGTCTGCAGATCGTCCGAAGAAACCTGTTGCCCTATATTCAGTCTCGGCTAGCAACTGAGCATATTTCCTCGCTGCCAGAGCTTCTCCAGCTCAGTCGTGCCATCGAAGAAACCGAAGCTAGAGTTCGTAGTTTTGCTCCTCCTCCAACTAACTATCGCAATCTGTTAGAACCAGAACTAGCGTATCATAAGCCACACTACTTTGCCGCTGCTGTAGAAACCCCCAGCTACTCTTCTGAACCGGCACTTTCGAAACAACATACAGATAATTCCAGATCGCCTAATTTAGATGCTGTTTCATGCAATTTGTTATGCTGGAATTGTCGTGACATCGGGCATGGGTTTAAACAATGCGACAAACCTCGTAAACGATTTTGTTTCCGCTGCGGTAAGCACGATGCTACTGTGAAGACCTGCTCTGACTGCGCAAAAAACGTGCTTCAGGGAAGGCTGTAACAACTTTTCGGTCTTCCCCTGCTGTAAGTCAAGTCGAAGTAAATAAAAATAAAATAATTCTTGACTATATCTTATCGCATGCCCAGGGTGATGCTCGACCATTTCTCCAAGTGTCAATTTTCGGAAAAACCTTCCAGGGTTTACTTGATAGCGGTTCCTCTAGGACCATACTAGGTAGCGCTGGATGGGAAATGGTTCGACCCTTTTGTAAAGTAGATCGTAGTGTAAATGTGGACTGTACTGTGGCGAATGGACAAACTTGTCAGTCTTTGGGTGCCGTTCAATTGCCCTTTCAACTTCGGGACAGGCTCGTTCTTCTGGAAACTTTGGTCATACCGTCCATCCCACATTGCCTTATTTTGGGCATAGATTTTTGGTCGAAGATGAATATTGTACCAGATCTTCGTGCAGATGAGTGGTCTTTTGGACCGGAAGCTGATAAAAATATTCAAATATCTGCTATTCAATCGTTCGATTCTTTAACGCCTGAACAACGTATGTTGCTGGAATCTTTCATCGAGAAAACCTTTTCAGCTATGGGTTCTCAACTTGGATGTACTAAATTGGTGGAACTTATGATAAAAACGAATTCTGCGCCGATAAAACAACGGTATTACCCTCTGTCTCCCGCACTTCAAAAAGAAGTTAATACGGAACTCGAGCAAATGTTGGCTGATGACATTGTTGAGCCTTCGGATTCGCCTTGGTCGTCTCCAATCGTAATGATCAAGAAGAAGTCTGGTGGTTGGAGATTCTGCGTCAATTATCGTGCACTTAATCAGGTTACCGTCCCTGACGCCTATCCTATTCCCTATATTAGTGCGACTCTGGATAAACTCAGAGATGCCAGATATCTCACCTCCCTTGATATTAAATCAGCTTTCTGGCAGATTCCTGTCGCGAAGGAATCACGACCTTTAACGGCTTTTACAGTTCCGAATCGAGGTTTATTTCAATTCAAGCGTATGCCATTTGGACTTACAAATGCACCAGCCGTCTGGCAAAGGCTTATCGACCGTGTCGTTGGTGTGGATTTGGAAAGATTCGTCTTCGTGTACTTGGACGATGTGATAGTTTGCACTCCAACCTTCGAGGATCATTTGCGTGTTTTGAAAGAGGTTGTCGATCGTATCTTAAAGGCTGGTCTCACACTGAATCGTGAGAAATGTCAGTTCTGTAAACCAGAGCTTAAATATCTGGGCTATGTGGTGAATGCATCTGGATTATTAGTGGACCCAGAGAAGGTAGAAGCCATCATTCGGATCCAGGCTCCTAAAAACGTTGCTGAGGTTAGGAGAATTGTAGGAATGGCCTCGTGGTACCGAAGATTTGTGCCAAACTTCTCATCTGTCATATCACCTCTAACATCTCTCACTCGTAAAAACGTCAAGTTTGTTTGGAGTTCTGCTTGTGAAGACGCCTTTCAGTCAATTAAGGAAAATCTAATTAAAGCTCCCGTTCTTTCGTGTCCGAACTATGACCTTCCCTTTTCCGTGCACTGCGATGCTAGTGATTTTGGCCTTGGTGCGGTCCTCTCTCAGATTCAGGATAACGAGGAGCACGCTATCTGTTACCTTAGTCGCTCCCTTACTAGGGCAGAGAGAAAGTATAGTACGACAGAAAAAGAATGTCTGGCAGTCCTTTTTGCCATAGAAAAGTTAAGACCGTATCTTGAGGGTACCAGGTTCACTGTCGTAACGGACCATTACAGTCTGAAATGGCTCCACTCAATCAAGGATCCAGTTGGAAGAATAGCACGATGGTCGCTTAGGCTGCAACAATACGATTTTGACGTGGTTCATCGAAAGGGCAAGGAACACGTTCTTCCGGATGCTCTTTCTCGTTCGGTCCCCGCTGTCGATTTACTAACTGACGGAATTCCCAGAGCAGTAGTTGCCAGCTCTGCTGATGAAATTACTGATAAGTGGTATTCTAGGATGTGTGAGAGAGTTCGTGATTCTCCAAGTAAATTCCCCCTTTGGTGGTTTGAGGACGGCCGACTTCTGAGGCGCGCCAAACCTTCCTATCCCGCATTGGAAACAGAAATCACTTGGCTGAAGGTCATACCTCGCTCTGAGCGATCAGCAATCATTAAGGAAAATCACGATCCTCCTACCTGTGGTCACCTCGGCGTATTTAAAACTCTTGCGCGAATTTCCCAACGTTTCTATTGGCCGAACATGCGTTCTGATGTTGCCCGTTATATTCGCCGTTGCCGTGTCTGTTTGCAAACTAAGCCTGAGCAAAAAGCACCAGCAGGTCATCTCTTAAGTGCTCAGCCGACTACTTCAAGACCTTGGCAGATCGCCAGTATTGATTTAGTTGGGCCTTTACCTCGCTCTTCGTCAGGATACAATTACATATTCTCCGTTTGTGATGTATTTAGTAAGTACGTCCTCTTTTTCCCCTTGAGATCTGCGACAGCTTCAGGTATTGTCCGCTATCTTGAAGACTACGTTATTTTGATTTACGGCGCTCCCAAAAAGATCATTGCTGATAACGGAATGCAGTTTAGGAGCAAGCTTTTTAAAGAGTGTATGGAGAGGTACGGCATAACTCTCAAATATGTTGCTAATTACCATCCACAAGCGAACCCTGTAGAGCGAGTTCATCGAGTTTTAAAAACCATGTTATCTAGTTATGTGGATAAGGACCATAAACAATGGGAAAAATTCCTACCCAAAGTTGGAGCTGCTTTGAGATCCGCGCGTCACGAGGTCACGGGAATGACCCCTAATTTCATAATGTTTGGCCGCGAGGTGCATTTTTCTAATGACGATTCCGAGTCTATTAATGATCCGCCCCTAGATCCAATTGCGAAATCACAGGCACTTCAGGAGGTATTTAGTGACGTTCAGAAGCGACTTTTCCGGGCGTATGAAAAAAGTAGGCGCGTTTACAATTTAAGGCGGCGCGACGACAAATTTCAGGTCAACCAGAGGGTCTGGAAACGAAATTATGTTCTATCGGATGCGACCAAGCAATTTACCTCAAAATTGGCGCCAAAGTTTGTCGGTCCTTGCCTAATTAAAAAGATATTGTCTCCCTGGTCGTACGAACTCGTCGACGAGAACGGACGAAACATTGGGGTTTGGCATGCCAAGGACCTTAAGGCCCATCCTCCAGATGACCCCTCTTAAATACAAATTATTGCAATAACCGCGTGTAAATATTCTCTCTTCCAGTTAATTCCCCTAAATTATTTTCTTTTTTTTTGGGCTAATGGTTATCTAAACCGCGGGTAAATATTCTCTCCCTTCTGCTGTAAATTATTTTTTTTTTGGTTAATGGTTATCTAAACCGTATGTTAATATTTCTTTCTCCAACTGATTGCACAAAAAAAATTTTTTTTTTGTTTTTTGGTTATCAAACCCGTGTGCAAATATATTTTTTTACAATTAATTTCGCCTAATTTTTTTTGGTTTGTAGTTGGTTAACTTTACCCAAATAAACATACGTAGGCAAGTATAAATGTATGAGGAGTCGTAGTCTGCAAGTATGATTTTTTTTTATTGCTTTTGCTTAAGCGCTATTAGTTAGTAGATATTGTAAGGTCAGAACCGAAGAAAAATTTTGTAAAAATTTTTCTCCGAGGAAGGGGAGGTGTTGTTACAGGTCAAATTTACCGCTATTAGAATAATAGTAATTTATTTTTAAACTCACCCCCTTCTTCATAAAATTAATTGATTTAAGGATAAAAATCAAGACAGATACTTCCTTCAGAGCCTCCTTGTTCAAACAATAAATACACAGTTGACACTTTCAGTTTTCTCATTAACAAATATATTTTTCTTAGTCCTACCGGTTCTTCAGGCTGTTTCTGAGGTAATTATTAGTCCATACGGATCTTCTTACTAAACCTAATCCATTTTAAAGGCATTAGTTTCATGCTTGAAGGCTAAAAACACGAAACCCATGGTAACAGACACTTTGGCTATAAGACATATTAAAGGTTACAGAAACTTCTTCAGTCCCTTAAATTTACCCTTATTAAATCAGCAGCGTTGTGTGGAAGGCTAACTTTCTTCATATTTTCTTAATTAAAGATAATTAATTTACCGTCCTTAGTTTATTGTTGTTATTATTGTGTCATATGTCAAAGCTGCCAAGTAAAGCAAAAATTCCCTAAAACTCTGACTGTCAAACTTACCCGCCTTTTTGGAAGGAGAAAACCCTTTTTCTAGAATCACTTTGGTTCCTGCAGTGGTGCGATTTGGACCATTGGCGCTATTTTCGCCACTTAGTGAGAAATTTGGGGGCCCAAGCATTTTATCGGTGGCCAAGTATATTCAGCGCCGAAAGCTATTTTGCTGTTTTAATTGCTTCGGGTTTCTCCTCAAATTTCAATTTATTGTTCTACGAGAAAGGCCAACTACCATCTCAGGTGAGTTTTAGATCATTACTTCTGCAAGAGATAAGCAGCTTTGCTTTTTATAATATTAAATAGGGTTCACGTATCATTTATTTCTTACCATTCACGTCGTATTGTAGCCAGCCATTGCATGCTTTGCTTTTGTTTCAGGCCTTTTTTCTTTTTTTTGCTTCTCACCTTTTTGTTTTCTTCACACCCTTTTGTCTGCCTATTCTTGTCCTGCTGTCCGGCCTGCATTTGGCATACGTTAATGTCGCTTTGGACTGCATGATCCTGCTTTCCACCCTGCTGCTTGTGGCATACCGCTGGTGCCTGCGGTCACTTTGCTGAATACCCGAGCTTAGCACCCCTTCATCCGTCGAGGAGTCCTCGAAGTCCTGGCGATACCTAGAGGCTAACTTGAGCCAGTCTCTCCAGTAGCAGTGCCAGTGGAATGGAGTTTGGCGAGCCTCATATCAGGTTTTTCTATTTGTCTGTGCTGTCTAACTACTTGTAAAGCATTTCCAAAACGTGCTTAGGTCGTGGAAATCCACTCTGGAACTCCACCTTTCACCCGCAATTATCACAATAATGTAATAATGTCATTGGCTTTCTAAATTCAGTATTTTACATGTACCGGCTTAATCTAACATCACATTTTCACTTTTCATTTTAGTATAACCTCAAATTCTGTAACTTTCAACTTTTAAAAGTCAGCTGTTTGGAGCAGTACCATACATATTTAATTTCAGTCGTTCTTATCCTGTTTTCTTCGGTTCGACTGGTAATAAGGTGTATTGATATTATTTAGTATATTTAGAACCCCGTTTTAGTTAATATTTTTTTGTATTACGATTACCCCGTTTATTTGGTTCATGCTGAAGCCTTTTCATTTATTTTATTTATGGTCAATTGGTCAATTCGGTGATTCAATCGGTATTGTCAATGAATTGTATATAAGTATTATTTTCTAAATAGATTTTAGAGTTTAGTCTGGTGTTTTCTTGAGATCCGTGTCGTTTCCTGTTTTATTTAGTTAATCAGTGTTGTTGTCTCGACTCGAGGGCCCCAAAACAGGTGGCGCACCCCTTTAGTTTTACCCACACCACTCGCCGGCCATATGAGCTAGTCACGAGTCGGCCGCAGCCCTGAAGACAACAGCACTTGCTCATGTAAGAGCCACCTGATCTTCTCCCTCCTTTTTTTCTCTTTATAAAAGAATAACTAATTAATCAATCAATACTTTGCTAATTAATTAATAATACCACCCCCGTTTTTTTCTGTGTTTAATAATCACACTATTTGTTAAAACAACCAAATAAATGTAGCAACTGCAAGAATCAAAGGTAAGTCTAGGATTTCCCACAAAGTCAATAGTGGCAATTTTAAAATCTGCGAAACGAAGCATTTCTGGACATAGTTTTATAGACTCATTTTTTCATTTTTTTAAGCAGGGAAACTTATCCTCAATTTTGTAGTATTAATGAAACACCCTGTATATGAACTACCAATTAAAAGTGATTTTGTTTATGTTTTGAATTGGATTTTAATAATCTGTATTGTGAAATCCTAGTATCATTTCATTTTCATTTATTTTCAGCCGATTAGAGTGTGCTGACATGAATTGTCCGCCGCCATATTGCAGGTTTACTCGCTGAAGATACTTTAGTTTTTTTTCCAAACAGCCTGCCTTTTTAGTTCATGTTTATTTCTAGATGAGAAACACTAGTCGGGAATAATTTATATATATCGACATATTATTCTTATATACATATTATAACGATTTTTTTATTTATACGTCTGTGAGTACAAATCTTTTAATAACTGCACGGTCATGACTTTATATTTAGGTATTGGGCCGTTTGCGCTTTGAAAATAAAACGAAAAAATTCTTATAATATTTTATTTCGTAATTTTTTGGCATTATAGTACACATTTTGTAAAGTACCTTTCACATTTAAAAGCTAGCTACACTATTATTCAGGCTGTTGTTACAAAATTGACAATATACAATTAAAGGTAGGTAGTATTCATTAAAGAAAGGCCATTGAAGGTGGAATACTGACTAATCCACTGACGTGACTGTGGTATCAATTTGTATCTTAGATGCATATTATGCCATTTCAGGGGGCTATGCCTTAGGTGACGTTTTGTAAGTTAACCAGGTTCCGTAAACTTCTAGTTTCCAGTGTTTATTAAACGCGGTTCCACAAAAATGTGGTACCACCGCTGCCAAACTGCTATTTACCGACCGGTAAGCTTTGGTTAACTGACGGAACATCACCTAAAATACCAAAATATAATTTTTAACAGCTGCTTTTGAATCTCTTGTCAAAAGGCTCTGTTATGTCTTAATTTAAATTATCACTTTTTTCTGATTAAAACACATCTGCGACAAGATGTCAGAATTTAAAGACATTTTTTAATTGGAAAAAAACAAACGTTTTTGCACAAAATTTGTTATTAACTATTTTAACGTTACCTGAAAAATATTTTAACTTCTTAAGAATTATAATGGTTATTGTAGATGGCGCTGCCTGCGACCCCTTGCTTACGTTAAAATGATCACAACCTTTTTGCACCCTTATATATTTACGTTTCGAATTATTATATTACCTTTTAATCTTTATTGCGTGAATAAGATAAGTTAATAATAATAGTTTGTCGCTTCGATTCACCATCTTCGAGATGCTTGCTTTTTGCAGAGTCGTAGCCATACATTTTTGGAGGAAGGGAGGGGGGGGTCGTCGAACGATCAGTTTTAGAAGACCTTTCCGAAGACAGAGATATGGAAACATCTTCAAAAGCCTGTGCATTTTTAAAAAGCATACTTTCAAGTGAATTTGTAATAAGCCTATGCGTAGCAGAATGCTTGCTTGGCTATACAATAAACCTTAATAAAATACTTCAAACTGTTGATATTATCGATTTGCTATCTACTCTTGGATTTATAGAAAACATCAAGAGTGTAATTGAAAAAAAAAAACGAGAAGATATACATAATTTGTTTCTCCATCGAATATTTCAAAACGCCCAAAGAATGCTTTTTTCAGTAAATGAAGTCATAACTATACCAAGAACCAATAAAAGGCAGATTTATCGTGTAAATATAGACACTCAAACTCCGGAAAAGTAGTATAGGGTTGCCATAAGATTTTATATCTCAGCTAAACAGTAGGTTCCTTAACCACAAACAAATATTTAATACATTAGTAAATTATTACCCAACCATTTAGAAAAAGGCATGGACATTGTAGACGAGAACCTGTACAGCACAGTTCAATTTTACGTCTTGTGCTAAGTCAGACATCCTTTCTTGTCCAGTAAAATTTATTAAATAATTTTTCACTCTCTTCATGGCTGAAAAAGTTCGCTCTGGTGTGGCGGTCGTCTCAGGTAGAGTACCTACATAAAATTTTAATTAAGATATACATGTTGGGAAAAAGGTCTTGTCATGCGAATCTAGAGTTTCTGGCGCATACTGTGGAACCTGAATAGCTGGTTCGTTTTCCCATTTATTTTGCCAAATTTTAATTTTAGCTATAGTAGTATCCTTATCCCAAAAATGGCTCTAAAATTAAAGTGTGTTGTACAGGTTCTCGTCCACAACGTCCATGCCTTTTATTAAATGGTTTGGTAATAATTTACTGAATGTTTTAAATGTTTGTTTGTGGTTAAGGAACCTACTGTATAGCTGAGATATAAAATCATCTATAGAAGGTATAGCTATAGTAACTCTATAAGTAGATAGAGCTATGCATAACGACCTCAAAATCCCATAAGAAATAATATGGGACCTTAAACCTGCATTTTTAGTGCCATTTTAGGGCGTGGCACTTTTCCCAGTAACAAATAACTGACAACTTTGAAACATAAAAATTCATAAGTGAGGAATGAAACACAAAGTCTGCTCCACTAATTTAATAAAAAAGTTCAGATTAACATCCCAAACATGTTTCGAAGGTATAAACCTTCATCTTCAGTGGGTAATTATTAAGATGTTATTTATGAAGAGACCAATGACATTGTTAAATTTATTTAAACTAATGTTGCAGAAAAATTCTTTTTAAGAAGACATATATAACTTTAATTAGATAACTAATACATATTTAAATTAAAGTAAAATTTTTTATAAAATAAAATGAATTTAAAATGAATTTGGTTTTATTTTAAATTTATTAAAAAACCCAAATTTTACTGGGAAAATGTAATAGGGTACGACCATCATGGTGGATTCGTACCAAAAATTTCCGAATCCACCATGATGGTCGTACCCTATTACATTTTCCCAGTAAAATTTGGGTGTTTTAATAAATTTAAAATAAAACCAAATTCATTTTAAATTCATTTTATTTTATAAAAAATTTTACTTTAATTTAAATATGTATTAGTTATCTAATTAAAGTTATATATGTCTTCTTAAAAAGAATTTTTCTGCAACATTAGTTTAAATAAATTTAACAATGTCATTGGTCTCTTCATAAATAACATCTTAATAATTACCCACTGAAGATGAAGGTTTATACCTTCGAAACATGTTTGGGATGTTAATCTGAACTTTTTTATTAAATTAGTGGAGCAGAATTGTGTTTCATTCCTCACTTAAAATATTACTCCACTGTGAGATGGACTACTTCCATAAAAATAAAAATTCATAATATTTACGGTCGCCAGTAGGTACCGTGTTCTTTAAATAATATATAAAATTGTTTAATTTTTAAGAATAATTTTAACAGGTACACCATAGAAAAATGTATCGGGTATACAAAATTAAAACAGAAAAAGGCAAAAAGACTAAAAAAGACTGATTAAATCAAAAGAACGACTGCAAATGAAATGTATTTATTGTGGTGATTCGATGTTTAAAGTGTAGTTGCTGGTCACCTAAAGAGTTGACAGATGTTTATTATTATGTAATTACGAAAAAGCTTTGAATCTACTAAATCATTCAAATTTCCAAAAGGTTAATTAATTTTTTGCATTATCTAATTCTTAAGATAAGAAGAAGCTTGAAAGCTTTTACTCTTACTCCCTTTCCCCTACATCAAAATTTTTATAAATATTCAAATTTTTCGTAGTAATTCCAAATCTTGTACAATAACCTTTATATTTTCCAAAATTATTCAATAAATATAAAAATAACTTAAAACTTCTACATCTCGGGTTGTGCCCTTTTGTGTTCATTTTGATAAATGGTACTAATATTTTACATAAGAAATCTGTAGTTTTGCTGGGTACCATAATTACTGGACAGCCTGTATACTCTGTACTCATAATTTAATTTATTTGAGCGTGCATGATTTCTAAACTGTGGATTGTATACAAAATTTAAAATAACAACCTTCCTTTCTTGTAGACCTGTTCAAAAGTACATTTGTTTGTGAGATTTAATTAAAAGAATAAATAATCATACATCAGAAAATGCACAGGGGACAGGGGCCATCAAAAATCGAGACTGCATTTAAATGGCTAAATAGATAAAATATATTGTTTGCTCAATTAATTGAGTATGTACACACTAAAGTAAGCCCCCGTACTTGGATTCTGCATAAGTCACCTATATAGATATAGTATATTTTCTATTAAATTAGAATTATTATTAAATGAGATATAATAAATTAATAAGATAGTTATGATAGAGGTTATTTATATATTATTATAGTTTAAACTAAATCTTAGAGTCTATGGTCTAATGTGGTATGTGTGGACATTAAATTAATATTACCTTGTATCTGATATGTTAATATTGATAGGACCCAATCTTGTTTACCATTGTTATTATGGCATGATCTAGAATTAAATTAGATTTTAATAATAGGTGCTTAAGTATCAATAAAAGTTGACTACAGATTTAGCATAACAATGCTAACAGGTATTTTGTTTATCAAATTATTATGCAGCTATATGCGCAATTTAATTTTTGGTATATAGTCAAATCTAACACAAAAAGTCCGTTTACCAAATTGTAGTAAGTAAGCAAATCGGCGCCAAAGGCAAAAAGCATTTTTATTTTAATAATGGTGATATTGAACGAAATGGCCTTTTCAAATTATTACAATCGACTATGCTCATGCAGGGAATCGAAGACATAGTATGAAACAATGCAGGTAATTTAATCACTAAAACCACAAAAAGAGTGTGTTCTATGGCATGCAGACTTGCTTTTTTGTAATAAAATAAATTAACATGAACATAGAACCACAATATCGCCCCTTTTGACAGGTTTATGCACATCTGTTCCCCCTTTTTAATACTTTAATACTCTGAAAGACTTTTTATCTTTGTGTTAGGTTTAAACTATATTGAACCTCACGCTATTGTACCACATTTTGAAAAAATATCCAACGCGACGTGTCTGTATTCGTTTCAAATTTGAAATACATATTATATAATATTACGTTTATGTTTATGTGTACAACAGGTGAGAGATGATTATTAGTTTTCAATGTTAAAGGCAGTCATTTGTGATGTAATTGGCATGTGAATGTGATCAAATTATGGTGCATGACACCATGACATCAAGACGCAAATTTTTTTGTCAATATTGATTTTCTTGTTTACACATCTTAGGTTATAGAGAAATTTACAAAAGGAAATCACTATGCCATATATTATAACATAACATCTATATTGGTGTTTCAAGCCAGTGCCTTAATAAGATCAGTATAAACCTAATTAATTTATTTGAAATAAATTATTTTAGCTTACAATTTAAAAAAAAAAACGACTTTTGAATAATAAAGTCACTAGCATGCCCAAATCAATTTACCATTAAAAAATCTATCCCAGCATGTAGGTGTATCAAGAAGCTTTTAATACCTGTAATAAAAATAAAAGTTGGACCACCATATTTTATGCAAATTATTACATTTTTGCATTTTTCTCGGGATCCGTTTACATGTCTGAGCTTTTAGGGTGTGACAAACTTTGGGTTCTTACAGTATACTAATAATAATACTTAAACCAAGTTTAAACCTAATAAAACTGAGTAAACAAACAGCCTAGGTACTTATATTTCTAGTTTTCATGATCACATAAGTATTATTATACCTACTTATAACTTATAGCATAAATTATGACTTAATACTTGCAGGACGATTAAGAATTACTTACAATAATACATGTGCCTACGAAGTGGTATTTATTTTTTATTTGTATACTTGTACGGGGCTGTTCTTTATATTTTGACAAGTTGGATGTGCTTAAAGCCATAGAAGAAACTCTATTCAAAAATGTATTTTGTGGTATTTGTATTTCTGGTATATAGCGCAAGAATGTGTTAACGAAAAAACACCAATGAAATCATAATAACATATTTTTAATATTTTCCAATGGATAAAAATATGTGTTTGTATGTTCATGCTTGCTTCAATCATTTCTGAAATATTTACCTTAAAACAATTATTATATGATATGAGCATTCCTGATATTCAAAATTAGCATAGCTATGCAGTAAATTTCTTGAATTCCAGCGTCAATGCGTAATTTTGAAATGTTTTAGACTAAATATTTTAAAAACGGAACAAGGATACTATTTACATGTATATTGAAAAATTTAAAAGTACCTACATAATATCTCTATAAATATTTAGTAGTGGTAATAAATGTCATAGGGCCATACTTTTCAAATATATTTGCATGTAGGTATATAATGTTTTCACGGCCATTGTACCAATTGCAACATCTCCTTTCCTCGTATTTTTTGTTCGATTTCATATAAGGGCAATAAAATAATATGCTTCGTAATATGCCCATCCCACGCACGGCCTTTTTGTTTAAACTGTCACTAAGGCTTTACTTAGGTTATTTTTGTCAAACATTAAACATTGAAGTTAAAAATCTTTCCAAATTCCTATATGAGTGCGACAAAGAAAACAGGAAAACCCCCAGGATAAATATATTTAAAAGTAACATTATTAATAAAATAATTTTTGTGGCGGATATCCCAATATACGCGTCCAGTGCTTCTAAGAACAGTAAACAATGCTTCACACCGTTTTTTTTTCATCTGTAGGTTTATTGATTCATTTT